>CM064526.1:7024758-7039984 GCA_032716605.1 Paralithodes platypus | reverse complement strand
ATTAATTTTTAAGCTAACATCACAGTTTTCTGTTACTCACCTCCTTATATGAACCCGAGAATCCTTTTGCCTTGTTTCTACTGCTTCTACAACTGTTGTCTAGGCTTCAAAAATCATTGCTAACACACACACCTAGAATCTTTCTCACAATTCCGAGTTGTTCTAATTTCCACTGAGCTAGTTTATATTTACATTTGTATGCAGCTCTTCCTATCTTTAATACCTTGCATTTGTCAATGTTAAGCTTCATCGCCAATTTACTGACCTTTCGTGAAGGTATTCTAGATAGTCCCTTTGAGGCCACTCGTATATCTCTACTGAATCAATTTGGTCTCCCCATCTTGTATCGTCTGCAAATTTACTTTTTATCCTACTAGGTATACCTCAAATCAAGGTCATTTTATGTAATAACAAACAACAGAGGACCTAATACAGATCCCTGGTGACACCACTTTTGACTGCTCCCCATTCTGACTTCGGACCATTTATGCTGACTCTCTGCTGATCCTACCAATTAGCCCATGACCTAATCCATCCCAACAACGCCCCACCCTATTCCATGCGCCTCAACCTTTCCTCATCAGATCTCTCGTGTGGGTACTCTGTCGAAAGCTTTCTGAAATCTAAATATATTTATCATATGACTTGTCATTATCTACTGCTTCATATACCTCTGTAGAAAAAACTAAGCAAATTATAAGGCAAGAACGTCCCCTGATTGAATCCATGCTGAGAAGAATTTTATTACTTAATGTATCTAAGTGGTTTCTAATTTACTCCAAAATTGGACCTAGTAGCTTCCTATGATTGATGTAAAGACTAATGGGGACGGAATTTGGATCTTATTGATTGGTCACCTTTTTTGAAGATCGAACTACTTTGCAAGCTGCCAAGCTTCTGGAACTATAACCTGTCTCCATGCCTTGTTAATAAAATGTTAAATGGGTTAACTTAACTCATCGCGCTACATTCTTTTAATACGCTAATGCATATACCTCATCAGACCAGGGCGATGTATAGTTTCAGTCTGTCATTTCCTTAGCACTCATTTCTACTTATGTACCCTTCTTAACCTATTTTTCTATACTATCGCTATATACCTTACGGGCCTTCGGAAACTTTGCCAAATTTTCATTAGTGAAAACGAAATAAATTGGACCTTTAATGTACGCACCGATTTCTAAATCTAAATCATTTTCCTGTCATTTCTCCTATCGAAGTTTTTTAAGGGACCAATTACATCTCTAACCTTGTGATTATATAGTTGGTAAAAGCTTTAGTATTATTTTTTGAGTCGCATTGTGCAACCTGTAATTTTCTATTTCTTTTTTCTTCCTAATATCCTTTTTTAACCTGTCTTGATAGATTCTGAGAGTAAGCAAGTAGGGAGGTGAATTTCGCCTTTTCTAATTTTCTATATTTTCCGCTCTTTGTCCTAGAAGAATCTAATAGTTCTATTATTCACCATTTGGGTTGGTTCTGGTTTATCTAAATTTTCTTTTGGTACGTATTTATTTTGCATTGAATACTGACTTGATAAATTATCGTAATGTGTATCTACCAAGGTTGACGTCTGCTCCTGACTTAATTACAGGTGCCTGAGAAGGTGTCACTCATTGTACACCTGGATCGCCTTAATTTTTTGACCATGCGGGTCCGCTAATAGGGCTCTTCTTAACCCAACCATACTTGGCTTTCTAAAGTCAGGTATTAATGTTGTATTCTCGCTGTATTACCTTTCCATTGTATATTAAAATACACATAATTGTGGTCACTATTTCCCTAGTGTCTCCCTACTCTACATTATTTAACATGTTTCATTGTTACTGAAAACTAAATCGAGTAATATTATTACCTCTAGTCTCGTATCTAGGATTGAAATAAAAACATCTTGTAACAGCCTCCTATAAACTCCTCAGAATCATAGTCCTCCTATTTGATGCTGCCAATCTATATCGGAAAATGAATCCCCCATAATGCACAACATTGCTAAACCTTGATGCCATTTTAATTGCCTCCATAAATGACGTTCCGTCTTTCTACTTCATATTTGGCGGTCCTATACATAACTCCAATCATTGGTCGCACTACCTTCGTTAAACCTCTACCAAACACTCACTTTCAGTATCCGGTATTTATCTAATACCTGAATTTAATACAGCTGTTTAATGTACTCCTACAAACACGCTATACCGGCCACCACCTCTTACTTGTTCGTTCATATTTACACAAACTATATCCTGGGGATATCAAATTCGCTAAAAAATGCTGGTTTCTGTATTTAATCCACGTTTCAGTTAGCGCGCTATTAGTCTATATTTTCCCCTTTGTCTACCAAGGGCTCTAAGTTCGTTCATTTTGTTAACATAGACTCCTACAGTTTGTGAATATACTCTCAATTTACTTCTTTCTTATACCTAATTTACCTTTGTTTTTAAGCGACATTTCCATCTTCTGTTGCACATCATACTATTATTGCATTATAGTCATCATTTTAGTCAATGAGACTGATACCTTATCGCTTTCGCCATGACGCTAAATTGTTCCAATTAACCTCTCTTTACACTCTCAATATTTCTGTTCAAACCCACAACCACCCTATCTAAAGTAACTAGCTAATGTAGAACCCAAGCCGTTAAAGAGAACCCCATCCCTTGCGTACATCCACATCTCTCCCATAGAACCTATACCAGTTATCAATGACGGTGTATTGCTTTTTTCTTTGCAATATTTCTCCAACGGCAATTGAACCCCAATCGCCCTGGCTGTCCATATCCTTGGGCTCCTCTTCTGGGTAGGATACATGTACTACAGGGATCCCTCCCTTCCTCCTAACTTGATCTAACACATCCCGGATACTGCTGTCAGCAGTCCCTCACTTCTAACCCTTCCGCAACCCGTTGTACTCCCGGCACTGAGACAGATAATAGGGGTTATCTCCACTATCTTCCAGATGTGGTCCCTCTTCTCTAAAACCCTCCCAACTTCCTGGCCAGGCAACACACAACCTTCCTAAGTTTATGCGGGTAGCCCTAACCTAAATGTCTTACCATGAGTCGCCCACAATCGACAGCAGACTTACCTTCTCGGGAAACACAGACTACCTTTCCTCGTGAGGACAGCGGGCTGCAGTTTGGAGAACCCCCGGTGGTGCAGAAGTCCCTTGGTGGTGGTGGTGGTGGTAGGTTATGTGGTGTTGTAGGTAGCACAGCTTCAGAGTTGGGAGCGGGTCGGCGGCAGGCACTTCGGTTATCCATCCACTTATTCCTGACTACTTTTCCCTCACATTCGTCTCGCAAAGGAGAGAGATGTATTTGGTCCAACTCATACCTATTCTACTATCCTGCTTCTTGTAGTTGTGACTTCCCACCCTTTTTAACAACCTGCCATGAATACAATTTTTCATCAACTTCCTCCCTTTTCCCTTACTTGACTTTATTCCTCTTGGCTAAGCATTAAAGCTAGATTTTCGTCTTTAATCAAATCCCCTTCCCTCGTGAAGTTTAACATTACCTCCCGTTATAGCCAAGACGCCTCTTCCTTCACCACAACCACGGTCTCCCTCTTACCTGGAGAAATAAGATGTATTCAGATCCGTAGAGACTCGCACTCCATACCTGCCATGATCCCAATAAGCTTAGCGAGTAAAAGAACCTGGTGTACCATAGCCGGTACAACACACCCCTATGCCATATACCGGTCAGACCTAGTATAGCAAGCCAATGATATTGTGGCTCCAGACCCTATCCCCAACCTTCAATACACTCCTCTATTAATATAACCAGTACCTGGTGTACCATAGCCGGTACAGTGTACCCCTATGTCAATATTATGACCTCCATACCGGTCAGATCTCATATAGCAATCTAATGATATTGTGGCTCCAGACCCTATCCACAACCCTCAACACAATCCACTATTAATATAACGAGTACCTGGTGTACCATAGCCGGTACAGTGTAGCCCTATGTCAATGTTGTGACCTCCATACCGGTCAGACCTCATATAGCAAGCTAATGATATTGTGGCTCCAGTCCCTATCCACAACCCTCAACACAAGTCACTATTAATATAACGAGTACCTGGTGCACCATAGCCGGTACAGTGTACCCCTATGTCAATATTGTGACCTCGATACCGGTCAGACCTCATAAAGCAAGTTAATGATAATGTGGCTCCAAACCTTTTCCCTAACCCTCAACACAATCAACTATTATTATAATGAGTACCTGGTGTACCATAGCCGGTACAGTATACCCCTATGTCAATATTGTGACCTTCATACAGGTCAGACCGCATATAGCAAGCTAATGATATTGTGGCTCCAGTCCCTATCCACAACCCTCAACACAATCCACTATTAATATAATGAGTACCTGGTGTACCATAGCCGGTACAGTGTACCCCTATGTCAATATTGTGACCTCCATACCGGTCAGACCTCATATAGCAAGCTAATGCTATTATAGCTCCAGGCCCTATCCCCAACCCTCAACACAATCCACTGTTAATATAACGAGTACCTGGTGTACCATAGCCGGTACAGTGTACCCCTATGTCAATACTGTGACCTCCATACCGGTCAGACCTAATATAGCAAGCTAATGATATTGTGGCTCCAGACCATATCCACATCCCTCAACACAATCCACTATTAATATAACGAGTACCTGGTGTACCATAGCCGGTACAGTGTACCCCTATGTCAATTATTGTGACCTCCATACCGGTCAGACCTCACAGAGCAAGCTAATGATATCGTGGCTCCAGGCCCTATCCACAACCCTCAACACATTCCACTATTAATATAACGAGTACCTGGTGTACCATAGCCGGTACAGGGTACCCCTATGCCAATATTGTGATCTCCATACCGGTCAGACCTAGTATAGCAAGCCAATGATATTGTGGTTCCAGACCCTATCCCCAACCTTCAACACAATCCTCTATTAATATAACAAGTACCTGGTGTACCATAGCCGGTACAGTGTACCCCTATGTCAATATTTTGATCTCCATACCGGTCAGATCTCATATAACAAGCTAATGATATTGTGGCTCCAGACCCAATCCACAACCCTCAACACAATCCACTATTAATATAACAAGTACCTGGTGTACCATAGCCGGTACAGTGTAGCCCTATGTCAATATTGTGACCTCCATACCGGTCAGACCTCATATAGCAAGCTAATGATATTGTGGCTCCAATCCCTATCCACAACCCTCAACACAATTCACCATTAATATAACGAGTACCTGGTGTACCATAGCCGGCACAGTGTACCCCTATGTCAATATTGTGACCTGGATACCGGTCAGACCTCATAAAGCAAGTTAATGATATTGTGGCTCCAAACCTTTTCCCCAACCCTCAACACAATCCACTATTAATATAATGAGTACCTGGTGTACCATAGCCGGTACAGTGCACCCCTATGTCAATATTGTGACCTTCATACAGGTCAGACCGCATATAGCAAGCTAATGATATTGTGGCTCCAGTCCCTATCCACAACCCTCAACACAATCCACTATTAATATAATGAGTACCTGGTGTACCATAGCCGGTACAGTTTACCCCTATGTCAATATTGTGACCTCCATACCGGTCAGACCTCATATAGCAAGCTAATGCTATTATAGCTCCAGGCCCTATCCCCAACCCTCAACACAATCCAATATTAATATAACGAGTACCTGGTGTACCATAGCCAGTACAGTGTACCCCTATTTCAATATTGTGACCTCCATACTGGTCAGACATCGAATAGCAAGGCAATTATATAGTGGCTCCAGACCCTATCCCCAACCCTCAACACAATCCTCTATAAATATAACGAGTAGCTAGTGTACCATAGCCGGTACAGTGTACCCCTATGTCAATATTGTGACCTCCATATCGGTCAGACCTCATATTATATCAAGCTAAAGATATTGGGGCTCCAGTCCCTATCCACAACCTTCAACACAATCCACTATTACTATAACGAGTACCTGGTGTACCTAAGCCGGTACAGTGTACCCCTATGTCAATATTGTGACCTCCATACCAGTCAGACCTCGAATAGCAAGTAATGATATTGTGGCTCCAGACCCTATTCCCAAACCTCAACACAATCCACTATTAATAAAATTAGTACCTGGCGTACCATAGCTGGTACTGTGTACCCCTATTTCAAAATTGTGACCTCCATACCGGTCAGACCTCATATAGCAAGCTAATGATATTGTGGTTCCAGACCCTATCCACAACCCTCAACACAATCCACTATTAATATAACGAGTACCTGGTGTACCATAGCCGGTACAGTGTACCCCTATGTCAATATTGTGACCTCCATACCGGTCAGACCTCGTATAGCAAGCCAATCATATTGTGGGTCCAGACCCTATCCCCAACCCTAAACACACTCCACTATTAATATCACGTGTACCTGTTGTACCATAGCCGGTACAGTGTACCCCTATGTCAATATTGTGACCTCCATACCGGTCAGACCTCATATAGCAAGCTAGTGATATTGTGGCTCCAGACCCTATTCCCTACCTTCAACACAATCCACTGTTAATATGACGAGTACCTGGTGTACCATAGCCGGTACAGTGTACCCCTATGTCAATATTGTGACCTCCATACCGGTCAGACCTCATATAGCAAGCTAATGATATTGTGGCTCCAGACCCTATCCAGAACCCTCAACACAATCCACTATTAATATAACGAGTACCTGGTGTACCATAGCCGGTACAGTGTACCCCTATGTCAATATTGTGACCTCCATACCGGTCAGACCTCATAGAGCAAGCTAATGATATCGTGGCTCCAGGCCCTATCCACAACCCTCAACACATTCCACTATTAATATAACGAGTACCTGGTGTACCATAGCCGGTACAGTGTACCCTTATGCCAATATTGTGACCTCCATACCGGTCAGACCTAGTATAGCAAGCCAATGATATTGTGGCTCCAGACCCTATCCCCAACCTTCAACACAATCCTCTATTAATATAACCAGTACCTGGTGTACCATAGCCGGTACAGTGTACCCCTATGTCAATATTTTGACCTCCATACCGGTCAGATCTCATATTGCAAGCTAATGATATTGTGGCTCCAGACCCTATCCACAGCCCTTAACATAATCCACTATTAATATAACGAGTACCTGGTGTACCATAACCGGTACAGTGTACCCCTATGTCAATATTGTGACCTCGATACCGGTCAGACCTCATAAAGCAAGTTAATGATAATGTGGCTCCAAACCTATTCCCTAACACTCAACACAATCAACTATTAATATAATGAGTACCTGGTGTACCATAGCCGGTACAGTGTACCCCTATGTCAATATTGTGACCTTCATACAGGTCAGACCGCATATAGCAAGCTAATGATATTGTGGCTCCAGTCCCTATCCACAACCCTCAACACAATGCACTATTAATATAATGAGTACCTGGTGTACCATAGCCGGTACAGTGTACCCCTATGTCAATATTGTGACCTCCATACCGGTCAGACCTCATATAGCAAGCTAATGCTATTATAGCTCCAGGCCCTATCCCCAACCCTCAACACAATCCACTGTTAATATAACGAGTACCTGGTGTACCATAGCCGGTACAGTGTACCCCTATGTCAATACTGTGACCTCCATACCGGTCAGACCTAATATAGCAAGCTAATGATATTGTGGCTCCAGACCCTATCCACATCCCTCAACACAATCCACTGTTAATATGACGAGTACCTGGTGTACCATAGCGGGTACAGTGTACCCCTATGTCAATATTGTGACCTCCATACCGGTCAGACCTCACAGAGCAAGCTAATGATATCGTGGCTCCAGACCCTATCCACAACCCTCAACACATTCCACTATTAATATAACGAGTACCTGGTGTACCATAGCCGGTACAGTTTACCCCTATGCCAATATTGTGACCTCCATACCGGTCAGACCTAGTATAGCAAGCCAATGATATTGTGGTTCCAGACCCTATCCCCAACCTTCAACACAATCCTCTATTAATATAACGAGTACCTGGTGTACCATAGCCGGTACAGTGTACCCCAATGTCAATATTTTGATCTCCATACCGGTCAGATCTCATATAGCAAGCTAATGATATTGTGGCTCCAGACCCTATCCACAACCCTCAACACAATCCACTATTAATATAACAAGTACCTGGTGCACCATAGCCGGTACAGTGTAGCCCTATGTCAATATTGTGACCTCCATACCGGTCAGACCTCATATAGCAAGCTAATGATATTGTGGCTCCAATCCCTATCCACAACCCTCAACACAATTCACTATTAATATAACGAGTACCTGGTGTACCATAGCCGGCACAGTGTACCCCTATGTCAATATTGTGACCTGGATACCGGTCAGACTTCATAAAGCAAGTTAATGATATTGTGGCTCCAAACCTTTTCCCCAACCCTCAACACAATCCACTATTAATATAATGAGTACCTGGTGTACCATAGCCGGTACAGTGCACCCCTATGTCAATATTGTGACCTTCATACAGGTCAGACCGCATATAGCAAACTAATGATATTGTGGCTCCAGTCCCTATCCACAACCATCAACACAATCCACTATTAATATAATGAGTACCTGGTGTACCATAGCCGGTACAGTGTACCCCTATGTCAATATTGTGACCCCCATACCGGTCAGACATCATATAGCAAGCTAATGCTATTGTAGCTCCAGGCCCTATCCCCAACCCTCAACACAATCCAATATTAATATAACGAGTACCTGGTGTACCATAGCCAGTACAGTGTACCCCTATTTCAATATTGTGACCTCCATACCGGTCAAACCTCGAATAGCAAGCCAATGATATAGTGGCTCCAGACCCTATCCCCAACCCTCAACACAATCCTCTATAAATATAACGAGTACCTAGTGTACCATAGCCGGTACAGTGTACCCCTATGTCAATATTGTGACCTCCATATCGGTCAGACCTCATATTATATCAAGCTAAAGATATTGTGGCTCCAGTCCCTATCCACAACCTTCAACACAATCCACTATTAATATAACGAGTACCTGGTGTACCATAGCCGGTACAGTGTACCCCTATGTCAATATTGTGACCTCCATACATGTCAGACCTCATATAGCAAGCTATTGGAATTGTGGCTCCAGTCCTTATCCACAACCCTCAACACAATCCACTATTAATATAACGAGTACTTGGTGTACCATAGCCGGTACAGTGTACCCCTATTTCAATATTGTGACCTCCATACCAGTCAGACCTCGAATAGCAAGTAATGATATTGTGGCTCCAGACCCTTTCCCCAAGCCTCAACACAATCCACTATTAATATAACGAGTACTTGGTGTACCATAGCTGGTACTGTGTGCCCCTTTTTCAAAATTGTGACCTCCATACCGGTCAGACTTCGAATAGCAAGCTAATGATATTGTAACTCCCGACCCTATCCCCAACCCTCAACAGAATCCACTATTATTTTAACCTGTACCTGGTGTACCTAAGCCGGTACAGTGTACCCCTATGTCAATATTGTAACCTCCATACCGGTCAGACCTCACAGAGCAAGCTAATGATATCGAGTCTCCAGGCCCTATCCACAACCCTCAACACATTCCACTATTAATATAACGAGTACCTGGTGTACCATAGCCGGTACAGTGTACTCCTATGCCAATATTGTGACCTCCATATCAGTAAGACCTAGTATAGCAAGCCAATGATATTGTGCACAAATGCTGGACGAGGTGTGCCATGATGTCGGAATCGAACCGGAACTTCTGCCTATGGACGGACAGCGCTTGGCCCACAATACTGCAAATACTTCAAATGAAGCAAGAGTGGACGTAAGTGCTCGAGGTTTTTGGACGAGGGGACAACAGGTTTTTTTCGACATCAGAATCTTCAACCCAAGAGCACAAACATATCGTGAGCGATGACACAAAGCGGCATACTTGAGAAACGAAAGTGAGAAAAAACGCGCTTATGAAGAAATAATTTTGAACAGGGATCAAGGAAGCTTTACTCCTCTGGTCTTCTCATCGTCGGGAGGTATGGGACCTTCTGCAAGTGTCTTCTATGCCAGATTAGCTGAACAAATATCGGAGAAAAAGCGCCAGCACAGAAGCCAAGTCATAACTTGGATGAGATGCCGGCTCTCTTTCTCTCTTCTCAGGTCTGCACTCCTATGTCTCAGGGGTACAAGGTCCTCCCCCGCTACAGAGGACAAGAGTGAGAGACTTGGACTTTGAAATGGTCGTGGCGGAGGGACGAATTCGGGAACAACTAGGTTGATGGTAGGGAGGTGCTGGCACAATAAGATAAACTACAATGTAACTAGAATGAGATAGATTATACACCACTTTGTAACTGTCACCTTAATAAAAAAAATAATAAAAAAAAAATAGAAGGAAACATGCTTACATTACTGAAATGTTTGTGGACATGCAGTAATGAAAGTAATGGTCACTCTTCTGTAAATCTAAAATGGCTTACTTAAGAATGGGAAAGGGGTGGGACCTTCTATTTAAAAAAAAAGAAAAAAAAAGTGCACTATAGCCGGTACAGTGTACCCCTATGTCAATATTGTGACCTCGATACTGGTCAGACCTCATAAAGCAAGTTAATGATAATGTGGCTCCAAACCTTTTCCCCAACCCTCTACACAATCCACTATTAATATAATGAGTACCTGGTGTACCATAGCCGGTACAGTGTACCCCTATGTCAATATTGTGACCTTCATACAGGTCAGACCGCATATAGCAAGCTAATGATATTGTGGCTCCACTCCCTATCCACAACCCTCAACACAATCCACTATTAATATATTGAGTACCTGGTGTACCATAGCCGGTACAGTGTACCCCTATGTCAATATTGTGACCTCCATACCGGTCAGACCTCATATAGCAAGCTAATGCTATTGTAGCTCCAGGCCCTATCCCCAACCCTCAACACAATCCACTGTTAATATAACGAGTACCTGGTGTACCATAGCCGGTACAGTGTACCCCTATGTCAATACTGTGACCTCCATACCGGTCAGACCTCATATAGCAAGCTAATGATAGTGTGGCTCCAGACCCTATCTCCAACCCTCAACACAATCCACTATTAATATAACGAGTACCTGGTGTACCATAGCCGGTACAGTGTACCCCTATTTCAATATTGTGACCTCCATACCGGTCAGACCTCGAATAGCAAGCCAATGATATTGTGGCTCCAGACCCTATCCCCAACCCTCAACACAATCCTCTATAAATATAAAGAGTACCTAGTGTACCATAGCTGGTACAGTGTACCCCTATGTCAATGTTGTGACCTCCATACCGGTCAGACCTCATATAGCAAGCTAATGCTATTGTAGCTCCAGGCCCTATCCCCAACCCTCAACACAATCCAATATTAATATAACGAGTACCTGGTGTACCTTAGCCAGTACGGTGTACCCCTATTTCAATATTGTGACCTCCATACCGGTCAGACCTCGAATTGCAAGCCAATGATATAGTGGCTCCAGACCCTATCCCCAACCCTCAACACAATCCACTATTAATATAACGAGTACTGGGTGTACCATAGCCGGTACAGTGTACCCCTATTTCAATATTGTGACCTCCATACCAGTCAGACCTCGAATAGCAAGTAATGATATTGTGGCTCCAGACCCTTTCCCCAAGCCTCAACACAATCCACTATAAATAAAATGAGTACCTGGTGTACCATAGCCGGTACTATGTACCCCTATTTCAAAATTTTGACATCCATATCGGTCAGACTTCGAATAGCAAGCTAATGATATTGTGACTCCCGACCCTATCTCCAACCCTCAACAGAATCCACTATTATTATAACCTGTACCTGGTGTACCTAAGCCGGTACAGTGTACCCCTATGTCAATATTGTGACCTCCATACCGGTCAGACCTCAGAGAGCAAGCTAATGATATCGAGGCTCCAGGCCCTATCCAGAACCCTCAACACATTCCATTATTAATATAACGAGTACCTTGTGTACCATAGCCGGTACAGTGTACCCCTATGCCAATATTGTGACCTCCATATCGGTAAGACCTAGTATAGCAAACCAATGATAGTGTGGCTCCAGACCCTATCCCCAACCTTCAACACAATCCTCTATTAATATAACGATTACCTGGTGTATCATAACCGGTACAGTGTACCCCTATGTCAATATGTTGACCTCCATACCGGTCAGATCTCATATATCAAACTAATGATATTGTGGCTCCAGACACTATCTACAACCCTCAACACAATCCATTATTAATATAACGAGTACCTGGTGTACCATAGCCGGTACAGTGTACCCCTATGTCAATATTGTGACCTCCATACCGGTCAGACCTCGTATAGCAAGCTAATGACATTGTGGCTCCAGACACTATCGAGAACCCTCAACACAACCACTATTAATATAACGAGTACCTGGTGTACCATAGCCGGTACAGTGTACTTCTATGTCAATATTGTGACCTCCATACCGGTCAGACCTCATATAGCAAGCTAATGATATTGTGGCTCCAAACCCTATCCCCAACCCTCAACACAATCCACTATTAATATAACGGGTACCTGGTGTACCATAGCCGGTACAGTGTACCCCTATGTCAATATTGTGACCTCCATACCGGTCAGACCTCACATAGCAAGCTAATGATATTGTAATTCCAGGCCCTATCCACAACCCTCAACACAATCCACTATTAATATAACGAGTACCTGGTGTACCATAGCCGGTACAGTGTACCCCTATTTCAATATTGTGACCTCCATACCGGTCAGACCTCATATAGCAAGCTAGTGATATTGTGGCTCCAGACCCTATGCACAACCCTCAATACAATCCACTATTAATATAACGAGTACCTGGTGTACCGTAGCCGGCACAGTGTACCCCTATGTCAATATTGTGACCTCCATACCGGTCAGACCTCATATAGCAAGCTAATGATATTGTGGCTCCAGACCTTATCCACAACCCTCAACACAATCCACTATTAATATAACATGTACCTGGTGTACCATAGCCGGTACAGTGTACCCGTTTGTCAATATTGTGACCTCCATACCGGTCAGACCTCATACAGCAAGCTAATGATATTGTGGCTCCAGACCTTATCCACAACCCTCAACACAATCCACTATTAATATAACATGTACCTGGTGTACCATAGCCGGTACAGTGTACCCCTATGTCAATATTGTGACCTTCATACTGGTCAGACCGCATATAGCAAGCTAATGATATTGTGGCTCCACTCCCTATCCACAATCCTCAACACAATCCACTATTAATATAACGAGTACCTGGTGTACCATAGCCGGTACAGTGTACCCCTATGTCAATATTGTGACCTCCATACCGGTCAGACCTCATATAGCAAGCTAATAATATTGTAGCTCCAGGCCCTATCCCCAACCCTCAACACAATCCACTGTTAATGTAACGAGTACCTGGTGTACCATAGCCGGTACAGTGTACCCCTATGTCAATACTGTGACCTCCATACCGGTCAGACCTCATATAGCAAGCTAATGATATTGTGGCTCCAGACCCTATCTCCAACCCTCAACACAATCCACTATTAATATAACGAGTACCTGGTGTACCATAGCCGGTACAGTGTACCCCTATGTCAATATTGTGACCTCCATACCGGGCAGACCTCATATAGCAAGCTAGTGATATTGTGGCTCCAGATCCTATCCACAACCCTCAATACAATCCACTATTAATATAACGAGTACCTGGTGTACCGTAGTCGGTAGAGTGTACCCCTATGTCAATATGGTGACCTCCATACCGGTCAGACCTCATATAGCAAGCTAATGATATTGTGGCTCCAGTCACTATCCACAACCCTCAACCCAATCCACTATTAATATAACATGTATTTGGTGTACCATAGCCGGTACAGTGTACCTGTTTGTCAATATTGTGACCTCCATACCGGTCAGACCTCATATACCATGCTAATGATATTGTGGGTCCAGACTCAATCCACAACCCTCAACACATTCCACTATTATTATAACGAGCACCTGGTGTACCATAGCCTGTACAGTGTACCCTTATGTCAATATTGTGACCTCCATACCGGTCAGACCTCATATAGCAAGCTAATGATATTGTGGCTCCAGACCTTATCCACAACCCTGAACACAATCCACTATTAATATAACATGTACCTGGTGTACCATAGCCGGTACAGTGTACCCCAATGTCAATATTGTGACCTCCATACCGGTCAGACCTCATATAGCAAGCTAATGATATAGTGGCTCCAGAACCTATCCACAACCCTCAACACAATCCACTATTAATATAACGAGTACCTGGTGTACCATAGCCGGTACAGTGTACCCCTATGTCAATATTGTGACATCCATACCGGTCAGACCTCATATAGCAAGCGAGTGATATTGTGGCTCCAGACCCTATCCCCAACCTTCAACACAATCCACTGATAATATGACGAGTACCTGGTGTACCATAGCCGGTACAGTGTACCCCTATGTCAATACTGTGACCTCCATACCGGTCAGACCTCATATAGCAAGCTAATGATATTGTGGCTCCAGACCCTATCTCCAACCCTCAACACAATCCACTATTAATATAACGAGTACCTGGTGTACCATAGCCGGTACAGTGTACCCCTATTTCAATATTGTGACCTCCATACCGGTCAGACCTCGAATAGCAAGCCAATGATATTGTGGCTCCAGACCCTATCCCCAACCCTCAACACAATCCTCTATAAATATAACGAGTACCTAGTGTACCATAGCCGGTACAGTGTACCCCTATGTCAATATTGTGACCTCCATACCGGTCAGACCTCATATATCAAGCTAAAGATATTGTGGCTCCAGTCCCTATCCACAACCTTCAACACACTCCACTAACAATATAACGAGTACCTGGTGTATCATAGCCGGTACAGTGTACCCGTATGTCAATATTGTGACCTCCGTACCGATCAGACCTCATATATATACCTAAGAATATTATGGTTCCAGACCCTATCCTCAACCCTCAACAGAATCCACTATTAATATAACGAGTACCTTGTGTACCATAGCCGGTACAGTGTACCCCTATGTCAATATTGTGACCTCCATACCGGTCAGACCTCATAATGCAAGCTAATGATATTGTG
>CM064526.1:6932713-7024658 GCA_032716605.1 Paralithodes platypus | reverse complement strand
GAGAGGAGAATGCAGAAACTTGAACTGAAGAAAGAGTGAAAAAGATATAAAAAAAATACAGAAAATATTACAAGCAAATAAACTGAAATAGAAGGGGATTAGTTAGAGAAAATACTATGAGAATATACATATACGGATGAGAAGAGGGGAAAAAAAGGAGAGAATACAGAAACTGAACTGAAGAAAGAGTAAAAACGCTATAATCCTACAGAAATATTACAAGCACATAAATGAAATAGAGGATTCGTTAGCGAAAATGATAATGAGAATTACATATACGGATGAGAAGAAAGAGAAAGAGAGAATACAGAAACTGACCTGCAGAAAGCGTGAACAAGATATAATAATACAGAAATATTACAACGCAAAGTAAATACTTAATAAGAGGGATTATTTAGAGAAATAATGAATGAGAATTACATATACGGAGGTGAGGAAGAGAGAAATGGAGCGGCGAGAGAGGGAAAGCGAGCGATCCAGAGAGAGAGATAAACATGCCAGACAGCGTGAGAGAGAGAAAGAAAGATGAGAGCAGAGAGAGAGAGAGAGAGATAATTTACAGAGAATACAGAAATAAAGGACAAATAAGATAAACAATCTACCGTATTAACCAACGGAATCGTACGAAGGGACCGCGCGAGAGGCCGAAGTCATGCCAAAGCGACACGCATCCGAAACGCGCAGCGGGAAATAGACCAAAAAGTACCCCTCCTCTGTCCTCACCTTCTTTCCCACCCTCCACACTCATTCATAACATCCATTTCAATCGACTTATATGGGGAGACGAAGAGTTTGCTCTTTCCAAAAATGATCGTTTCGTTTCGCAATTGGAGCCAGAGTAACAGCGCTAGGGTCGGAGTGAACTGAGCGAATATTTCGGGATTATGCCCGCTGAGCGGTACAGTGTAAAATACCTTACCACCCGCTAAATAAGGGTTAAGAAATCTATAAAGAGAGAATATAACAATAACAGAAGCGTGAGTAGAGAACAACTACAAGGATATTTAAAAGGCAATATAGTTACCATACAGTATATATAGAAATGTTGACAATGACGTACAGTACACTAAGAGGGACTAAAATATCTGCATTAACCCTTTTATTGTAGGACCAGTTCTGGAACGCCATGGCAATTTACTGCCCTTTTAAGTTTATTAAAGCCTTTTAAGACGAGTGCGAGTGAGCGGGAGCGCGGCAAGCTCCCGTTCGCTCTCCAGCATGTCTGCCGGGGCACTGAGACTCTCATTTAGGATGATTTCAGTGTAGCCGTAAGAAATCTTTTGAGGGCTGTATTCCTAATCGAATGAAGACTGATGAGCTGAGTGTTGATTAATTAGCATTGATGGTCATTTAAATTATGACAACATTCCAAGGAATACAAAGTAATACAAGCTTGTAAAATAGTGGAATAGACTACAGTATATGTCATATGATGAACAAAGAAGATAAATACCAGTACAATAAACAGTCCATGTAAAAAGTAAACCACCGCGAATCATCAGTATCAGGCTGCTATACTACAGCAATAACAGTATCATTATATTAAATGTCTTGTTACGTCCACGATGTCTGGCGGGGAGGAATATTAACGCACATAACACTAAACACCCCAGGATGAAATGTTATTAATTATTGAAGGTGATGTGTTTAATGGTTCTGTCAAGGAGGGTGTGGTGTGTAAGGGAAGGAGGAATAATGATGTGTAACTAGATCATCTAAATCTCTAAATCAGTTAACTAAATTAAGAAGTTTGTAGGGACCAATAGTTATTAATTAAAGTTAGTGGGTCCTAACACTATCTGGTGCAACGTCTCGGAGGTTATTATGATATGTTGGTATATTTTATTGAGGGCTTTGATTGCTGTTGCCATTTTTGACAAATGTATGCAATATAAAGGAAAAGCAAAGCACCACACCACTACCGCCAAGCAATATTTCCACTCATACCACCACACCACCAAGATCCGCCCGAGTCGCCTCAATTACGTCCGCAAGCGGGTCGCCTCCAACACCCAGAAAAAACAAGGACATCATTGGGTGGACCATCCAGAACGACCAAGGATAAGAGGAGAAGGAAAGCGTGTGGACAAGGAAGGTCAAGGCAAGCCGAAACTTGCATTAACACAGTACACCTCCCCGCGCCCTTTCTTACTTCCCCTCCAAGCTGACATCATCCACCATAGAGTGAAATCCGGAGGGGCTACCCCAGCCTCGCCCCCCAGGGCCTCCCTGTCCCGGATTAGCTGCCTTGTCTTTTACCCGGAGAAGGGACAGCCGGGAGAAATCCCCAGGAAGAGGTAAGACTATGACAGGAAAAGTTAATGAAATCTAAACAGTTTGACCGCTTTTTAAGAACGATATTTTCAAGAGCTGGAAGATTTGGGCATATACTGATTAAACTATTAAAGCACTGGCACAGGATTTGGTTTACGATCTTGTGGCTCATCAAGAGGAATTAATTCTCGGATCGACGCAGTGGATGGCAACCCAATATTGATTCTTCCGCCTCGATTACTATGAATTACTGTCAATAAAGAATGCTGTACTGACATGCGCTTTATTGGTAGTAAATCGACCCCATTCTGGACCCTTTTAAAAGTTCACGCACTGGCATTATGACACATATGCGTAAAAGGCCCAAATAAACCCACCCACCAGTCCCTGAAAGACTCTTATAACGGTCAGGACAGTTAAGAGACGTTGCATAAAAACAAACCTCTTACGTTAGTCCGATGATATGTATACATATACACTGGTATAATGGAACATATTCATTCAAGACCCAACACCCAAGAGTAGTGGAAGGTTCTGCATCAAAACTCAGAGTAGTTAAAGAGATAGTACAACACTGGTATAACTTATCTTTACATTCGCTCGATGATACATATACGTATACACTGGTATAACGGAACATATGCATTTAAGACCCAACACCCAAGAGTTCTCCATCGACTTCCTGTCAACTATCTACGTCAGGACCACCACCACGGCCAAGACCCTCGTCGGAACACTACAGAAGAGCCTATATTTTTGAAATACTTAGTGTGACCTCGAAGAAGTACTAGTGAAGTGCCTTATCGAAGGAAGTATTCAGTGTGACATCATAATGTTACATTGTTATTCCTCTGGGATATTAATTGTGGATCCTCGTTCGTGCGTTATAAACTGTGCATATTTACCTGTCTCTTGCCTGACAGTAATAATAATTACCTTGAACAATACAACTTGTGTGTGTACTCTTTATTATATTTATCCTCTATTACCTTTGTGCATGTTATTATGTGGATTCAACTTCTCCAGTCAAGTAAGAACCTACCTAATTAATCCAATTAATCCCAGCAAAAACCTGGTATAACAGTATGTTTAGTTCCGCCTAGATTATGAAAAACGCTTCTAGACCCCCTTCAAACACCATCCAGAACCCCTACAAAATATATATACCCGGTATATATATATATACATTTTTCGGTAGTTCGGCCGGCTTGTCGTAAATTGTAGGCTTGCTAGAAAAAAATGAAACAGTAATGGAGTGAAGTGTCTTAAAATCGCCAAACTAATGAGTTGAAGCGTTATAAAATCTCCAAGCCAACGGAGTGAAACAGGGTGGTTCCAAAAAGACCCTCCCTGCAACAAAAAGGGTGGTAGTGCGTGGCTGTCATCATTATCCGGACCCCTAACCCAAAACACTCTACAGATCCCTAACACAACATACTCTACGGACCCCAAACCCAACATACTCTACGGACCCCTAACCCAACATACTCTACGGACCCCTAACACAACATACTCTAGGGACCCCTAACCCAATATACTCTACGGACCCCTAACACAACATACTCTACGGACCCCTATTCCAACATACTCTATGGACCCCTAACCCAACATACTCTACCGGAGGATTTTCTATATTTCTATCTATCTATCGCCTGACGCCGTGATCCTCCCGGAATGGGATTTGCCGGCGAACGACCACCCCCATAGGCATGCTCTGTCTCCAGTCAGTCGACGGGCCCCTCCTCCCAACCCAGCGTCTGGCCTTCATCCCTATACTTCCTCACTCCATCCTTTCCCACCTCTCTTTCGGGGTCTCCCGTCTCCTTCCTTCCCCCCTCTCCCTTTCTCCAAGTAGAGAGTGGGGGAACTATATCTGCGAAAACTTTTCAAAAAGCTTTATGTTTCCCCACCCACATGTCTGAGGGAATGTGAAGAAGAGAGCCTTCTCTATCTACAATACCCCCAGAGATTCCCAAGCCGTGAACACAAGAGGGTCGTGTCTGGTCCAACCGTAAGAACTGCCCTCTGCCCTATCTCGCCTCCCTCAAGGGTAGTGGTATGGAATTGGTATTCACGACCCATCCAAACCACTCAAGGACCTTACCAAGCGTAGTGTCCAACCATGTAACCCTGAACACACAGCTGGGGTACATACAGCATTCCTTGCGGGAGATGCATCAAGGGTTATGTGGGTGAGACTTCGGGCGTGAATCTTCGTAACTCGAGTGGCAGGAACACAAAAACGATTGCCTGCAACAATAATATGAATAATGCCTGTGTCGCTCCCAGGACAGAACTAACCCATCTCATGAACTGGGATTGGGGCTAGCATGCTGATTCGTGAATCTGACAACTACAAACGGAAGTGCCATGCGAGTCATCAGTGAGCACGAGCCTAGCGACAAACCGTAGAACAAAACAGTGGAATGTTCACACTCGCATGTCCCCTCTCTCATTTAATCCTTATCCAAAAGAAAAAAACAAAAAAAAAATGATATACACAATAGAAACCCCATACGACCCCCTTTAATTCAACTTCACTCATCCCCCTACCTAGTGCGTATGTCTGTGTTCGTGTTTACACTGTTATTTAAGAGTTTGTGTGTGCATCTGTAGGTATGTATGTGTTATATATGCTTTCTCTGCAGTGGTTTGAAGACTTATGAATGGTATTGTTATTTAGTATGTATGTTTGTGTTCATGTATATAGAATATATTAATATATAATATAAGATATATATCTGTATATATATAATAATAGATGATAATGGTATATATATTTGTATGTGTTTATGTTTGTGTGTGTGTGTATGTGTATGTATGTATGTTTGTAATGTACTCTATCTCTCTCTCTTTCTTTCTCGCTTGCGCTCTCACTCTCATTATCATGTGCATTATTAGGGGTTCGTTCCCTACGGGGAACCCCTATTGTAATCATTAAACCTGGGATTTCATCCAAATGCTTCTTACGCGCCGGTTTCGACGTAATAACTCCAGAACCGCTTTTTGGGTCGGGATCAAACTTGCACAAGAGGTGAGTTTTTGTATTGGACAACTTTTGATATGCTAAACATCCGGCATGGCGGCCAAACAGGTCCGTGGCAGCCGATTTCCCGAAAAACTTGACGCCTAAATACCGTCTCTCGCACTCACAGGAAACGACTGGGCTTTGGCATACGCACTCCCCTACTAATGGTCCGCAAATTTTATAGAGAAGGTTTTGCTTTTGCACGTGGGTTTTTTTCCGGCAATCTTGAAAAAACCTCTAATTCCACTTAAAATTCAACATCTTGAAAACTACGCCGATGATCAAAGCCATGCTTGCGTAGTTGGGTGAGGCTCGCGAATCCGAACGTTTTGATACCAAAAAAATATAAATGGGTGGAATAGTTTGGCCGCAGCATTGAAAACTGTCTATTCTTAAAATACTTTAAAACCGAATTCGCTACCCACACAAAGTTTACCGTCTACAGTCTATAGGCTTCCACGCATCCCCCAGTTTTGCTTAATAACATAATCTCTTTATTATTCAGATCTATATTTTTTTTTTTATCTAACTCTCTCAAAACAGTTCGAGTCCCTACGAATTCCAGCAATTATTTAGCCAACCTACCTGTACATATATACCTACCCTACCAAATAATAATGATAAATTCAAATTTATTTTTGGTGAATGACAGAGTATTGGCTAAGGTTTTTAACAATTCCTCCCTTTGCCAAATGCTTAGTTTAATAACAATGATATGGACCTTTAAAGTTTTAGAAATTGCCCGTGTGACTCGTATTTTAACCCTCCTAAAGTGTTATCACAAAATACCGCTAGATCCTTTCTCGAAAGTCGCTAGCATGTTGCTACATAGCCAAACAATGTTAGGATAATGCTGCAATTTCTAAAGAGATTTGGTTTGTTTGTTTTGCAAATTTTACAATGTAGTATGACTAGAATGTCTGAAATTTTCAAATTATCCCTAGTAAATGTATCAAGATATAAAAGAAATGGCTGCTAGATTGAAGTAAATAGCTCTACATTTAGCGGTAATATGTAGCTTTACAACTGGCAACACTGCAACCACCACCTCCCTCCCAGTATGTCTCCACAAAATACCGCTAGATCCTTTCTCAAAAGTCGCTAGCATGTTGCTACATAGTCAAACAATGTTAAAATAATGCTTCAATTTCTAAAGACTTTTGGTTTGTTTGTTTTGCAAAGTTTACAATGTAATATGACTAGAATGTCTGAAATTTTTAAATTATCCCTAGTAAATCTCTCTAGATATGAAAAAATTGCTGCTAAATTGAAGTAAATAGCTCTACATCTAGCGGTAATATGTAGCGATACAACTGGCAACACTGCCTAGCCCTTCCTTCCTACCTCCCACCTCCCTCATATACCAAATGTATCAACAAGCACTCTAGTGAACTTTCGGTATTTAGTTTATTCAGCTTAATACTATTTATCCACATAAAATAGAAACCTATCACGATTGTTGTCTAATACAACCATAGATAATGCTATTACATATTATTTGAACATGATGTCGAATTTAGCAGTTGCTGTTTACCTTGAACAGTAATGACAGTCTGTGACAGAACCGAAAGCTTCTCTTGCCGTGTAGTACTCAAAGAAAGCAGGGGTACTTAAGCAGGCCCATACCGAACTGTTATACCAAGTCAGAGATGCAGAGGTAACTTTCACAATGCATTATAACCCTAGACAGACACCAATATATACCACTAAATCAGACAAATATCACTACAAAAAATGATAGGAAAATATTATATTAATGTCCTAGGTATTTAAAATTATGCAAATGAGTAAAATCCATTATAATATAATGATAATGGGATTGATTAGTATCTGGCAACAGTGTTGGACTATAATTTTCTGAACGTATGCGAACTTCGGAGTATTTATCCCATTAATATACACATCTATCACAATTTAAATTTAATACAACCATACACAGTGCTATTACATATTATTTGAACATAATATAGGATGCTCTTTCCTTTAAACCATTTTCTATATCTATTCATGAAAAATATAGGCCTAGCCTAGGCAGCGCTACCGGTAGGTACGAATTTATCAGTTCGAATTTTGATTGAGAGTGGGATTAGGCCTAGGCCTAGCCTAGGGCTTAACATGGGATACTGTTTGGGGGTTGGGAATAGACTCAGGCTGCTTTAGGCCTAATTAGGTAAAAATAGTCAAATCGAGACAATTGCACAGCCAACATAGCCAAAGGCCTATTAAGCAAATATTTTACCAATCTACAATAGGCCTAGTCTATTCGCTGTAAGTAGGCAAGAAATAATGACCTAGGCTATAACCTCAGTAATTAAAAAACAACTAGGCCTAGAGTGATCAAGCTAATATGTCTACCATTTGGGAAGAGTCAGTCAAGGAATAGCCTAGATGTGGAAATTTGCAGCCAATTTGCTCTAGCCCTATTTGAGATACAGAGGTTAGAGGTCATTGTTGAGGCCCCCCCCTCATGACATGTTGTTATCATCTTATATATTGCCAGCAGAGGGCAAATAACCGAAAAAATTCGCCGTCAAAATAGACGCGAACTTAACCACGGCGATCGACACATGTAAACATGGCGGTGGCGGGGGAGGTGTCGGACGTCTGCAATAATGTTCCTGTCTATTTTGAATGCCATTGGATACAATAATATGTTGAGGGGGGCTTTGCCCCCCCCCCCCCCCCATGACATATTTTCACCATCATATATATTGCCAGCAGGGGGCAAATAACCGAAAATATTGCCGTCAAAATAGACACCTTTATGAATAGGTTACCCTTTAGGCTAGGCCTATCGGCAAGAGTTGCGTTGTATAGGCTATCCTAGTGTTTACTAATTTATAGGCTACCCCTTTGAAAGGACATTAGCCGGGTAGGATGTAGTTACCGGGTGTATCGTCAGCCTTGTTTACACTACGCGTACGCGTAGTGGCGTCGGACGCTTGCCATCCTTTTCCTGTCTATTTAGACTGCCTTTGGATACAATAATATGTTGAGGTTCGGCTTTGCCCCCCTTCACCCACCCATGACATATTGTCATCATAATATATTTCCAGCAGGGGGCAAATAACCAAAATAAATCTCCGTCAAAATAGACACGAACTTAACAACGCCGATCGACAAATGTAAACATGACGGAGGCGGCGGCCGTCTGCAATCATGTTCCCGTCTATTTTGAATGCCAATGGATACAATATTATGTTGAGGGTGCCAGCATGGGGCAAAATAGACAAATACACCAAAAATTGGGTGTGAGGGCGGCAGCCCCCACCCATAATAGCCTACTATGATAGGTTAGGTAAGGTTGTTAGGTTAGGCTAGGCTAATGTCCTTTCGAAGGGGTATAGGCCTAGTAAACACTAGGATAGCCTATACCCGGTCAAAGGTAATGCTGTAGTCCTTGAATGCTACCTTAACCTTAATAGCGGCGAGCACATAAGTCGAGTTAATAAAGCTGGACTATGTGGCGGCGCTCACATAAACTCGAGTGGCAATTTCAGCACGTAATGTGGCTGAGAGAGAGAGACAAGTGGTGGCAGGAGACTAGCGAGCGTATGACTGCTCCAGACCACCGCGGCGAACCTACTGACACAAATCTCAGCTCCCTCCTCCCTCTCTCACTCGCTACATACTCAATTATGTACCGAAAGTACCGAATTACCTGCTTTTTGCACTCGCGTTGCACGGTTATTGCAAGAAAACTATCCATCATACAAGGATCGTTAAGGTGTCATTCGAAAGCTCTGTTTATGCCCTTTCAGGGATAGATACTTGTTTTACGTTCTGGGTCTTATTTAGGCATGAAAATGATCACGTAAACAGCCCTATTTTGGCTAAAAACACCCCGCTGGGCGGTACACATAAATAAACCGCATAGGCCGCTCGTAAGGTGTTAAATTGTAATATTAGACTAGGTCTAGCCTATAGATAAAATAGCTTAGCCTATTCATTTATTGTAGCCTATAATATAGGCCTAGCCGGGCAGAATGTAGAGTTCGGGCGTGCCACCACCAATGTTTACACTATGCAGAGCGGCGACGAAAGCTTGCCATCATGTTCCCGTCCATTTTGAATGACGTTGGATACAATAATATGTTGAGGGGGGCAAACACCCCCATGACATATTGTCATCATCATATAATTTGCCAGCAGGAGGCAAATAGGCCTAACCAAACTGCGGCGATCGCCCATGTAAACATGACGGCGGCGGCGGCGGTGGACGCTTGCGATCATGTTCCCGTCTATTTTGACTGCCATTGGATACAATAATATGTTGAGGGAAGGGAATGAAAAACTACGAAAATTTAGTCAAGCCGACGACGAAAGCTGAAGTGGAGAGGGAGTAAAATAAGCATAACCCTCCTCCATCAACCTCCAGTCGCCAGCCCCCCCCCCCCCCTTGTTTTATGAAAAAAGGTAAATCCATTCAGCTCTGGCTTTCTTTAAGAGTCATTCTTAGTAAGCCAAGTTTCTGTCACACAAATTACATTAGCTACTAAGAACCGTATGTCTGATCTTATATCTTTAATATGGGATTTTAAACCTTCAATATTGTGCAAGATTATTTTCAACCCACCTTGATGTTCATTTACTTGATTGTTTGCATTGATGTTCATTTACTTGATTGTTTGCATAACTAATAAAACGAGGCATACTAGATAGGGCTATTTCTACCTTTTCACTACAATAAATGGAGGACTCTTCAAAGTCTTGTATTATAAGTCCTTCCATTGAAGTGGCTCGACTTAGTGCAACATAGGCTTGACCTGCTATAAATATTTTGTTCAAAGACACAACACAATTGCTTAAAGTACATCCTTGGATTTTATGTACAGAACAGGCAAATGTAAGTTTCAATGGAAATTGCCATCTTACACCTCCATTATTAGTTACTCTATCCTCTTCAATCATAACGGGAGTGCTGTTCTTTACTGTTTGTAAAATATATTTCTGTTTTCGCAATTTGCTTCCAACTTTTGCATCATCAAACACTATGTATATTACTTGAGGAAGGGTAACACCAGGAGTATGTTGTTCAAATGAAACTGTTCCAATTACACCGTTTACTAAACCATCGGAAACATCAATATTTGTTGTCAGCATAACGCGTGCATCAACTGCGATTACAAGTTTACTCAAAAGACTGGTGTTAAACACTTTGTTATAAGGAGAAGCTCTTTTTTCCAGCTTTTCAGTTCTAGCATCTCTATAGAAATCTTCTGCATCAATAGAAATAATATTAGAACATGATGAATTTAACCTTGAAATATTGTATGCATCAACCTGATGATTTGTTGCAAATATGTGAAGAGCATCACTATCCTCGCCTGTCTCACATTTGCGTAGTAAGTCCATGTCCTCATTCATTAAAGGTTCAGATTTTGTTCGTGTTCTTATGTGATTAAGTGTTTCTGCAAACACACCCTCTTTCTGTCTCATTATTTGTGTTAATTCAGCAATAGAAAATAAATCTGTCCAAAGATTCAAACCAACACTGTCAGTATATAAGGCTTTACCTTTCACTGGATTAAGTTGATAAAAATCTCCAACAGCAATGACTGATACAGTAACAAATGGTGAGAAGCTCTTACATTGCTTTATTTGTCTCAGTCTTCCATGTATATATGTTAATAATTTGTGGTCAACCATAGATATCTCATCAATAATAAGAATCTGTAAACAGCTAAGCCTTGAACGTAAAGAGTTTATTTTATCATCTCCAAGAGATTGGTAGGGTAGCTTTGAATTAATGCTAATACAAAATAAACTGTGTATTGTTGATGTACCAATGTTAAAGGTTGCAACACCAGTTGGAGCAGTTAACACTACAGATACATCATCTGGATTTTGCAAAGTAGGAGCAAGAATTCTGGTGGCCTCATAGTGAATGCATTTCATCAAGTGACTTTTTCCTGTGCCAGCACCACAAGTAATGATTGAAGGCTGGTTCACACATAGCCGAGTCGGTGCGCGAGTCCAACACGACTCACACTCGTCGATTATCGCCGTCGCTGGAGGCTGAGTCGGCCGCGAGTAGCAATTGCTCCCGAGTCAAGGAGAGTGTAACACGAGTTAACTCGAGTCAATACGAGTCAACACGTGTTCATTCAAGAGTCTGTACGAGTAACTGAGAGTGAAAACGAGTGTAACACGAACCCCAATTTGAAAAATAATGGCCACATTCCAGGGCACGTAAACAAAGAGTATGGACGAGTCTAACACGAGTCAACGCGATTGTTACACGGATCAACACGATTGTTATACGGATTAACACGAAAGAAAACGCATTGACTCTCGTTGGATCTCTGTTGCACACGTGTTGACTCGTGTTACATCCGTGTAAACTTGTGTAAACTCTCGTTGATTCATCCTACATTTTTGAAATAACGGTATTTCAAATGACACTTGCTTTTTCGTGTTACACTCGTGTTTTTTTCTCAGTGGATCGTGTTTACTCTTGTTTACTCGTGTTTTCACTCGTGTTTGAATCGTGTAAACTCTGGCATCATGGGGGCACCAAATTTTGGCACTCACATTCATGCTTTCTACTCTTGTTGATACGTGTTGCATGTGTTACATACGTGTTGTTGCGTGTAGACACGTGTTGCTTCGTCAACGTCGAAATGATGACGAAAAGCGACGAATCACCAAAGTGTTACACGGGTTTACACGAGTCAACACGAGTTAACACGAATAACGAAGAGTTATTCAGAGTCAAACACGAGTTAACACGTATGTACATGAGTCTACACGTATTTAGGCCACACTCGTGGGTACTCGCCACGGGACCCAAAAATGTCATGCATGCATGAAATTTTTGGACCCCGTGGCGAGTACCCACGAGTGTGTCGAGTAAACAAAGAGTATACACGAGCGTAGCACGAGTCTATACGAGTGTTGAGTATCGACGAGTCATTGCTGAATAGCAAAATTTCATCACTCGTGTTGAACTCGCGCACCGACTCGGCTATGTGTGAACCAGCCTTTAGTTCGCGTCTATTTTGAAGGCGGTTTTTTTTCTCGGTTATTTGCCTCCTGCTGGCAATATATATGATGATGACAATATGTCATGGGGGGTGACCCCCCTCAACCTATTATTGTATCCAAAAGCAGTCAAATAGACGGGAACATGATGGCCAGCGTCCGCCGCCGCTCCGCGTAGTGTAAACAAGGCTGGCGGTACTCTACATTCTACCCCACTAATTTACCAACTAGCATAACCGATGATTATCAATGATCAATCCCAGTCAGAAACGTCCATGCTTCCCTCCCATAAGTCAATGTCGGGATTACCACACTGTCATGCAAGGACTTCTTTACTTCCATGCTGACCACCCTATTTCTTCTTACTGCTTTCAGAGTTCCTACAACGCTCTTCCCCTGTTACACTTTCTCCCACACTTTTTCATCCATAGGCCTACTCACATCTTTACTCAACACACTGCCCAAATACTTAAATGAGCTGACATTCTTCATAGCCGTTCAACCTCACTTCACACTCTATGGTTGCACCCCTTTCAATGACCATAATATTACTCTTCCTAGCATTTACCTCCAGATTCCGTTTTTCACACACTGTTCCAAACATATTTACCTGATTCTGCAACTTCCATTCACTATCGCTCATCAGAACTGTGTTGTCAGCAACAGTAGTACCGGTACTGTACTGTTGAGGCAACTTCCACTCGTTTCCTTCCCTTATCAGCGGTACACCAACATCCGCTGCTCTTCCTTGTATTTCTTTCATGACTCCATCCATATACTGGTATTTCATAATTTTTGTTTTCGGTTAGGATAGGCAATAACCCCTGGTGGCCTATTTCTGTTTAAATAAACATAAAATTGGTTTCGGTTCGGCTATCACTGCGTATTCAAATTTAATTTTGTTTTGTTTTAATTTTCGGTTAGGCTATCACCGCTGATAACCTATTTGTGTGTATTTCAACATTTTTGTTTTCGGTTAGGCCTATTTAAGTAAGTGAAGCGACCTGAAGGGAGTGAAGTGTTTTTAAAGTGAGTTTAGTGTTTTTAAAGTGAGTTAAGTGTTTTTAAGTGAGTGAAGTGATCTGAAGAAGGTGATCGTCACCATGCCTCGTGCCTATACGAACTACGCCGTAGGTTTGGTGCTTCCATGTTTGCTCCTGTCGATCCAAAAGTCTGCCGACTCTGCCAGCAACGAGAGGATTTGACAGCAAAATTGGATGAAGCCCCCAACAAGATCAACGCCCTCACCAGGAAGCTGGAATCACTCCAAGAGTTTGTAACACTCAACGTTGGAATATCAATAACTCCAATTGTTTCAACTCCAGCATCCACCACCGCCCCAACGTCATCTGCCAACAATCCAACACCTGCAGTAGACACTGCAGCAGATGCTTCTGACGAACCTGAGCCGACATCAAACCAGGCCAGCCGCCCTGTTCACCTTAGTCTCTCCCCCACTCCTCGTGCAAGAAGCCTGCTAGCACGAACAGTACCAACCCCTCGCCCCCGTTCTAACCACTCCTCTCCCCGACCTGTACGTAGAGTCCCGCCACCACAGGTCTCCGGATTTACACCAGTGAGGAACGGTGCACGGCCAACGCAGAAAAGGTCTCGTCTACCAGTCACAATGTCAAACAGATTTGAGATATTGGTAGAGATTGAAGACGAACCAGAGGAGACCAGGCTCGTTGGGGATTCCATCCTACGAGGACAGGTCGAAGAGTTCTGCGACAGAGTCCCAAATCAACGAAAAAGATTTTGCATCCCAGGAGCTGGACTGGACGACATTGTGGAAGCCTTCGAAGATACCACAAAAGATGCAAATGAAAATACCCTTTTTGTCATCCATGCTGGTTCAAATGACGTCATGCGCACCAGATCCGAAGAGTTGATGGAGAAATATCGCAAGATGATCCAGCACTACAAAAACAAGTCAAGGAATATCATCATCTCAGGCATTCTCCCCAAGATCGACGCACCTGACAAATTCTACGACAAGGCCTTCAGCACAAATAGCCGACTAAAATATTTGTGTCTGAGGGAAGAAGTTGAATTCATCAACCTCTGGGACAACTTCTACAATCAGCCTACTCTGTTCCGCAAGGATGGCACTCATCTAAACCCTGTGGGTTCAGCACGCATGGGTCGTCTCCTACACGAAGCAGTCCGCAGCCATGGATCAAAAAACGCCATCCGAGAAGAAGCAGCAGTGACATAAATCATCCAACGCCAAGAAAAAAACAGAGGCAACCGAGGACCACCAGCGATAAGGACCGAAGACAGCGTGGACCGAGGACAGCCATGAACATAAATGTAGATCTGACAAGAACCAAAAATATTATTAAAGAGCGTTCCGTGAGTTCTAAAATAACAAATTTAAAGGTTTTCTATGCAAACGCTCATAGCATACGCAATCAATTTTCAGATTTAGAGGAGCTAGTGTTTACAGAAAATTATGATGTGATTGGCATAACAGAATCTTGGCTCAATACAGAAGATAGAGACTTTTTTAGAAGAGTATTCACTTCCCGGTTATGTAATGTTTGAGAAAAGCCGAATAAATCGAAATGGAGGTGGCGTTTTACTTTATATCAAAGAAAGTCTTAACCCGACCCTCTTGTCAAAACCTCAAATTGTGAACGTCGACGCATCTTTTGTGCTAATAAAGAATAATAAAGGTACAAAAATAATACTTGCATTAATATACAGACCTCCAGGTCAATCAGTGCAAACTGACCGAGAAATTTACAAACAAATTGCAGATGTAAGTAACTCACAAGATACCGTAATTTTTGTCGACTTTAATTTACCTGTGACCAAGTGAGGTGATACTCTTACTTCACACTCCGGACATGACTTGTATACGAACTTGCAAGAGAGTTCGCTTTATCAATTTGTTCGAACGCCGACCCGTGGTAATAACGTTCTTGACATTGTACTTGCAACAAAAGAAGAATTAATAGAGAATTTGAATGTTGGTGATGAATTCAGTAACAGCGACCATCGTACGATAACTTTCACTTTAAAGTTTACTAGTAACGAACCAAATAGTAGCATCGAAAAAGTCCATAATTTCAAGAAAGCAAACTTCCGTAAACTTAGAGCTATGTTTAAAGAAACTGACTGGAGCTTTTTAATTCACAATAACGACAAATACATCTTGGAAGTTATTCGAAGCCACTTACCTAAAAGCAGTGCAAGACTGCATACCATCAAAAATACGGCGTCCAGGCCATAATAATAAGCCCAAATGGTGGAATATAGATCTTTCAAACTGCCTGCTTGCTAAAAAATATGCTAATGATAGATTAAAATCCTCACAAAATGACGAAGAACGGCTGAAATTTGTAGAGCTACGGCGCAAAGCCAAAAAGTTAATTAAGCAAAGTAAAAAGACCTTAGAGTTACATATTGCGAATCAAAGTAAAACAAACCCGAAAGAATTCTATAGTTATATCAGAAAGAAAAAAGTAGTTACTTCAACTGTTGGACCAATAGTCGATGAAAATGGAGAATACACCAAAGACGAAGTACAAATGAGTATTGCCCTCAATACCTTCTTTGCATCAGTTTTTACAACAGAAGACCTCAGTGATATCCCTACACCATCGCCTATTCAGATTGATAATTCAGATGTTCTAAGCAATATCACTGTTACAGAGAGAGAAGTATTGAATTGTTTAGATAAACTCAAGGTAAATAAAACGCCTGGACCTGATACAATCTCGCCTAGAGTTCTAAAGGAAGCTAAGGATGAGCTCTCCAAACCACTGACATTACTATTCAATAAATCCTTGCAGTCTGGAACTATGCCCGATCAGTGGAAGCTAGCCAACGTAACACCGATATTTAAAAAAGGCAGCAAATCCCTACCCAGTAACTGTCGTCCAATTAGCTCAGTTGTATGTTAAATGCTAGAAACGGTCATACGAGACAGACTCGTAAATCTCTTAGAGGAAAATAACATACTTAAAGATACTCAACACGGCTTTCGTAAAAAACGTTCCTGTTAAACAAACCTCTTAGACTTCTTCCACGATATCCTAAACCTCTACGATGAGAGTAAAGCTGTAGATATTATATACCTTGATTTTCAAAAGGCCTTTGACAAAGTTCCCCACAAACGTTTACTGCTAAAACTAAAAGCGCATGGAATACAAGACGGTGTGTTGAAATGGATAGAAAATTGGCTCAGCGACAGAAAGCAAAGAGTAGTCATAAACGGTAAGGCATCTAAATGGACTAATGTAAGTAGCGGGGTACCCCAGGGATCGGTACTAGGACCAATTCTCTTTCTAATTTACATCAACGACATAGATGAGGGTCTCACCTGTACAATCTCAAAATTTGCTGACGATACAAAAATTGCAAATAGCGTACTCTCAAAAGAACAAGTTGACGATGTGCAACGCAATCTAGATAAATTGTCATGTTGGGCCCAAATTTGGCAAATGAGTTTCAATGCGGATAAATGTAAAGTATTACATATCGGATACCTAAATGAGAAAGCAAACTATTCGATGAATGGCACTCACCTTAGGAATGTAAACAGAGAAACCGATCTGGGAGTAACAATATCGAGTAACCTAAAACCGAGTCAACAATGTTCAGAAGTTGTTAAGAAGGCAAACAAAATAATTGGCTTTATAGGCAGGTCATTTGAGCATAAATCCAAAGAAGTTATCCTAACCCTTTACAATTCCTTAGTCCGCCCTCTTCTGGAATACTGCATTCAATCCTGGTGCCCTTATTACCAAAAAGATATAAACAAGCTAGAATGAGTTCAACGGAGAGTTACCAAAATGATACCTAGCCTAAAGAACAAACCATACGAAGAGCGTCTTAGAGAATTAAATCTATTTCCTTTAACCCAGCGCAGATTAAGAGGTGACTTAATTCAAGTGTTCAAAATCATCAAAGGCATCGACAATATGAACTGTAGTAAGTACTTCACTATCGACCAATCTAATTACACGCGGGGAAACGGTTGCAAAATTATTGGTAAATCTTTTAACTCACACGAATCTAAGAATTTCTTCTTCAATCGAGTTGTCAACTTGTGGAATGGGCTTCCCCGAAACGTTATAGACTGCATCACCGTTGATTCATTTAAACTCCGCCTAGACAAATATGTCGCATCAAACCCGCGACTGACTGCGTTTGTAAATGAATAACTTTATTTTATCCCCCCCTCAGTTACTAACCCATCTGTCCCCTACTAACTTCCTAATCATGCCACGGATATTAGTTCCAGGGCAGTAATTCTTCCCTTTCCAATGTTCCCTTACCCACTCTAAACCACTGTTTGGACACTTGATACTCAGTGTTTTGGAAGACAAGCAACCTAGAAGAGTCACTAGATCTGTTGTTGCTTGATTTCCTTTGAACTCCTTTGTACTGTACTGGTATATATTGAACAACCATGGGGACATCACACACACCCTTGCTTTAACCCAACATTCAGATTAAAGAACTTGCTCTATTAATTATCCACACATACTGACACCTTTGCACCCTCATACATGCTCTTCATTGCTTTCAGCAACTTGCCATCTACTCCGTATATTCTCAGTACCGGTACTTTCCACATACCTTCTCTATCAATTCTGTCATAGGCCTTCTCCAACTCCATAAATGCAGCATACAACTTTTGTCGCTTCTCCAGATATTTCTCCACAACACATTTCTGGGCAAAAATCTGAGCTACACATCCTCTTCCCTTCCTAAGATGACTACAGTATGCTAACCGTTTCCCCAGCAATACTGACTGAAAATGCCCAAATATATTGCAAATCCTCTTCAGATATATCTAAAATATGTAAAATTACACCAAATACCACTACAGTAGCACTGAAATCAATAAAACTCACTAACAGGATAAATAAATGGAAGAAATACTCCAAAAGATTAATATGTTAACCCTTTACCCAGCAATACTGACTGAAAATGCCTAAATAGATAGCATGTGCTCTTCAGATTTATACATACATACGTACAAAACATTTTAAGACTGAGTGCTCCACACAGATGTGCAGTTTCAGTCTCTTTTCCTAATGGCGGCGTTCCAGGCAACCCTGTTAAGGGATGCTTTACTTGTCAAGTTTTTGGATTTGAGATCGGCATTTATAGTCCGATCCCAGGGCTTACTCGGTCCACCCCTTGGTGCAGCTCCCTCCACAATTGCAAACCTGCATCTTTTCACCCAATTTTGTTCATCCATTCTCTCCACATGTCCATACCATTCCAGTTTACTTGTACGCATCTCCTCGCTAATACTCTTTATACCTAAACGTCTCTTCAGCTCATCATTTGTTATTCTGTTGACATCCTTTATCTGAAATATGTAAAATTACACCAATTACCAACTACATTACCAACAAATTTAATAAAGTACACTAACAGGATAAAGAAAATGTAAGAAATAGCCCTAAAGATGAATTTATCTATCTATCTATTGACGGACGCCTTGATCCCCGAAGGATTGGCCACGAACGAAACACCCCTATGCACCTCTGTCCCCAGTCAGTCGACGCCCCTCCTCCCATCCAGCACCGCTTTCACGCATATACTTCTTAACTCCATCCTTCCACCTCTCTCTCGGTTTATTTCTCCCTCTGTCCTTCCACCTCACTCGTACACGCTCTTAGTCATTCTCTCTCTCGCTTCCCATACGTTCCACATGGCCGAACCATCTCAAGGTGTTCTTTTTCGCACTTTCCAGTACATTCACACCACACCTCTCTCGTACTTCCTCATTCGTCTGTCTATCCCTCCATGTCACTCTGCACACACTTCTCAAGTAACTCATTTCCATCCCTTTCACTCTTGGTTTGAATCTCTCCAACAACGTCCATGCTTCGTTTCCGTAAGTCAGTGTCGGGATTACCACACTGTCATGCAATGACTTCTTCAGTTCCGTGCTGACCATCCTATTTCATGTTACTGCTTTCAGCATTCCTACAACCCTCTTCCCCTGTTGCACCCTCTCCCACACTTCTTCATCCATACTCCCATCTTTACTCTGTACACTGCCAAGATACTTAAATGAGCTGACAATCTCCATAGCCTGACCATTCAACTTCACCTCACACTCTGTGGCTTCACCCCTTTCGAAGACCATAACCTTGCTCTTCCCCGCATTTACCTTCAGATTCCATTTTTCGCACACTGTTCCAAACATATTTACCAGACCCTGCAACTCCCATTCATATCGTCAGCAAACAGCAGTACACAAACATCCACTGCTCTTCCTTGTATTTCTGTTATGACTCCATCCATACCCTCTCTGGGCTTAACACTAATAAGGCGTACGGTCCGGACGGTGTTCCTCCTGTTGTTCTCAAAAACTGTGCTTCCGTGCTGACTCCCTGCCTAGGCAAACTCTTTCGTCTCTGTCTATCCTCTAACGTCTTCCCTTCATGCTAGAAGTTTGCTCACATTCAACCTGTCCCAAAGAAGGGTGACCGCTCTCAAACCTTCAACTATCGTCCAATTGCTCTCATCTCTGGTCTTTCTAAAGTTTTTGAAACTATTCTTGTTTTCAAATTTCTTAAGCATTACTCTTCTCATAATCTGCTCTCAGATCGCCAGTATGGCTTCCTTAAGGGTCACTCTACTGGTGATCTTCTTTCATATCTTACTAACTCTTGGTCATCCTCCTTTCGGGACTTCGGTGAGACTTTTTCTATTGCACTAGACATATCGAAAGCCTTCGATAGAGTCTGGCATAAATCTTTAATTTCTAAACTACCCTCCTTCGGTTTCTACCCCTCCATCTGTGCCTTTGTCTCTAATTTCCTTTCCGGCCGTTCCATAGCCGCGGTTGTGGACGGCCATTGTTCACTTCCTCACTCTATAAACTCCGGTGTTCCTCAGGGCTCTGTCCTATCTCCTATTCTCTTTCTAATTTTTATAAATGATCTCCTTAACTGTACCTTAATTCCCATCCATTCATACGCAGACGACTCAACCTTACACTACTCCATTAGTTTTCAGAACGCCCCAGCCAGCAATTCCTCAACGACAAACGTAATGAAGCCATAGAACTCTTAAATTCTGATCTAAATACTATTTCCAATTGGGGCAGAGAAAACCTTGTTAACTTTAATGCTTCCAAAACCCAATTTCTCCATCTATCTACCCGTCAGGATCTCCCAGCGGACTATCCCTTATTCTTCAACAATACAAAAATCAACCCTTCATCTTCTCTCAATATTCTTGGTGTCTCTTTTTCTTCTGCTCTCATTTGGAAGGACCATATTACAAGTCTTGCTAAGGCAGCCTCCCAGAAGCTCGGTGTGCTCAACCGCCTTAGGGGGTTCTTTTCCCCTGCACAGCTTCTTGCTCTGTACAGGGGCATAGTGCGCCCTTGTATTGAGTATTGTTCACATGTGTGGGGAGGTTCCTCTCACACCGCTCTCCTAGACAAAGTTGAAAGGAAGGCCTTTTGTATCATTAACTCCCGTCCACTCACCAACTCTCTGCAGTCTCTCTCTCTCCGCCGCAATGTTGCATCTCTCTCGCTATTCTATCGCTACTATAATAATCAGTGTTCCTCAGAGCTATCCCAGTGCATACCACCTCCTTTACGTAGGGCACGTGGTACCCGTCTTGCAACTCAATCCCACCCCTACTCTGTGCAACTCTCCAACCCAAGAGTGAAACGTTACTCTCAAACTTTCTTCTACTCAACAGCTGAGCTCTGGAACTCTCTCCCAGAATCAGTCTTTCCCTCTTCCTATGACTTAAATTGCTTCAAACTCCGTGTGTCCAGGCATTTTGGCTCGAACGTCACTTGATTTTGGCCCTGTCACTCTTTCAACTATGGGGGAGGCACTCGCTATAGGCAGTAATGCCTTTTGCCTCCCTCAATCACATAGGAAAAAAAAATATATATACTGTATAATATATAGAACAACCATCGGGACATCACACACCCTTGCTTTACTAAACATTCAGATCAAAGAACTCCCTCTGTTCATTCTTCACACATACTGATACCTTTGCACTCTCATACATACTCTTCACTGCTTTCAGCAACTTGCCATCTACTCCATATATTCTCAGTACTTTCCACATACCTTCGATATCAACTCTGTCATTCCACTCGTTGCCTTCCCTTATTAGTGGTACACCAACATCCACTGCTCATCCTTGCATTTCTTTTATGACTCCATCCATATACAGTTCAGTATATATTGAACAACCACGGGGACATCACACACCCTTTCTTTAACCCAAAATTCAGATCAAAGAACTCGCTCTGTTCATTCTCAACACATACTGACACCTTTGCACCCTCATACATGCTTTTCACTGCTTTCAGCAACTTGTTATCTGCTCCGTATATTCCAAGTACTTTCTACATACCGGTACCCTCTCTGTCATAGGCCTTCTCCAAGTCCATGAAGGCAGCATACAACTTTTGTCCCTTCTCAAGATATTTCTCCACAACATACTTCAGGGCAAAGATCCGAGCTACACATCCTCTTCCCTTCCTATGATGAATACTGTATGTTAACCGTTTCCCCAGCAATACTGACTGAAAATGCCCACATATATTGCATGTGCCTTCTGATTTATCTAAAATATGTAAAATTATACCAAATACCAACTACATTAGTACAAAACTCAATCAATCACAGAAACAGGATAAAAACATAGAATAAATACCCCAAAAGATGAATACGTTAACCCTTTCCCCAGCAATACTTACTGAACATGCACAAATAAATTGCATGTGCTCTTCAGATTTCGCTGAAATATGTAAAATTACACCAAATACTAACTACATTAGCACATAAATCAATCAAGCACTTTAACAGGATAAATAAAATGGAAGAAATAGCCCCAAAATTAATTTATCTATAAGCCTACTGGCATATATTGCCGGACACCTTGATCCCCGAAGGGGTGACCATGAACGAAACACCTGCGTATTTCAAGCTCGCTTGAGTTATCACTCGATCGTCTTTTAGAGCTTTTTGGTCCGGGGTAATTACCACACCATCGCGTCATAAGGAGTTTGAGGGGGTTAAATTGCTAGATACATAGAGGAAGAGGAATGCCAAGTAAAGCTAAACAAAAATATATAAGATATTTTTAACATGAGGTTGCTTATAATAATTTGTACCTCTGCAGTTTCTCCATGGCTAACGAAAAAGGTCACATGCCTAAGAAGCCCCAACCAAAAAGGCCAAGCTTCTGTACAGAAAAAATGCCACACCATTACCCTTATGGTGACCCTATCAAATAATCAAAACAACCACACTTCTTAACCCAATTCCCGTGGGGGTCCCTCATATGACGGAGACGATTTTCCGGCTATTTTGTAGCCTGTGAGCCAGGCCAGCTTTTGCAAGCAGCACGGATGGACGTCAGCCGGAGCCTACAGGCCCCGCCACGACACTGAGGTTTGTGTGAGAGAGAGCTCACTTATGTGCAGCGTCACACATAGCGAAAACAGAAAATAATTGGTAATTTTTAGCGATTTCGCCCATCGGATTTAGTAATGTTTAGCAATTTTACCCTTTGTTTGCAAGATCCTTACAAGAAAACCAGACGTCGTACAGGGATGATTCAGGAGTAATTTGAAAGCTATTGCCGTACTTTCACGAATACATAATTGTATTACGCTCTGGCTTTTGCTTATGCATGAAAATGATCAGGGAATGAAGGAAATTTCGGGCAATTATGCCTACTCGTACAGGAGTCCTTGGAGCGGCTTCGGTCGCGCTGGGAATTTCCACACCTCTTACACCACACACACACATCACACAGTTTTTCCTACACCGAGAAATGACTCTCCGGCTGTCATTTCTCGAAGACTTCTTCTAGCCAGAGACATTGAGAGCAACCCAGGACCCACCTACACATACATATGTCCAACTTGCTCAAAACCCATCACTTCGAGTCGCCACACTAAGGGTTCAGTTCTCTGCAATTCATGCAGGAACTGGACCCACTTCACCTGCACAACACTTGCCTCCAAGAAACACTACACGAACACCTGGACCTGTTCCTCATGCCCCTCCCTCTCCAAGTCAAATCCCTCACCTAAAACCCGTCCACCTCTCCTCCACAACCCACCTAACCTTCTCATATCATCCACTCCACCCCCTAAAACCCGTCCACCTCTCCTCCCTAACCCACCTAACCTTCCCATACCATCGACATCCTCAACTCAACACACCACACACCCCTCCTAATCCTCCACATTCCAACCCCAATCCCCACCCCCACCTCACCCATCCCAACCCCAGCCCCTCCCTCACCCCCACCCCCCCCCCCTCCCTCACCCCCCTCCCATCCTCGTGCAGCAGCACCCAACATACATCGTGCACATAACATTAACATTCTCCAATTGAACATAGATGACATCAACACAAAGAAACACTAACTCTCACACTTCATCAAACAACACAACATACACATTGCCATCTTACAAGAAACAAAACTCTGCACAACACAAAAAACACCCACATTTCATGATTTCACCACCATCAGACAAGATCGGGCTGTCGGCGGAGGCGGTGGACTCATAACCCTGGTACACAAAGAAATATCATACATAGTTACCAGTGTACAAACCAAATCCCTCCTCCCCCCAAATGATAACACAACAGAAATACAATCAATTAAAATACGCACTGGCAACAACTCCAACATAACCATCATAAACACATACATCCCCTACAGTACCAAATGAATACAGACCACACTTACAACACATCACGAACACCCGACACATCATCCTGGGTGGTGACTTCAACGCCAAGACGTCGGCCTGGTTTGTCGACAACCCCGACACAGACAGAGGGCTGGTACTACAAAACCAAACTGATAACCTCATCATCTTTAACGACATCCATCAAAAATACCCATATTCCTCACCAAGCCCTCTATAACCCATCATCTCCAGACATCACCTTTTACTCCCCAGAACCCCACACACAAGACATCACACAACAAATCCAAGCACTCAACACCCAAACTAACAACAAAATACAAGAACAACAAAAACTAAATTGGAATAACTTCCTACAAACACTTGATCACAAAACAAACCCCAAAAAACTCTACAAAACACTAAACAGCATCACACTTTTCAACAGCAACACAACACAATCACATGCTGCAATCACAACAACAGACTCTACTCCTTCATGTAAACAACAAGCAAACACTCTCATCAATCACTTCTCATATGTCAGCCACCTAAAACCTCACAAAGACGACCGACGTGTCATCCGACGTAAGAGACAATTCCCCACAGACCCTGACTATACACCCTTCACCAATCACCAGACAAAGCATATCATCAACAATCTCAAGCACTCACCCACTTGTGGCCTAAACAACATAAGCAACATACACCTCAGACACCTGGGACCACAAGGCATACAAGCACTCACTAACATATCAAACTACAGTTATTCACACAACACAATACCAGACATTTGGAAGCATGGTCTCATCACCACATTCCCCAAACCCAACAAAGACCCCACGCTACCCTCCTCGCCACACTCCTTTGCTCCCCCTCCAAAGTCATGGAACGCCTAGTATTACAACTAATTACACCCGACCTACCCTTAGCTCCAACACAACATGGCTTTAGGCCACTGCACTCCACAAACACTCTTCTCACAGACCTTACACAAAGAGCTTTTGACGGCATCAACTCAGCTAGACCACCACACAGATCACTATTAGCCACACTCGACATTAGTAAAGCCTTCGATGCCATCCCCCGCCACAACCTAACAAACAAAATCTACAACACAAACATGCACAACAACACAAAAAGGTGGCTGGCCAACTTCCTAGCAGGCAGATGTGCACACGTATCTTTTGCCGGTCAGTCATCTAAAATCAGAAACTTTCCAAACGGAGTCCCACAAGGATCCGTCCTATCGCCCGCACTCTTCAATCTGTACATGCACGATATAACTACACCCAATACGCCCCAAATAAACTTAGCCTCCTATGCAGATGACATAACACTCACATGCACACACCGTGACCCAAAAAGAGCAACATATCTCCTTCAACCCTATCTCAACACACTACAAGGCTGGTGCACTACAAACAGACTTAATCTAGCCCCAGCCAAATCCACCGCAACCCTGCTCACAAGCTGGACAGGAGAACACGAATACATCCCTCAACTCACCATAAACAACACAACCCTAACACATACACATACACCCCAAATCCTAGGAGTAACATATGATACCCATATGACATTCAAACAACACACCACAAACATTAAAAAGAAACTGACACCCAGACTTAACGCTCTCAGGTCACTTGCTCACACAAAATTTGGACACAACAAAGAAACTACCACCACAGTATATAAACAATACATAAGATCAGTGATGGAATACGCAAGCCCAGCCTGGGCTTCTAACCTAGCTGAAACACATCATAAGATCTTACAGACTATTCAAAACAAAGCCCTGAAGATCATTACAGGCTGCACAGCTACTGCACCCACAGATCACCTACATCAAGAAACCAAAATCCTCAAAGTCAAAGACCATCTGGACATGAGAGGTACTCAATTCCTGGCAGCAGCCTCCACAAACCAAGACCACCCACTAAACTACATGGCAACACACCCACAGACACCAAGAAATATCAAAACAACACCCAGCACACAGTATCACACACAATTACTGTCCTCTCTCCCACCCCGAACCAACTTCCAGAAGCACATCCATACTCATATCTCTCGCCGATCCATCCACTCACTCACAGACAACACGCAGCTGCAAGCACGACCTCCCGAAATCCATCCTTCCGAATCCTCCCTTCCTCGCAAGGACAGAGTCCACCTGGCCAGGCTGAGATGCGGACACCATCCAGCTCTCCTGAGCTATCAGAAGAGACTGGATGACTCCGTTGTCGTTGCCTGCCCGGGATGTAACACAGCACCCCATACCATTAAACACATAATAGAAGACTGCATTTCACACAACCACTTACGCCAACAACACAATCTACACTCAATGAGAGCTCTGTGGGAAAGCCCGATCGTGGCCATGGCCTTCCTCAGGGACTCGGGGCTGTTCGGCCAGGCAGCTTAGGGAACAACAACAACAACAACTCGTACAGGATTAATAGCTTTAACCAAAATGGTTACACTCCTTAATGGTCTAAGTGGCCATAGCCAAAATTACTACAGTATATTCCTTCTGTACTTTCTCCATGCCCGATGAGATACATGATATTTTGATATATGTGGCACAGCCCTTGTATCCAACACAATACTATGCGTGCAACCCCGCTTGAACCCCGCACAACGTTGCTTGCAACTTTAATTATTATTATTATTATTTTTATTAGTATTATTTTTATTAATATTTTTAATTGTATTTTATCATTAGTGCTATATGTATTCTTATGTTTTTTCTTATTCGTATTATTATTGTTACCTTTCCCTATGTTATGATGTTATTTTTATCAATGCTATTGCTGTCCATACTATTATCTCCATATCATACGCTTACCTCGTTCCATTCTATCTCTCCCTCTTACTCTCGCGCTCTCTCTCACTCTGGCCCTCGCGCTCTCTCGCTCTCTCTCTCATTTAACCTACCCTTGAAGAACTCCTCCCTCTTCTCTAGCTTTTCATACCTACCCCCTAAATTGCCCTCTTCCCTCGTTTTCGTTTTACAATTATACTAATCTCTTCCCTAGTCCAGCAACATACCCTTCCTCCCTTCCTCTCTCTCTCTCCCTCTCTCCCTCTCTCCCTCTCTCTCTCTCTCTCTCTCTCTCTCTCTCCACATTACTATCATCAACCACACCATAATGTCTCTATTGAATCTTATTGAAATGTGTATGAATATTTATTGGTTGTGTTACAATTTTTAATATTTATATTTTCTTTCATCTTTAAGTGTATTCAAGATATATATGTATACATGTAGCCTGTATAGCCATTAAGATTGATGAATATGTAGTTTCTTCTCCTCTTTCCCATTAATATTATATGATCTTCTACATTTATTAGTTCCTACTACCCTCGCCGTCACACTCTTTCGACTCGAGATAGTTGTCTCCCAGACTCTCTTTAAGCCCCAGCTCACACTTATATGCCATCCACCTTTACCCTCCCCTGTCCTTTCAGATACCGCCCCTTTATTATCCTCCCTCTCTCTCTCTCTCTCTCTCTCTCTCTCTCTCTCTCTCTCTCTCTCTCTCTCTCTCTCTCTCTCTTTCCCCTTTTAATCCAACCTTGAGAAAAAAAAAAAAAAAAATCCCCTCTCCTTTATACTTGTCACACCTTCAACCCTACCCACTAAATGCGCCAATCCCTCGCTTTCGCTTTACAATTCAGCTATTCTCTTCCCTACTCCCGGCTTCTCTCTCGCTCTCTCTCTCTCTCACTCTATGTTCTTTATTGCTAGTACTGTACCCTATGACTGTACCACTATAAATTATATTAGCACTATCTTCACTGTTTTCATTATAATTGTTACGATTAATATTATCATCTGTATTATTATTATTAATGTTATTATTATTGTTATTATTATTTTTATTATTATTATTATTATTATTATTATTATTATTATTATTATTATTGTTATAGTTATTTTTATTTCTTTGTACTAGTAGAGTTGTTACCCTGTACGCATGTTTGTATGTCTGTTTTTGCTAGTTCCTACTGATGTATTTGACCCATATATAGGCTCCGCCTCCCCTCCCCCCATGCTTCTGCCCCCTCCCTCTCCTGCCTCCTTCCTCCCTCCCCACCCCCCCCTCCCTCGCCTCCCCCGCCACCTGTCTGGACGGATATTTAAGGCCTCCTATGTAGTATGTACCAGCATTTGTTAGTGACCTGATGAAGCTATCTGCGAAAAGTTGTCAATAAAGTGCTCTTCCTCAGATTGTGTTTTTTATCCACTCTCCCTCTCTGTCCTTCCACCTCACTCTCGTACACCTTCCTAATCATTCTCTCGCTTCCCATACGTTCCATATGGCCAAACCATCTCAAGGTGTTCCTTATCACACTTTCCAGCACATCTACCTCCACACCACACCTCCTTCTTACTTCCTCATTCGTCTGTCTATCCCTCCATGTAACTCCGCACGCACTTCTCAAGTTACTCATTTCCACTCCTCTCACTCTTGGTCAGAGTTTCTTCTCAAACGTCCATGGTTCACTTCCGTAAGTCAGTATCGGGATTACCACACTGCCATGCAAGACTTCTTCACTTCCATACTGACCACCCTATTTCTTGTTACTGCTTTCAGCATTCCTACAATACTCTTCCTCTGTTGTACCCTCTCCCTCACTTCTTAATCCATAGTCCCATCTTTACTCAACACACTGCCCAGATACTTAAATGAGCTGACAATCTCCATAGCCTGACCGTTCAACTTCACCTCACAATGGAGGGTTTTCACCGCTGCAAATATTCCTGTCACGAATATTTTCTGACATGACTGGTTAGTTACTGCAGAGATAAGGTGCAAGGCTTTTTCTTGGGTTTTATAAATTCATGATAGTCTCTTATTTAAACAACCATATGTTAGCTTGACCATATGAGCCACTTAACAATATCGCTTAGTTAATGTTGACGCTCATGGACCAAGGAAATCTCATCATTTCAGGAAGTGTTCCATGGTTAGATACCGTGATGTTTAGTTTAACAAGCATTATGTCCAGTATCCAGTCATGAAACTCAATATGAAAGTTGATTGCATAGCTCTGCGCAACAACACAATCAGCACCAATGCCCTGGAGATTTGTTAATTATTTTGCATTGAAAATGACTGAATACTTACGTTGAGAACATTCACCGAAACATATGTTAGGCCGCGGCATTAATATACATCATGGCCCATCGCACCACTGAAGAGAGATTATTAATAACCATAGATAGTCATAGGTACGGGCAAAACAGCCTATTTGAGTGAGGGAGACAAAAGGCAAAGCTGCCTACCTGACTCTGGCTCGGTAGTTTGCTTGTCCCTACCAGACTCTAGTTCGGTAGTTTGCTTGTCCCTACCAGACTCTAGCTCGGTAGTTTGCTTGTCCCTACCAGACTCTAGCTCGGTAGTTTGCTTGTCCCTACCAGACTCTAGCTCGGTAGGTTGCTTGTCCCTACCAGACTCTAGCTCGGTAGTTTGCTTGTCCCTACCAGACTCTAGCTCGGTAGTTTGCTTGTCCCTACCAGACTCTAGCTCGGTAGTTTGCTTGTCCCTACCAGACTCTAGCTCGGTAGTTTGCTTGTCCCTACCTGACTCTAGCTCGATAGTTTGCTTGTCCCTACCTGACTCTGGCTCGGTAGTTTGCTTGTCCCTACCAGACTCTAGCTAGGTAGTTTGCTTGTCCCTACCTGACTCTAGCTAGGTAGTTTGCTTGTCCCTACCTGACTCTGGCTCGGTAGTTTGCTTGTCCCTACCTGACTCTGGCTCGGTAGTTTGCTTGTCCCTACCAGACTCTAGCTCGGTAGTTTGCTTGTCCCTACCAGACTCTAGCTCAGTAGTTTGCTTGTCCCTACCAGACTCTAGCTCGGTAGTTTGCTTGTCCCTACCAGACTCTAGTTCGGTAGTTTGCTTGTCCCTACCAGACTCTAGCTCGGTAGTTTGCTTGTCCCTACCAGACTCTAGCTCGGTAGTTTGCTTGTCCCTACCAGACTCTAGCTCGGAAGTTTTCCCCTTGGTATCTGAAAGGGGTGTTTCCGGGTGGATGGGACTCAATAGCCTTGGTGGGCAACCCATCTAGGGGAATAAACTCTAAACAAATTAACGATGGGCGACACGCTAATCGCACCGATTAGCGTGTCGCCCACTTGCAGGTGGCGATCTTTATAACAGGTAACAGGTAAGCGTCTCCCCCAAAGTTGAAAGAGTGATAGAGCCATATTCAAGGCACGTTAAGAGTCAAAATGCCTGGTCACGCAAAATTTGAAGCTGTCTAAATCATAAGATGAAGGAAACATTGATTGAGGGAGAGAGTTCCAGAATTCACTTGTTGAGTAGAAGAACTCAGAAAATGTATTAATTCTTGAGTTGGGAAGCTGGACAGAATAGGAGTGCAATTGTTTTGAAAGGTGGGTGCCTCCCACAATTAAGTTAAGGAAATCATAATGGCGATCTGAAAGTAGATTATGTGAAGACTAATGCATAAGACATTTTGTATTAAAGACAGTTTAAAAAACTTTTGAATGCAAGAAATAAGAGCAATTGGACAATAGTTGGAGGGTTGAGAGTGGTCACCCTTCTTGGGGTAGGTTGAATGAAAGCAAACTTCTACCAAGACGGAAAGATTTTAGAGAAATGACAGAGACGAAAGAGTTGGCCTAGGCATGGAATCAACACGAAAGAACAATTTTTGAGTACAACAGGAGGAACACCAACTGGTCAGTAGTTGTCTTAGTTTTAAGCCTAGAGAGACCAGAAAGTGTATCCTTAGAAGAGATTTTGATATTAGGCTTATTAAATAAAAAAGAGGGGGGGGGGGTATAGAGGTAAGAATAGCGCCAGAATCATCCAAGGTGGAGTTTTTAGTGAACATTTGAGGGAAGAGTTCAGATTTGTTGGAGGCAGACATGGCATCAGAGTGCAATAGATGAGGAAAAGACGAGGAAGTGAAATTGTTGGAGAGATTTTTGACTAGATGTCAAAATGTTTGATATAGATGTTTGGAAGAACTAGAGTTGTAAAGTTTAAAACATTTAATATTAATGAAAGGGTTTTTGGCGAGTTGAAAAACAGATTTGGCTTGATTCCAAGCAGAAACATACAAAATATGAGATACTTGAGTTTGATGTCAATGGTACCATTTGAATGCTTCCACCTTATTGTGGACAGCACCAGAACAAACATTAATAAGAGTTAGTTTGAGAGTAAGAAAATGGAGTCCATGCTTTTAAGCCCCAGAGGATTACCTGGATAATGTGCTCACATTCTGCAAGGGTCCCCGGACACGGAAGCAAAAATAATTCAAGGAAAAATCAAAGAAGTACTGCTGAAGAGCCTTTCAGTTGGCAGCGCAGAAATGCCACAAGCGCCACAGGCTGATCGAGTCAGAGGGCCGCACTGAAGAGATAGGACAGGTAACAGAGATAAGGTTATGATCGGAGGAGTCCAATGGAGGTAGAAGAATTACAGTGTAAGCAGAAAGATTAACGGTTTTGATTAAGTCAAGGATCTTGGACCGATCTCTGTCCAGGATATGGGTAGGGTGCTGAACTAACATTTCTAGGTCAATTATGATAGAAAAGATGTAGGCTTGTTCACCAGATTGGTCAGTGAAATGAGAGGAAAACCATTGGTGGTAGTGAACATTGAAATCATCCAAGATTGAGATTTTAAGAGAAAGGAGATCTGAATCAAATGTGTTCCACTTTAGAAGTAAGATAGTCAAAACAAAATTGGATAGTCAGTAGAATTAGGGGAGACAAACAGCATTGATATATTTAGTGAGAGAGTGACAAGGTAGTTTAAGCCAGAGAGTTGAGCATTCAAAAGATTCAAAGTTGGGAACAAGAGAGCAAGTAAGATTGTTGCGTACATACACACAACACCCACCTTTGGCTTTGAAATGAGGATATAGATAGTAGAAGGACACAGACAAGGATTTCCTGTCTGTTGCCCCAGATAACTGGTAGACAATTTGGTAGAAGAGAGATGGTGGTCCACAGAAAGGAAGTTAGAGGATATATGTTGCGAATGTTGCAGAAATTATTAGGTAGAAAATTAGGTAGTGGGCCAGTGCACTTAGAAGAGTCCAAATTAGGATATATATATACATAACAGTTCTCTTAATCAAAATTTGCTGATCCTTTCCGCAACATGTTGGTATTTTGATGCAGTGCCTTTGTTTTCAATTTAGTCATCATTATGGAGGCTGAGACCTAATTCATATTTGTTAGTATGATTGTCAACAAAGTTAAAGTAAGCTTGCTCGCCATCTATACCACCTTTCTCAAGTCATACACTTACCAATATTCGATGTTCAATACATTTTGTGGAACAGACATGGCCTTTTCAAAACTGTTGTTTTCTATCTTGAAAAATATGGTGGTGTTTATCAAGTAAATGACACAATAATGATGTTATAGGGTAAGCAAATGCACAGTGCAATGAATACCTGAATAGAAAAACCCCACAATTGTGTATCCTCGTGTTGAATCGATGAATTCAACCTGAGCTGTGGGTCTACCTATAAATATCCCTTGTATAAAATCTCTGGAGAATGAGGACTACGACTTGGCATGAAATGGAATATTTCCTCCAAGTAGGGCTTCTCCATCTTCTAAATATAAAAAGGAAATGGTTAGCTAGATTTTCTCACGCCGTGGTAGAGTGGTTAAAGGCATGCACTCTCGGCTTGATTGTCCATTGGTTAGATCCAGGGTAAAGGTAGAGACATACATTCATGTAACTCATATGTATTTATGAGATATACTTCATATTGCTGTAACCTTCCTACTTCCCTGGAGGAAAATGTAATTAAATAAGTTAAATTCAACCTATTGTCAACCATTCAAAAGCCCAAAATGGCCAGGTCATACAACATTAACAAATCCGGAAACCTGAGGTTGTGCTAGATTACAATATCAAAATGTGGCTGGTCGACAAATTTGATGCCATGATTTTGTTGGTGGAATGTGCCAACAAGAATATGAAGTGGTACAGGAAAGTGTTCTTCCATCTCCTGGACATGACCACCCACAATGCTCACATCCTGCATTTCGTTGTCACAGTGAAGCCGGAGATCTAAAAGGATTTTGTTCTGACATAATGTTGCAGCTTACTTGCTGAACACATCCTACCAATGAAACAGAAAGCAAGACCAACACAAACAAATTATAGGAGAGGGTACCAGGACAAACCCAACAGACTTGTGCTATTGCATTTGTCGACCGAGGGAAAAAAATACCCGCAGAGGATGTGTAAGGTCTGCATGTATACTTCACGTTCAAAGCAGATTGCCAGAAAATTGACGTGAAATGAGTGTGTGGAATGTGGCGTTGCGGTGTGCTACCCGGATTACTTGATGGAGTATCACATTATCCAAAACTACTAAAGAGTGAAGAAAGATTTACATTCCGAAGGTTCATTTATTCTGTTTAACCCCTTCAGCACGATAACGATTTATCATCTTTGATTCTGGTTGAAATTATACGATGTTATGCAGTATAAGAATGACCCTTCATATTCAGAGGGTGTATTGAAATCGTATTTACCCCTTGGAGTTCTAGAGGTAGATTATAAGCTAAAGAAAATCAACCAAGGGTAACCAGAATATGATAATGAAGTCATTGTGCTGAAAGGGGTTAAGGGTTTATATATGGCTAGGATTTGTGTGTTAGAGTGTAAGTGTGAACATGGATGTATTCCGTTATAGTTATCCCTGGAGCTAATACTGTGAGAAATACACTCCGTGTACCGAGACTCTGGAGTTGCTTGGACACATGAAGATGGCTTAATTAACCCTTTCAGAATACGATGACGACTATTAACTTTCGTCCTCCAAGCATTAGGCGATTTTACTAAGGTCTAAAGGCCCTCTGGTAATGAAGGAAGTAAAGTCAATATCAGTTAAGGGGGGATTGGCCGTGTTTTTTGGACCCCTTTTCCTTCGTGTTTAGCCACATTGTTTTTTATATTTTAAGACGTTCGGCCCATTAGTTTGGCTATTTTAAGACTGTATGCCCCATTTATTTGTCCATAATAAGACCTTTCGTACCATTTAGGTGTCGATATTTTCCTGGCGAGTGATAGCGAGCCTGAAATTTTAAGAGTAACCGGCCTTTGGCCGGAAATTTGTTCTACCGAAAAATATACAAATTTATCTTGAAATGGGGTCTAGGGGGTGCTTATTACAGCTTGATGAAGGTCTAGCGAGGAAACAAAATTAATAAATATATATTTATAAATAAATAGACCCAAACGTATAACCACTGTCCCCTTAAACCCTTTGATTTCAAGCATTTCGTCCTAAACTGAAAATAAATATGTAAGGATAGTTAGTATAAACATAAACAATGCGTTATGATATACTGAAAAAGTTTAGGTATACCACTAACATTTGCATCATGTGGGGTAAGATTAACCCATTGGCTGCAGCAAGACATTCCGGAGCGCCATGGCAATTTACAGGCTTTTAAAGCCTGTGGCGACGAGTCTGAGTGAGCGAGAGCACGGCAGGCTCCCGTCGGCTCTCCAACCAGTCGGCCGTGGCACTGAAGGCATGAGCCACAAACCCGCTAGATATAGCAGCACTGCCAAAGGCAAATGTAGTGCGATATTGACAATAATCGCTCAGTATCCCGCGTGCTACGAAGCTTGTTCTGGTGTCATTTTGAAGCTATTTTCTTCTATTTTTTTGTCTGAATACATTTTATTTCATTCAGACACTTGCTCAATCATTCAGGAGTACCTGAATGAGTCCTAATACAGCGAAAATATGCCCGCAGCTTAAGTGTTAAGTCCCATTATCAAGACTGATTGTCTGTCACAGGTACCGAGTATGGGAGTATGGTCGTATGTATCACAAAGATCCCTTATCGCCAGGCTGGTATATTTTATAAATGGTCTGTAATGATTTTGTTTTGTTCAGCACCAAGAATTACGCACACGCTACATACACCAATCAAAATGAGCTGAGACCACTAAGCGCTAGGCGTTTCAGCAGGCACCTACTAGTATTACATTAAATAAATATAAAGCTACAATAGTGTAACTAAGGAAACTTCTATACATTAAAAGACAAAAATAAACATTAATAACCTTGTCTGAAGATTATGTTGCTACAATACATACTTTTATTCATAGCTTGCATTACATACTGTGGTTAATATATGAAGCAAAAGAACAAACAAATAATACTAATCTCCAGAACTGTTGCTCAATTACAGCATCATATTTAATTTTTGTACACAATTTCTGCATCACAATAATTGTGCTTTGGTAATAAATATGTTCTCTCTTCCTAACTTTACATATCTTATCAATGCAGTTCATATGGTTTAATGTGTGTGTGTGTGTGTGTGTGTGTGTGTGTGTGTGTGTGTGTGTGTGTGTGTGTGTGTGTGTGTAAATATACTGTAAACAAATTATTCTTTACTAATCCAATGACGACAATTATTGATATTAACAACACGATCACTTTTCAATATTAAGCCTTTCAGCATGTTAGTACCTTGCTGTTGCTTGTTTTTGTTTTGTTTTTTCACGAACTATCTTAGAAGATTTCATGGTGATTACAAAGGATTTGTTAAGATCAGAGGGTAAATAGTTATTATACTATAAATCTTGTTTAAGCCTAATCCAATCTTTAAAAGTTAGCTTAAATTATATACTGGCATGACCCGTTGTATTGTAGAGGTTAAACTATATACTGGCATGACCCGTTGTATTGTAGAGGTTAAATTATATACTGGCATGACCCGTTGTATTGTAGAGGTTAAATTATATACTGGCATGACCCGTTGTATTGTAGAGGTTAAATTATATACTGGCATGACCCGTTGTATTGTAGAGGTTAAATTATATACTGGCATGACCCGTTGTATTGTAGAGGTTAAATTATATACTGGCATGACCCGTTGTATTGTAGAGGTTGTTGTTGTTGTTGTTGTTCCCCAAGCTGCCTGGCCGAACAGCCCCAAGGCCCCGAGCAAGGCCAAGGCCACAACCGAGCGCCCCCACAGAATCCTCCCCGTCGACCACAATAAAGCTTGGGTGACCGAAGCCACTCCATGGCGGGGAGCTGAGGAGGGTGCGGAAATGCCCGGGAAACCAAAGCCCCACCCAGGGCCCTGTGTCCCTCAGCAATTATGAAGAGAAAGTTGAGGGGCAAGGGAAGAATGTGACGCTTTGGCTTCCAATCTTGGTAGATTGGGAGGTCAATCCACGTTAGAGACGCCGTCACTTGAGATCTAGAAAATATATAAGTAAAAGGAACAGTCAGAGTAAGCTATGGATATGGCAGAGATTGCTCAGTTCTCACTCTGATAGACCAGCCCATCACCACATGACTAGAACCCAATCCTCTCAGCATCAGCTAGGAAAGGCCCTAGAAAGCCGCCTTTGGCGGGGGGATAGCTCCCCTATTTCAACCCTTTTCGGGGTTGGGCACCCGCCTATTGTAGAGGTTAAACTATATACTGGCATGACCCGTTGTATTGTAGAGGTTAAATTATATACTGGCATGACCCGTTGTATTGTAGAGGTTAAACTATATACTGGCATGACCCGTTGTATTGTAGAGGTTAAATTATATACTGGCATGACCCGTTGTATTGTAGAGGTTAAATTATATACTGGCATGACCCGTTGTATTGTAGAGGTTAAATTATATACTGGCATGACCCGTTGTATTGTAGAGGTTAAATTATATACTGGCATGACCCGTTGTATTGTAGAGGTTAAACTATATACTGGCATGACCCGTTGTATTGTAGAGGTTAAATTATATACTGGCATGACCCGTTGTATTGTAGAGGTTAAACTATATACTGGCATGACCCGTTGTATTGTAGAGGTTAAACTCAATAATTATATACTGGCATGACCCGTTGTATTGTAGAGGTTAAACTCAATAATTATATACTGGCATGACCCGTTGTATTGTAGAGGTTAAACTATATACTGGCATGACCCGTTGTATTGTAGAGGTTAAACTCAATAATTATATACTGGCATGACCCGTTGTATTGTAGAGGTTAAACTATATACTGGCATGACCCGTTGTATTGTAGAGGTTAAACTATATACTGGCATGACCCGTTGTATTGTAGAGGTTAAATTATATACTGGCATGACCCGTTGTATTGTAGAGGTTAAACTCAATAATTATATACTGGCATGACCCGTTGTATTGTAGAGGTTAAACTATATACTGGCATGACCCGTTGTATTGTAGAGGTTAAATTATATACTGGCATGACCCGTTGTATTGTAGAGGTTAAATTATATACTGGCATGACCCGTTGTATTGTAGAGGTTTAATTATATACTGGCATGACCCGTTGTATTGTAGAGGTTAAACTCAATAATAAACCGTGTACAATAATAGGTACTGTACTGTACAGTCGGCAAGATTTCCAGCTGGCCTAAGGCTTCTGTTATTTGTGGCATTAAATTGTTTACAAATATACAAATTAGAAAAGCAAAAGACAAATATAAACACACCAGTGGATAAGTTAGGTCTGTGAAATTATTCTACTTTATTACTCTACAATAGCATAAATATAATTAACACTGGACCACTTGGGAATCTTACCGGGTGTACAGTAAATGTGTGAATATATGTATATATAACTCAAGTACTTTACTGTGGCAACACCTACACAACAATGGTGCGGAGCAGAGGAAATATATAAAAGTAAACTAACGAGACAGTGAACATATCCGCCCACAGCCAATACTGTTGTAAATTACAGCAGCACCAGGGTATACGAGGAAAAGTACTGTGTATGTGAGAGAGAGAGAGAGAGAGAGAGAGAGAGAGAGAGAGAGAGAGAGAGAGAGAGAGAGAGCGAGAGAGAGAGAGAGAGAGACAGAGACAGAGACAGAGACAGAGACAGAGACAGAGACACAGAGAGACAGAGAGAGAGAGAGAGAGACAGAGTCAGAGACAGAGACAGAGACAGAGACAGAGAGACAGAGAGAGAGAGAGAGAGAGAGAGTACAAAGGAGTAAAGGAAATCAAGCAACAACAGATCTAGTGACCCTTCTAGGCTGCTTGTCCTCCAAAACACTGAGGATCAAGTGTCCAAACAGTGGTTTAGAGTGGGTAAGGGAACATTGGAAAGGGAACTACTGCCCAGCCACTAACGTGGCAGGACTAGGAAGTTAGTAGGGGACATATGGGTTAGTAACTGAGGGGAGGATAAAATAAAGTTATTCATTTACAAACGCAGTCAGTCGCGGGTTTGATGCGAGATAATTGTCTAGGCGGAGTTTAAATGAATCAACGGTGCTGCAGTCTATAACGTCTCGGGGAAGCCCATTCCACAAGTTGACAACTCGATTGAAGAAGAAATTCTTAGATTCGTGTGAGTTAAAAGATTTACCAATAATTTTGCAACCGTTTCCCCGCGTGTAATTAGATTGGTCGATAGTGAAGTACTTACTACAGTTCATATTGTCGATGCCTTTGATGATTTTGAACACTTGAATTAAGTCACCTCTTAATCTGCGCTGGGTTAAAGGAAATAGATTTAATTCTCTAAGACGCTCTTCGTATGGTTTGTTCTTTAGGCTAGGTATAATTTTGGTAACTCTACGTTGAACTCGTTCTAGCTTGTTTATGTCTTTTTGGTAATAAGGGCACCAGCATTGAACGCAGTATTCCAGAAGAGGGCGGACTAAGGAATTGTAAAGGGTTAGGATTACGTCTTTGGATGTATGCTCAAATGATCTGCCTATAAAGCCAATTATTTTGTTTGCCTTCTTAACAACTTCTGAACATTGTTGACTCGGTTTTAGGTTACTCGATATTGTTACTCCCAGATCGGTTTCTCTGTTTACATTCTTAAGCTGAGTGCCATTCATCGAATAGTTTGCTTTCTCATTTAGGTATCCGATATGTAGTACTTTACATTTATCCGCATTGAAACTCATTTGCCAAATTTGGGCCCAATGTGACAATTTATCTAGATTGTGTTGCATATCGTCAACTTGATCTTTTGAGAGTACGCTATTTGCAATTTTTGTATCGTCGGCAAATTTTGAGATTGTACAGGTGAGACCCTCATCTATGTCGTTGATGTAAATTAGAAAGATAATTGGTCCTAGTACCGATCCCTGGGGTACCCCGCTACTTACATTGGTCCATTTAGATGCCTTACCGTTTATGACTACTCTTTGCTTTTTGTCGCTGAGCCAATTTTCTATCCATTTCAACACACTGTCTTGTATTCCATGCGCTTTTAGTTTTAGCAGTAAACGTTTGTGGGGAACTTTGTCAAAGGCCTTTTGAAAATCAAGGTATATAATATCTACAGCTTTACTCTCATCGTAGAGGTTGAGGATATCGTGGAAGAAGTCTAAGAGGTTTGTTAAACAGGAACGTTTTTTACGAAAGCCGTGTTGAGTATCTTTAAGTATGTTATTTTCCTCTAAGTGATTTACGAGTCTGTCTCTTATGACCGTTTCTAGCATTTTACATACAACTGAGGTTAAGCTAATTGGACGATAGTTACTGGGTAGGGATTTGCTGCCTTTTTTGAATATCGGTGTTATGTTGGCTATCTTCCACTGATCAGGCATAGTTCCAGACTGCAAGGATTTATTGAATAGTAATGTCAGTGGTTTGGAGAGCTCATCCTTAGCTTCCTTTAGAACTCTAGGCGAGATTGTATCAGGTCCAGGCGTTTTATTTACCTTGAGTTTATCTAAACAATTCAATACTTCTCTCTCTGTAACGGTGATATTGCTTAGAACATCTGAATTATCAATCTGAATCGGCGATGGTGTAGGGATATCACTGAGGTCTTCTGTTGTAAAAACTGATGCAAAGAAGGTATTGAGGGCATTACTCATTTGTACTTCGTCTTTGGTGTATTCTCCATTTTCATCGACTAACGGTCCAACAGTTGAAGTAACTACTTTTTTCTTTCTGATATAACTATAGAATTCTTTCGGGTTTGTTTTACTTTGATTCGCAATATGTAACTCAAGGGTCTTTTTACTTTGCTTAATTAACTTTTTGGCTTTGCGTCGTAGCTCTACAAATTTCACCCGTTCTTCGTCATTTTGTGAGGATTTTAATCTATCATTAGCAAATTTTTTAGCAAGCAGGCAGTTTGAAATATCTTTATTCCACCATTTGGGCTTATTATTATGGCCTGGACGCCGTATTTTCGATGGTATGCAGTCTTGCACTGCTTTTAGGTAAGTGGTTTCGAAAAACTTCCAAGATGTATTTATATCGTTATTGTTAATTAAAAAGCTCCAGTCAGTTTCTTTAAACATAGCTCTAAGTTTATGAAAGTTTGCTTTCTTGAATTTAGAGACTTTTTCGATGTTACTATTTGGTTCGTTACTAGTAAAGTTTAAAGTGAAAGTTATCGTACGATGGTCGCTGTTACTGAATTCATCACCAACATTCAAATTCTCTATTAATTCTTCTTTTGTTGCAAGTACAATGTCAAGAACGTTATTACCACGGGTCGGTGTTCGAACAAATTGATAAAGCGAACTCTCTTGCAAGTTCGTATACAAGTCATGTCCGGAGTGTGAAGTAAGAGTATCGCCCCACTTGGTCACAGGTAAATTAAAGTCGCCAAAAAATATGGTATCTTGTGAGTTACTTACATCTGCAATTTGTTCATATTTTTCTCGGTCAGTTTGCACTGATTGAGCTGGAGGTCTGTATATTAATGCAAGTATTATTTTTGTACCTTTATTATTCTTTATTAGCACAAAAGATGTGTCGACGTTCACAATTTGAGGTTTTGACAAGAGGGTCGGGTTAAGACTTTCTTTGATATAAAATAAAACGCCACCTCCATTTTTATTTATTCGGCTTTTCTCAAACATTACATAACCGGGAAGTGAATACTCTGCTAAAAAGTCTCTATCTACTGTATTGAGCCAAGATTCTGTTATACCAATCACATCATAATTTTCAGTAAACACTAGTTCCTCTAAATCTGAAAATTTATTGCGTATGCTACGAGCGTTTGCATAGAAAACCTTTAAAGTTGCGGTTTTAGAACTCACAGAACGTTCTTTAATCAAATTTTTTGGTTCTGATCGGATCTACATTTACATTCATGGCTGACATCGGTCCTCGGTCGTTATCCCTGGCAGTTTTGAATTTGGGTCGTGTTGGTGGAGCTTTATCCAAATTCGCGGTTCTTGACAGATTAGCATTTAATTCCTTCGCAGGTTGCCGCCCTCGCTGTCTTCGGTCCAGAGAGAGAGAGAGAGAGAGAGCACAATGGAGTACAAAGGAAATCAAGCAACAACAGGTCTAGTGACCCTTCTAGGTTGCTTGTCCTCCAAAACACTGAGGATCAAGTGTCCAAACAGAGGTTTAGAGTGGGTAAGGGAACATTGGAAAGGGAATTACTGCCCTTGAACTAATGTCCGTGGCAGGATTAGGAAGTTAGTAGAGGACAGAGGGGTTAGTAACTGAGGGGGGGATAAAATAAAGTTATTCATTTACAAACGCAGTCAGTCGCGGATTTGATAAGAGATATATGTCTAGGCGGAGTTTAAATGAATCAACGGTGATGCAGTCTATAACATTTCGGGGAAGCCCATTCCACAAGTTGACAACTCGATTGAAGAAGAAATTCTTAGATTCCTGCGAGTTAAAAGATTTACCAATAATTTTGCAACGGTTTCCCCGCATGTAATTAGATTGGTCGATAGTGAAGTACTTACTACAGTTCATATTGTCGATGCCTTTGATGATTTTGAACACTTGAATTAAGTCACCTCTTAATCTGCGCTGGGTTAAAGGAAATAAATTTAATTCTCTAAGACGCTCTTCGTATGGTTTGTTCTTTAGGCTAGGTATCATTTTGGTAACTCTACGTTGAACTCGTTCTAGCTTGTTTATATCTTTTTGGTAATAAGGGCACCAGGATTGAACGCAGTATTCCAGAAGAGGGCGGACTAAGGAATTGTAAAGGGTTAGGATAACTTCTTTAGATTTATGCTCAAATGACCTGCCTATAAAGCCAATTATTTGGTTTGCCTTCTTAACAACTTCTGAACATTGTTGACTCGGATTTAGGTTACTCGATATTGTTACTCCCAGATCGGTTTCTCTGTTTACATTCTTAAGCTGAGTGCCATTCATCGAATAGTTTGCTTTCTTATTTAGGTATCCGACATGTAATACTTTACATTTATCCGCATTGAAACTCATTTGCCAAATTTGGGCCCAACATGACAATTTATCTAGATTGTGTTGCATATCGTCAACTTGTTCTTTTGAGAGTACGCTATTTGCAATTTTTGTATCGTCAGCAAATTTTGAGATTGTACAGGTGAGACCCTCATCTATGTCGTTGATGTAAATTAGAAAGAGAATTGGTTCTAGTACCGATCCCTGGGGTACCCCGCTACTTACATTGGTCCATTTAGATGACTTACCATTTATGACTACCGTTTGCTTTCTGTTGCTGAGCCAATTTTCTATCCATTTCAACACACCGTCTTGTATTCCATGCGCTTTTAGTTTTAGCAGTAAACGTTTGTGGGGAACTTTGTCAAAGGCCTTTTGAAAATCAAGGTATATAATATCTACAGCTTTACTCTCATCGTAGAGGTTGAGGATATCGTGGAAGAAGTCTAAGAGGTTTGTTAAACAGGAACGTTTTTCACGAAAGCCGTGTTGAGTATCTTTAAGTATGTTATTTTCCTCTAAGTGATTTACGAGTCTGTCTCGTATGACCGTTTCTAGCATTTTACATACAACTGAGGTTAAGCTAATTGGACGATAGTTACGGGGTAGGGATTTGCTGCCTTTTTTGAATATCGGTGTTACGTTGGCTAGCTTCCACTGATCAGGCATGGTTCCACACTGCAAGGATTTATTGAATAGTAATGTCAGTGGTTTGGAGAGCTCATCCTTAGCTTCCTTTAGAACTCTAGGCGAGATTGTATCAGGTCCTGGCGTTTTATTTACCTTGAGTTTATCTAAACAATTCAATACTTCTCTCTCTGTAACGGTGATATTGCTTAGAAAATCTGAATTATCAATCTGAATCGGCGATGGTGTTGGGATATCACTGAGGTCTTCTGTTGTAAAAACTGATGCAAAGAAGGTATTGAGGGCATTACTCATTTGTACTTCGTCTTTGGAGTATTCTCCATTTTCATCGACTAACGGTCCAACGGTTGAAGTAACTGCTTTTTTCTTTCTGATATAACTATAGAATTCTTTCGGGTTTGTTTTACTTTGATTCGCAATATGTAACTCTATGGTCTTTTTACTCTGCTTAATTAACTTTTTGGCTTTGCGTCGTAGCTCTACAAATTTCACCCGTTCTTCGTCATTTTGTGAGGATTTTAATCTATCATTAGCAAATTTTTTAGCAAGCAGGCAGTTTGAAATATCTTTATTCCACCATTTGGGCTTATTATTATGGCCTGGACGCCGTATTTTCGATGGTATGCAGTCTTGCACTGCTTTTAGGTAAGTGGTTTCGAATAACTTCCAAGATGTATTTATATCGTTATTGTTAATTAAAAAGCTCCAGTCAGTTTCTTTAAACATAGCTCTAAGTTTATGGAAGTTTGCTTTCTTGAAATTAGGGACTTTTTCGATGCTACTATTTGGTTCGTTACTAGTAAACTTTAAAGTGAAAGTTATCGTACGATGGTCGCTGTTACTGAATTCATCACCAACATTCAAATTCTCTATCAATTCTTCTTTTGTTGCAAGTACAATGTCAAGAACGTTATTACCACGGGTCGGCGTTCGAACAAATTGATAAAGCGAACTCTCTTGCAAGTTCGTATACAAGTCATGTCCGGAGTGTGAAGTAAGAGTATCGCCCCACTTGGTCACAGGTAAATTAAAGTCGCCAAAAATTACGGTATCTTGTGAGTTACTTACATCTGCAATTTGTTCGTAAATTTCTCGGTCAGTTTGCACTGGTTGAGCTGGAGGTCTGTATATTAACGCAAGTATTATTTTTGTACCTTTATTATTCTTTATTAGCACAAAAGATGTGTCGACGTTCACAATTTGAGGTTTTGACAAGAGGGTAGGGTTAAGACTTTCTTTGATATAAAATAAAACGCCACCTCCATTTTTATTTATTCGGCTGTTCTCAAACATTACATAACCGGGAAGTGAATACTCTGCTAAAAAGTCTCTATCTTCTGTATTGAGCCAAGATTCTGTCATGCCAATCACATCATAATTTTCTGTAAACACTAGTTCCTCTAAACCTGAAAATTGATTGTGTATGCTACGAGCGTTTGCATAGAAAACCTTTAAAGTTGCGGTTTTAGAACTCACAGAACGTTCTTTCATCGAATTTTTGGTTCTGGTCGGATCTACATTTACATTCATGGCTGTCCTCGGTCCTCGATCGTTATCCCTGGCGGTTTTGAATCTGGGTCGTGTTGGTGGATCTTTATCCAAATTCGCGGTTCTTGACGGATTAGTATTTAATTCCTTTGTAGGTTGCCGTCCTCGCTGTATTCGGTCCTCCTTCCTGGTTGTCCTGTGCCGAGTCGATTTCTTCTCCGAAAATCCGTCACCGCATCGTTGAGAAGACGCCCAAAACGTGCTGCTCCCACCTGGTTCAGATGAACTCCATCGTCCGAAAACAAATAGTCATCGTAGTAGAAATAATCCCAGGTGTCGACGAATCCCACGTTCTCCTTCCTGCAGAGGTTTGCTAGACAACGATTTGTGCTGGTGGCTATGTTGTAAAATCGGCTCTCTACACCGAGCCGGGGGACGATTCCTGAGACGATGATCCTTGATGACTTCTCCTTAAACGACTTGATCAGCTGCTGGTACTTTAAAAGCAAATCTTCCGACCGGGTTCGCTGTACATCGTTGGATCCAACGTGGATGACGTACATTGTATTAGCAGGGGCCAGCTTTGATACTTCGTCAACTGCTGCAACTACGTCGTCCACACCACCACCAGGGATACAAAAACGCTTCCTGGTCTTAGGTGCCCTGGCGCAAAACTCTGTGAGCTGACCACGTATCATCGAGTCTCCCACGAGCCGGACTTCTTCTATTTCCTCTTCGTCATCTGAGTCTGTGAGTATCTGGAAACGGTTTTGACACTCGGTAATCGGTATGTGTTTCCTGGTCTTGGGGCAAACGTTGTTCCTCACGACACGGAAGTTGTCTTGAGGGGGAAGAGAGTCACTATTTGTATCTTGAGTATCGGAAACATCAGCTAAAGTGGCTACTGTAGGCGTTGAATTGTTGGCAGTTGACGTTGGGGCGTTGGTGGCTGCTGGAGTTGCGGTGACAATTGAAGTTTGTGATACTCCAACGTTGAGTGTTACAAACTCTTGGAGTGATTCCAGCTTCATGGTGAGGACGTTGATCTTGTTGTAGGCTTCATCTAATTTGACTGTAAAATTCTCTCGTTGCTGGCAGAGCCGGCAGACTTGAAAATCGACAGTAGCAAATATGGACTCACCAAACCTACAGGCGCAGTTCGCACAAGCGCGAGGCATGGTGACAGTCACTTTCTTCAGATCACTTCACTCACTTAAAAAACACTTCACTCACTTTAAAACACTTCACTCACTTTAAAACACTTCTCACTTTAAAAACACTTCAATCACTTCAACCGAAAACAAATATGCTGAAATACGCAGAAATAGGTTATCAGGGGTGATAGCCTAACCGAAAACAAAAATGTTGAGATACGCAGAATTAGGCTTCCAGGGGTGATAGCCTAACCAAAAGTTGTTGTTTTTTAAATTGAAATACGCAATAATAGGCTACCAGCGTTGAATAGCCTAACCGAAAATAATAAAATTGAAATTCGCAGAGAGAGAGAGAGAGAGAGAGTACAAAGGAGTACAAAGGAAATCAAGCAACAACAGGTCTAGTGACCCTTCTAGGTTGCTTTTCCTCCAAAATACTGAGGATCAAGTGTCCAAACAGTGGTTTAGAGTGGGTAAGGGAACATTGGAAAGGGAATTACTGCCCTGGAACTAATGTCCGTGGCAGGATTAGGAAGTTAGTAGAGGACAGATGGGTTAGTAACTGAGGGGGGGATCAAATAAAGTTATTCATTTACAAACGCAGCCAGTCGCGGGTTTGATGAGAGATATTTGTCTAGGCGGAGTTTAAATGAATCAACGGTGATGCAGTCTATAACATTTCGGGGAAGCCCATTCCACAAGTTGACAACTCGATTGAAGAAGAAATTCTTAGATTCGTGTGAGTTAAAAGATTTACCAATAATTTTGCAACCGTTTCCCCGCGTGTAATTAGATTGGTCGATAGTGAAGTACTTACTACAGTTCAATTGTCGATGCCTTTGATGATTTTGAACACTTGAATTAAGTCACCTCTTAATCTGCGCTGGGTTAAAGGAAATAGATTTAATTCTCTAAGACGCTCTTCGTATGGTTTGTTCTTTAGGCTAGGTATCATTTTGGTAACTCTACATTGAACTCGTTCTAGCTTGTTTATATCTTTTTGGTAATAAGGGCACCAGGATTGAACGCAGTATTCCAGAAGAGGGCGGACTAAGGAATTGTAAAGGGTTGGGATAACTTCTTTGGATTTATGCTCAAATGACCTGCCTATAAAGCCAATTTTTTTGTTTGCCTTCTTAACAACTTCTGAACATTGTTGACTCGGTTTTAGGTTACTGGATATTGTTACTCCCAGATCGGTTTCTCTGTTTACATTCTTAAGCTGAGTGCCATTCATCGAATAGTTTGTTTTCTTATTTAGGTATCCGACATGTAGTACTTTACATTTATCCGCATTGAAACTCATTTGCCAAATTTGGGCCCAACATGACAATTTATCTAGATTGTGTTGCATATCGTCAACTTGTTCTTTTGAGAGTACGCTATTTGCAATTTTTGTATCGTCAGCAAATTTTGAGATTGTACAGGTGAGACCCTCATCTATGTCGTTGATGTAAATTAGAAAGATAATTGGTTCTAGTACCGATCCCTGGGGTACCCCGCTACTTACATTGGTCCATTTAGATGCCTTACCGTTTATGACTACCCTTTGCTTTCTGTTGCTGAGCCAATTTTCTATCCATTTCAACACACCGTCTTGTATTCCATGCGCTTTTAGTTTTAGCAGTAAACGTTTGTGGGGAACTTTGAGAGAGAGAGAGAGAGAGAGAGAGAGTACAAGTACAAAGGAGTACAAAGGAAATCAAGCAACAACAGATCTAGTGACCCTTCTAGGTTGCTTGTCCTCCAAAACACTGAGGATCAAGTGTCCAAACAGTGGTTTAGAGTGGGTAAGGGAACATTGGAAAGGGAACTACTGCGCTGCCACTAACGTGGCAGGACTAGGAAGTTAGTAGGGGACATATGGGTTAGTAACTGAGGGGAGGATAAAGTTATTCATTTACAAACGCAGTCAGTCGCGGGTTTGATGCGAGATATTTGTCTAGGCGGAATTTAAATGAATCAACGGTGCTGCAGTCTATAACGTCTCGGGGAAGCCCATTCCACAAGTTGACAACTCGATTGAAGAAGAAATTCTTAGATTCGTGCGAGTTAAAAGATTTACCAATAATTTTGCAACCGTTTCCCCGCGTGTAATTAGATTGGTCGATAGTGAAGTACTTACTACAGTTCATATTGTCGATGCCTTTGATGATTTTGAACACTTGAATTAAGTCGCCTCTTAATCTGCGCTGGGTTAAAGGAAATAGATTTAATTCTCTAAGACGCTCTTCGTATGGTTTGTTCTTTAGGCTAGGTATCATTTTGGTAACTCTACGTTGAACTCGTTCTAGCTTGTTTATATCTTTTTGGTAATAAGGGCACCAGGATTGAACGCAGTATTCCAGAAGAGGGCGGACTAAGGAATTGTAAAGGGTTAGGATAACTTCTTTGGATTTATGCTCAAATGACCTGCCTATAAAGCCAATTATTTTGTTTGCCTTCTTAACAACTTCTGAACATTGTTGACTCGGTTTTAGGTTACTCGATATTGTTACTCCCAGATCAGTTTCTCTGTTTACATTCTTAAGCTGAGTGCCATTCATCGAATAGTTTGCTTTCTCATTTAGGTATCCGACATGTAGTACTTTACATTTATCCGCATTGAAACTCATTTGCCAAATTTGGGCCCAACATGACAATTTATCTAGATTGTGTTGCATATCGTCAACTTGTTCTTTTGAGAGTACGCTATTTGCAATTTTTGTATCGTCAGCAAATTTTGAGATTGTGCAGGTGAGACCCTCATCTATGTCGTTGATGTAAATTAGAAAGAGAATTGGTCCTAGTACCGATCCCTGGGGTACCCCGCTACTTACATTGGTCCATTTAGATGCCTTACCGTTTATGACTACCCTTTGCTTTCTGTTGCTGAGCCAATTTTCTATCCATTTCAACACACCGTCTTGTATTCCATGCGCTTTTAGTTTTAGCAGTAAACGTTTGTGGGGAACTTTGTCAAAGGCCTTTTGAAAATCAAGGTATATAATATCTACAGCTTTACTCTCATCGTAGAGGTTGAGGATATCGTGGAAGAAGTCTAAGAGGTTTGTTAAACAGGAACGTTTTTTACGAAAGCCGTGTTGAGTATCTTTAAGTATGTTATTTTCCTCCAAGTGATTTACGAGTCTGTCTCGTATGACCGTTTCTAGCATTTTACATACAACTGAGGTTAAGCTAATTGGACGATAGTTACTGGGTAGGGATTTGCTGCCTTTTTTGAATATCGGTGTTACGTTGGCTAGCTTCCACTGATCAGGCATAGTTCCAGACTGCAAGGATTTATTGAATAGTAATGTCAGTGGTTTGGAGAGCTCATTCTTAGCTTCCTTTAGAACTCTAGGCGAGATTGTATCAGGTCCTGGCGTTTTATTTACCTTGAGTTTATCTAAACAATTCAATACTTCTCTCTCTGTAACGGTGATATTGCTTAGAACATCTGAATTATCAATCTGAATCGGCGATGGTGTAGGGATATCACTGAGGTCTTCTGTTGTAAAAACTGATGCAAAGAAGGTATTGAGGGCATTACTCATTTGTACTTCGTCTTTGGTGTATTCTCCTTTTTCATCGACTAACGGTCCAACAGTTGAAGTAACTACTTTTTTCTTTCTGATATAACTATAGAATTCTTTCGGGTTTGTTTTACTTTGATTCGCAATATGTAACTCTAAGGTCTTTTTACTTTGCTTAATTAACTTTTTGGCTTTGCGTCGTAGCTCTACAAATTTCACCCGTTCTTCGTCATTTTGTGAGGATTTTAATCTATCATTAGCACATTTTTTAGCAAGCAGGCAGTTTGAAATATCTTTATTCCACCATTTGGGCTTATTATTATGGCCTGGACGCCGTATTTTCGATGGTATGCAGTCTTGCACTGCTTTTAGGTAAGTGGTTTCGAATAACTTCCAAGATGTATTTATGTCGTTATTGTTAATTAAAAAGCTCCAGTCAGTTTCTTTAAACATAGCTCTAAGTTTATGGAAGTTTGCTTTCTTGAAATTAGGGACTTTTTCGATGCTACTATTTGGTTCGTTACTAGTAAACTTTAAAGTGAAACTTATCGTACGATGGTCGCTGTTACTGAATTCATCACCAACATTCAAATTCTCTATCAATTCTTCTTTTGTTGCAAGTACAATGTCAAGAACGTTATTACCACGGGTCGGCATTCGAACAAATTGATAAAGCGAACTCTCTTGCAAGTTCGTATACAAGTCATGTCCGGAGTGTGAAGTAAGAGTATCGCCCCACTTGGTCACAGGTAAATTAAAGTCGCCAAAAATTACGGTATCTTGTGAGTTACTTACATCTGCAATTTGTTCGTAAATTTCTCGGTCAGTTTGCACTGATTGAGCTGGAGGTCTGTATATTAACGCAAGTATTATTTTTGTACCTTTATTATTCTTTATTAGCACAAAAGATGTGTCGACGTTCACAATTTGAGGTTTTGACACGAGGGTCGGGTTAAGACTTTCTTTGATATAAAATAAAACGCCACCTCCATTTTTATTTATTCGGCTGTTCTCAAACATTACATAACCGGGAAGTGAATACTCTGCTAAAAAGTCTCTATCTTGTGTATTGAGCCAAGATTCTGTTATGCCAATCACATCATAATTTTCTGTAAACACTAGTTCCTCTAAATCTGAAAATTTATTGCGTATGCTACGAGCGTTTGCATAGAAAACCTTTAAAGTTGCGGTTTTAGAACTCGCAGATCGTTCTTTCATCGAATTTTTGGTTCTGGTCGGATCTACATTTACATTCATGGCTGTCCTCGGTCCTCGGTCGTTATCCCTGACGGTTTTGAATTTGGGTCGTGTTGGTGGAGCTTTATCCAAATTCGCGGTTCTTGACGGATTAGTATTTAAATTATTTCAAGCTGTGTGTGCTCAGGCATTTTTTTATGAATGTACCTAGATTTTGGTTATTTTGATTATTCAGTTTGAGGAGATAGTATTTGATTAGAGAGAGAGAGAGAGAGAGAGAGAGAGAGAGAGAGAGAGAGAGAGAGAGAGAGAGAGAGAGAGAGAGAGAGAGAGACAGAGAGAGAGATAAAAGACTTATGAAAGTAATGTGTTTCCAAATATCTGCAACTGATAGAAGTATAGTATAAACTTTAGCTCATGGCATATATGTGCTAACCATAGCATATATTATGTGCTAACCATAGCATTTATAATATAATAATTCTTATGCACTGTTGAATATATTCAAAATTAGTTTATAGATAATTAAATAGCGATGTGGTTAGCCAGTAATTAGAATACTGATCGTCTACATTCATACCCTAAAGGTGGATGTAAAGCATTTCACCTCATCTACTGTTCTTTTCCACTTCCTAACTCTCTCCAATCTAATGCATTCATCAATTACTTCTATATAGCTGTTATAACTATTTATCGTCAATGTATGTACGTACCTGTGCATATATATAACTTTGGTTTACGAAGAATAGGTGGACGCACCTTTCAACTCATGCTCACCGGTATTATCTTCAGCTACGTAACCGAAGTCGTACCTAAGTCTTATGTAATTTGTTTCGTAGTCCATCATTTCCTTCATAAAACTTAAGTTCTTTCAAGCTCTGTGTGCTCAGACATTTTTATATGAATGTACCTAGATTTTTTATTTTGATTATTCAGTTTGAGGGCACATTTGTTGCAGCCAACTTTGCTTTCCTTCACATAAAACACTACAACACAAATGGCAAGACTGTAGATCCAGATACTTCTGAGACAAACAATCGCACACACTGATCTGCACACTCAAGGCAACATTAGTACACAGATTTTCATAGACATGCACATGCATCTTATCACACTATTAATTTGTGTGTGCGTTAACGAGAGGTATTTAGATTGTTTCCTACTCCTCCAGCAATATTAAAATGTCACCCCATTGACCCCCTTTCAAGATAAATTTGTACATTTTTCGGTAGAAAAATGTCCCGGCCGAAGGCCAATTACTCTTGAATTATAGGCTCGCTATCGCTCGCCAGGATAAAATCGACACCTAAATGGCACGAAAAATCTTAAAATTGACAGAATGGGGCGGAAATTCTTAATATTCACCAAACTAATGGGACAAACGTCTTAAAATCTCAAAATCAATGGGGCTAGACATGAGGGAGAAAGGGGTCAAGAAAAAAATCCCTCAAGTGGAAATCTCTCCTTAACGGTCCTAACACAGTATACACACTTATTGACGGTTGAGTTTTTGTTTTTGTTATATGGATGAAGGAGACAAAAGGCGAGACTACCTGTAACACGTGTCACCCCCAAAATTGAAAGAGTGACAGAGCCAAATTTAATGTACCCTAGAGTCAAAGTGTCTGGACACACGGAGCTTGAAGCAGTTCAAGTCATAGGATAAGGGAAAGGCAGATTAACGGAGAGAGTTCCAAAGCTAGCTTGTTGAGTATAAGACAGATTGTGAAAATCGGTGTAATCTTGGTTAGGACAGAATAAGGGTGAGAGTGTGTTGAAAGGCGGATGTCCCCCACTCTCCGTAAGAGAGAAGGTATATACGCTGAGATAGCTCTGACATGTTTATCTACTGCATGCAAGTGTTTTTAACTTTGAAAATGTTCGGTAAATAATACAAATACACCTAAATTATAAGGTGCATAAACTAATATATACCGTAATTATAAGGTGCATAAACTAATATATACCGTAATTATAAGGTGCATAAACTAATATATACCGTAATTATAAGGTGCATAACCTAATATATACCGTAATTATAAGGTGCATAAACTAATATATACCGTAATTATAAGGTGCATAAACTAATATATACCGTAATTATAAGGTGCATAAACTAATATATACCGTAATTATAAGGTGCATAAACTAATATATACCGTAATTATAAGGTGCATAAACTAATATATACCGTAATTTGTCTTATACTCTATAGGTTTATACCGTAATTTGTGCAACTATATATACCGTTATAAGGTGCATAAATTTATATACTCTATAAGGTTTATACCGTAATTTGTCATACTAATATATACCGTAATTATAAGGTGCATAAACTAATATATACCGTAATTTGTCTTATACTCTATATGTTTATACCGTAATTTGTCTTATACTCTATAGGTTTATTTGTATTAAATTTACAAAATACAAGTAGCGTTTTCTTCCTACTCTGCAATTAATACGGTAATATAAAAGACAATGCATGCAATGGTTGTGAGACATATTGTTTGTTATAATAAAATATCCAATATGCGCTTTTACGCAGACTATTACGTAGCTATACAAATATATCGAGAGGCAGTGTTGCCAATGCCTGGCAGGTGCATAGTAGCTGAATTTTGGCCCACCCTGTATTTCGTGTACATTCCTTGTGTTTCTTACTCTCAAGCCAAGCACACCGAATTTAGCGCCTAATAAAATAATATTGACACTTCAACAAATGTTTATCGTAATATAGTAATAGCAATATTTACTTTACATCATATTAGAACATACAAAATTGTTCCATAATTATTTTGTATATCGTTGGAAAATTTGATTATAACCAAATTCCAAGCGACTGTGAACGATAACATAATAACATTGGTCAAGACAGAAAATACTTAGGGCTAAAGCTTCCCAGAAAAGTAAAAATCGATGTGGTATTTACCTTACAAGTCAGTTCATCGATACTTTGTTCTGCTATGAAGAGGTATCTTGAAGAGTTCAAACATTTTCAAGTTGGGAACGAACTCGAAAACTGAAAAAAACGGAACACCGTATTGGTCAGAACAAAAAGTATTATTGTATTTGTTGTAAGTGCAATATAAAGTTATAGATTTGTTTGATCAGCATCTCTCTCTCTCTCTCTCTCTCTCTCTCTCTCTCTCTCTCTCTCTCTCTCTCTCTCTCTCTCTCTCTCTCTCTCTCTCTCTCTCTCTCTCTCTCTCTCTCTCTCTCTCTCTCTCTCTCTCTCTCTCTCCTCTCTCTCCTCTCTCTCTCTCTCTCTCTCTCTCTCTCTCTCTCTCTCTCTCTCTCTCTCTCACTCTCTCTCTCTATCCTCTCTCTCTCTCTCTCTGTCTATCCTCTCTCTCTCTCTCTCTCTCTCTCTCTCTCTCTCTCTCTCTCTCTCTCTCTCTCTCTCTCTCTCTCTCTCTCTCTCTCTCTCTCTCTCTCTCTCTCTCTCTCTCTCTCTCTCTCTCTCTCTCTCTCTCTGAATCCTGGATTCACAGTTATATCAGATAGTATGTTGGGAAATTGGAAATACCTGGATATAGAATGTTCCACAAAGACCGAACCATGCAGGAAGGGGACGGAATTCATTTGTACATAAGAGACTTTCTAAACCCAATTGACTGCAACATCAGGTCAGAACATGAACTGGTTGGAGTAGATCTCAATCTAGGTAACTCTTTCAATATAATTGTTCTGGTGTACAGACCTCCTCATCAAAATGTTGAAACGGATGAACTTCTGTACACAAGACTGAGTGCTGTTATCGAGGGTAAAACTAGTGTGATCTTAGGTGACTTCAATTGCCTAATAAACTGGGAAGCAAGAACTACAGATGGTGAAGGTAAGCGTCTTGTGGACTTTGCTAATGATAACTTTTTGACCCAGTGGGTGAATGAGCCAACTAGAGGGAACAATATACTTATCTTATGCTCACCACTGAAGATGAAAGTGTGACCAGCTTGTATGTTGGGGAATCACTCGGAGGTAGTTACCACAATCTAGTTAGGTTCTCTCTTTGCACCTTTAGCAGAAGACCCACCAGTCCTCAGAGTGCAAAACTAGATTTCCATTGTGTAAATTTCGAAGGCCTTCGGAGAAGCTTATCCCAGGTCAGACTCGAGGGTGAGAATGTTAATGCGATTTGGTGCCGATTCAAAGAGCAATTTATGGCTCGACAAGCTTCATTTGTTTCTACTAAGCTTACCAAATCAGGCTCAACCCAACCAAAATGGTTCACAAGTGACATAGCTTCAGCAATTAGAAAGAGAAAGGTTAAATACAGAATGGCCAAAAGAAGTCAAGACCAAAGAGATTTAGATTCCTTCAAAAATGTGTGTAGAAGAGAGAAATCTCTTATAAAGGAAGCAAAGCGGAATGAAGAACTCAGGACTCTCTTTGCAGATGGCTGCAACCCTAAGGAGTTCTTCAACTATGTGAACAGCAGAAAGCCATTCAAAAGTAGCATTGGATGTCTAAAAGATCCAACAGGCCAACTACAAACCTCTGACACTGATATAGCTAAATCCCTAAACAACTATTTTGCTTCAGTATTCACAAGGGAAAATACCAGTGACATACCAAGTCCAGGATTAGTGGTTGAGGGTGAAGTTCCTAGCAGAATCAGATGTTCCCCAGAGGATGTAGCAAAAAGAATAGATAATTTATAAAGGTTCAAGTCATCCTGCCCAGATGGCTTTCTTCCTTGAGTCGTACTTGAAGTGCGAGATGATATCGCACCTTTCTTAGCAGACATCTTCAATAAATCACTAGAAAATTGAGAAGTCCCTGAAAAATGGAAACAGGCCAATGTGACCCCAATCTTTAAGAAAGGGGATCACGAGTGTCCCAAGAATTATCGGCCAACTAGCTTGACTTCTATCATAGTAAAACTCTTAGAAGGGATACTAGTAGACAAGATAGTTGACTACCTAGAAATCCGCAATTTTAATTACAGATACCCAACATGGATTCAGGCGACACCGATCATGTCTTACCAATTTGATGGAATTTGTCCATGAAATGTTGAGTGAGTATGATAAAAGTAGAGCCATAGACATCCTTTACTTAGATTTTCAAAAATCTTTTGACAAAGTGCCTTATTGCAGGCTAATGTCAAAAGTAAGTGCACTAGGTATCAATACAGAGGTCACAAATTGGCTAGAAAGTTGGCTAACAGGTAGACAACAACGAGTGGTAGTCAATGGTGTTTCTTCTGAGTGGACTTCAGTCACTTCTGGAGTGCCACAGGGATCTGTCCTTGGTCCACTACTGTTTATCATATATGTCAATGACATCGATATTGGTCTGTTGAGTGTGATCTCCAAGTTTGCAGACGACATAAAGCTTGGAATGAATGTGAAAGACTCCAAAGGGGTTGAACAGCTCAGGATGGCCCTCAACAGACTGGGTGAATGGTTGGAGACATGGCAGATGACTCTAAACTTGGAAAAGTGCAAGGTGATGCAGATCGGCCAAGCAAACCCCAATTCAGGATATTCACTATTGGGAATGCCTCTGGAAGTGACTGACTAGGAAAAGGATTGGGGTGTTCTGATTAGCAGTGACCAAAAGTTTTCCAAGTAGTGCATTGAAGTAGAGAAGAAAGCTTAGAAATTATTGGTCTATATTAAGAGGCAATTTAAGTATAGAATTAAGGAAATAGTCCTCACACTTTAAAATGCTCTGATACTCTTGGAGAATGTTGTTCAATTCTGGTCTCCAGCACTCAGGAAAGATATAGAGTGACTGAAACAGTACAAGCTAAGGCTACAAAGCTTATTCCATCGCTTAGAAGAATTAGCTATGAGGACCGGTTGATAGCTCAGGTTCTCTTTCCGTTGGAGACACGCAGACTACGAGGTCAGCTCATTGAAGTTTTTAAAATACTTAATGGGTTTGACAATGTGGATTATAACAAAATGTTTGGCCTGAATATGAATACATGCAATCATGGCTGGAAATTATAATTGAAAAGGTTCAGCACTAATATCTGTGGAAACTTTACCACATATAAGATTTGTTCTACCTGGAACAAACTTCCCTCCGAAACTGTAAATAGTTCTTCAGTAGAGCAGTTCAAGAAGAGAGTAGATAGTATTTTGCACTCTGTAAATAGTGTAGTGAACTAAACAGTCTCTCTCTCCTTCCACTTCGAGTATCTCCTTGGAATGGACCGCAAGGTGCTCGAGATACTAACTATTCCTTGTAACTCTCTCTCTCTCTCTCCTCCCTTCTTTTTCTTCTTCTTCTTCTTCATAGCATTTTACTGACACTATATTCTTCGCGACATATTGCAAATTCCGTAATATTCCTGACATTTTTGTCTTTGTTTTATTATCAAATTGTTCGGCTCAGTATGCGTGTGCATGTATTAATATTATGATTTGTTTTGTCAAAAGTCAGACACTCTTACTTATGGCAACGCGTGTGTTGTGAAATCTAGCCTCTTCTATAATACACCTCGACAACGTATACAAACTAGTAGCACATGGCGGGTGCCCAACCCCGAAAGGAGTTGAAATAGGGGAGCTATCCCCCCGCCAAAGGCGGCTTTCTAGGGCCTTTCCTAGCTGATGCTGAGAGGATTGGGTTCTAGTCATGTGGTGATGGGCTGGTCTATCCGAGTGAGAACTGAGCGATCTCTGCCATACCCATAGCTTACTCTGACTGTTCCTTTTACTTATACTGTATATCTTCTAGATCTTTTCCGTGGATTGACCTCCCTACTGCCAACCTAGAAGTTGGCAGATTGGGAGCCAAAGCGTCACATTTTTCCCTTACCCCTCAACTTTCCCTTCATAATTGCTGAGGGGCACAGGGCCTTGGGTGGGGCTTTGGTTTCCCGGGAATTTCCGCACCTTCCTCAGCTCCCTGCCTTGGAGTGGCTTCGGTCACCCGGGCTTTGTTAGTGGTAAGCAGGGAGGATTTTGTGGGGGCGCTCGTTTATGGCCTTGGCCTTGCTCGAGACCTTGGGGCTGTTCGGCCAGACAGCCTGGGGAACAACAACAACAACAACTAGTAGCACACATACCACAGTCATTCCAACGGCTTCCTCTATCTGCAACACCCTTTCTCTGCTATCTACACTCTCCCAGCCGTATGGTCCTAGTGTACTGTCTGATGGCGTTAATGGGTTTCGAAATGTAAACAATTAACAAATTACCGTATATAAAGGTAAGAAATTCAATCAAAGATAAAATGTCTTAGATGTATTGTAAGTTGAGTGACTGTTTTTTCCCTCTATTTTTTTAAAGGGATTAGCAAACTTTTGGCCCCTAAACTTGCTGTTATTTTTAGAATTAATCCGTCTAATCCGTCGTTGCAGTCTCCCATTATGTTGGCGTTCTGCTAACGTAACGCATATTCCAAATGGATCATCTCCCACTTTTCTCCCAGAAGAGTGTAGACCTATATCCATTACTCCGATGTTATCAAAGGTCTTTGAACGCCTATTGGCCAAGCGACTCATAGCTTTCACCAATAAATTTAATTGTTGCCTCTAAACCAGTTTGGGTTTAGGAAGGGTTTAGGTACCAGTGATGCTCTTCTTGTCCTCACTCATGATCTCCAGGCTTCATTGGATGCTAGAAATGAATCAAGATTAATATCTCTAAATTTTAGTTCCACTTTTGATCTAGTTAATCATAAGGCTCTCTTATTCAAACTCAGTTCCATGGGGATTGGTGGTTCAGTTTTAGATATAATTTCTACTTTTTTTAACTAAGACAACAACGTGTGGTAGTTGATCGCAATTTTAGTTCTTTTAACATTGTTAAATCTGGTGTACTGGGCCCTCTGCTTTTTATCCTTTTTATTAGTGATATGTGGTGTGGAGTTTCCTCTAAAATGATTGCTTATGCAGATGATGCCTCATTATATGCACCCATTACTTCTCCTGCTGAGAGAGATTTGATCGCCAATACTCTGAAAGATGATATACTAAAAGTTTTTAGTTGGTGTGATCGTTGGGGTATGAAGCTGAACACTGCAGAAACACATAGCCTTTTAATTAGTAGATCTAGGACACCTTTTCCTTTGCATCTTGAAATTATAATAAATGATTCTGTAATCAATCAATGTACCAAACTTAGGTTACTGGGTGTGACTCTTGATTCAAAACTTACGTTTGAGGCACACTTACGCTCAGTTGCCTCATCTATATCTCAGAAAGTTGGTCTACTACGTAAATGCAAAAAGATTTATTCAAGTGATGCTATTGTTCGGAACTGTTTTTACACTTTTATTTTACCCTTCTTTAAGTACTGCTCTCCTGTGTGGCTCTCTGCCGCAGATTCCAATCTGAGGGCTTCTAGATCGTGCTTTTAATCAGATAAAGTTTCTGTTGCCTGACCTGGATGTTAACCTTGAACATGGTTGCCTTGTTGGGTCTTTGACTCTATTGCATAAGCTATTTCTTAATGCTGATCATCCATTACATTCTAAAATTCCACCACCTTTTCGGCCTGTTCGTGTGACTAGATATTCCTTGGAGTTAAATAATCAGGCCTTTGCTCATGTTCATTGTAACACGTCACAATATTGAAGATGTTTTATCCCATCAATCACAACATTCTGCAATACTCTCCCTAATGAAGTAGTGAATGAGGATAGTTCCCAGGTTTTCAAGACGAGGGTTAACGCCTTTTTAGCTAGCTCTAGCTAGTTATATCTTCCTGGCTATTTGTGCCCCCCACTGAGATCCTTCGGGGTATATAGTCTCCCCACGGCTCTTCGGTGGGGCTCACATGTAGTATCTGATAATAATAATAATAATAATAATAATAATAATAATAATAATAACAATAATAATACAAGGCTCGTCGTTGTCATACATTGGAATGGTCATCACGGACTCGTTTTTCTAGACCACTTGCTCTCTCGTGTTTAGCCCCATTTGGTTTGAGATTATAAAATGTTTGGCGATTTAAACACCATTCGCCCCATTGCCTTGTTAATTTCAAGACGTTTCGAGCCATTTACCTGTCAATTTAAGAGGAACCGGACTTCGGCCCGGACATTTTCTACCGAAGAATGTACAAATTTATTTAGAAGTTCTAGGGTGTGTTTTTTAAAGTTTGATGGAGGTATAGCGAGGAAATTAACAAATATATAAATAACTGAATAAATAGACCAAAACCCAGCCCATCTCCCCTTAAATGTTATATATTTGCTTCTGCCTCCCTTCCTTCGTGTTTGCTTACCTTGACAGTCTTTATGTAATTTTTTTTTTCAGACACATTAAAAGTTGGAAGTTTTATTCCCGTTGTTTCTAAGTGGAGGTATTGTTGAGATTCAATGTGTACTGTTGTTAAGCCGAGATGGGTCGTTTTTCTAGATCCCCTTCTCCCTCTTGTTTAGCCCCATTAGTTTTCATGTTTTAAGATGTTTACCCCATTAGTCTATAGGGTTTAACACCTGCGCAATTTCCTTTGTCAATATTAAGACCTTTTGAGCCATTTAGGTGTCAACTATGTTTCCTGGCAAACGATAGTGAGCCTGTCATTTTGGAAGAACCGGCGGCCGGGACATTTTCTTCAGCGAAAATGTACAAATTAATCTAGAAGGGAGATCTAATGGATGTTTGTTTTAAAAGTGTGATGGAGATCTAGGGAGGAAACTAGAAAAATAGTTAATACATGAAAAAATCGACCAAAAATTGCACCATCTCCCCTTAACGCTCAGTACTTTGCGTTAAGCCTATACACATGATATGCAAGCACCATTGTTGTTCCAGCACACTAACAGTGTATTTGTTGTCAATAAATCTATAATTAAAGATGGATATAGTTTTGAGGCATGAGAGGTGAGAATATGAGCCATCTATTGGCCTGCAGACGCCCATCTAGTTGGTCCTCACAATAGTAAAAGGTTACTGAACTTCTCCTGAATTTGAAGTAAAGACAAAAATGTAAAGGATATACACTCATACAGCTGGATCTCCATTGTTCATCCATCATATAAAAAAACATATATAAATATATACATATATATATATACACATATATATATATATACATATATATATATATATATATATATATATACATATATATATATATACATATATATACACATATATATATATATATATATATATATATATATATATATATATATATATATATATACACAGTATACTGTATATATCACTACATGTTGTATCTTGCTTTACTTTGTAATGTTATCGTACCTGCGTTGTATTAAGTCTCGTTCATTTACAGCATAACCAACTCGGTAATATTAGTGGATTTTCCCATTGTTCCATATTTCGGTAATGAGAGAGAGAGAGAGAGAGACATCATTCTCCCAAGTTGCCTTATCAGCTTCATTATACATTCCTTTCTTTTGTTATCCCCACATTAAGATAGCCAGGGTGATATATTAACACCGTCAGCACGGTGACGCATTTTCTTTTGTTATTCTGGTTTTCGTATGAATAATTCATTCAGATTTACTAAGATTCTCTGATGTATCTGATCGTATGATATTTTTTTAAGAGGCAATGAATGGAAGAAGGAGAAACAAATAATCAAAACAAAACCTAAACGCATCAACCATTCACAAAACGTTTATAACAAGTGGATTGAAACTATTGTATATTGTAAGATTGTTGAAAGCAACCCCAAGGAAGGAACGTCCAGAGCGTAGTAGTTCTGAGGATACACTAATTTTAATAAACAGAAGTTTTCCACTAAGGAGGAGAGAGTGTACGTTTCAAGCTGCCCTAGTGTCGCGGGGGAAAGATGTGGAAAGGTGTCACAACTAGACTATTTCCAACAACCAACCAAAGACAAAAGGAGAAGAAAAGCAGGCTTTTTCGGCAGTTATACTATTTCGCATTTAAAACTCCACAAACATCCACATATCCAGGAATATTTACATATATAACACAAACCTAAATATTGCAACTAATACGAATATATTAACATATATATTTTGTTATGTATATGAAGGAGACAAACGGTAGGCTGCCTAACGAGTGTCTCCCCAAAGACAAAGGAGTTACATAGGGCCAAATTCAAGGGACATAGGGATCAAAATGCCTGGAAGCACTAAGTTTAAAGCAGTCTAAGCATAGGATGAAGGAAATCAAATATAACATGAACTCAAATAGTATGTATGTGATCGAAAACTCGTCGATACAAAGAACGTCACAAACGAAACATGATGTAATTATGAATTTGATATACTAATGACAAATGCAGAAGAACAATAACAACCATACATCACTGCAGGACCACGATAACACACTTGAATTAAGGCTGCTTGCTTAAGGGGAGACTGACCGTTTGTTTGGTCTATTAATTCAATTATTCATATATATTTTCTAGTTTCCTCCCTAGACCTCCATCAAGCTTAGAAAAACACTCCCTAGACACCCCTTCAAGATAAATGTGTACATTTTTCGGTAGAACATTTTCCCGGCTGAAGGCCGATTCCTCTTAAAATTGCAGGCTCGCTTTCGCTCGCCAGGAAAAAATATACACCTAAACGGCACGAAAGGTGTTAAAATTGACATCGAAATGGGGCGAAAGGTGTTAAAATCGCCTAACTAATGGGCCGAACGTCTTATAATCTCAAAACTAGTGGGGCTAAACATTAGGGAGAAGGGGGTCCAGAGAAACGATCTGCCTCCCCTTAAGCAATACATATAATATGCAATGTTGTGCTCCTGTTGTCATTTCCAAGTTCTGTATACGTGTAGAAAGCAATTACATTTTATATTTCTTTAATCATGTATTGGATGTGAGACTCGACATAACATGAGTTAGTACACATGAATGAATGATCACATTCCCAACTCTCTCTCTCTCTCTCTCTCTCTCTCTCTCTCTCTCTCTCTCTCTCTCTCTCTCTCTCTCTCTCTCTCTCTCTCTCTCTCTCTCTCTCCTCTCTCTCTCTATCTCTCTCTTCTCTCCTCTCATCTCTCTCTCTCTTTTACATCAACGACATAGAGGAGGGTCTCACCTTAGTCCGCACTGCTTGATTTCCTTTGTACTCTCTCTCTCTCTCTCTCTCTCTCTCTCTCTCTCTCTCTCTCTCTCTCTCTCTCTCTCTCTCTCTCTCTCTCTCTCTCTCTCGCTCTCTCGCTCTCTCTCTCTCTCGGGTGTGAGGAAGGAAGGCAGTTTCCTCTCCGTTGTTCTCTGGCCTCCCCAAGAAATGGTCATTAGCAGACCAGACAAAGGAGCAGCAGGGGTGGAGATGGGTGAGTGGCCAAATGGAAAAGAAGGTCTACTAGGGGAAGACAGAGAAAGTGGGACACTTAATAAGCTTAAACCTCTTGAGCATATGAAATGTGGAGGGAAAAAAGGTCAGATAAGTGAATACGAAATGGAAGATGAGATGACAGAAGTATTGAGAAGACATGAGTAATGAACAGAAACTTGCAAATGAGTGAACATAAGCAGGAGACAGTAATTCTGGTCATCTTCTCTCCAACCCAGACGACCTTCCATAGCGGGAGTTTGGGCGTGGCGGATCACAAGCACGACAATTAGATTGGCTGGGAAGGGCACGAGACATATTGGATGTTGACACACATTAGTGGCCAGAGTAAATTGAAGGGAGGGTGAGTGTCTAGAGGAGAAGTGGGAAAGATTTATAAGAGGGGGAGGGGAGACAATAATTAAGTGGAATGGAGGGAATAGAGTAGGGAAGGGAGAGCAGAGAAAAATATGGGCAGTGAGATATATCAAAATCTGGTAAGCTAGTGAGAAAACGAGAAAGAAGAAGATCAATTGGAAATAGCAATGTAAATATAGAGATTAACATCTTCAGCTCCATGACAACCTTTTACCTTTGATGCTGGCTACAATTAGATAATTGTATGCAGTTTTAGAAGACCCTATCTTACTACGAGGGTTTATTGAGATCGTATTTACCCATTCCAGTCGTAAAGGTAGATCATAAACTAAAGCAAATCATCTAATGGCAACCAAAATATGGTGGTAATGGTGGGGAAGAGGTTAATGGGAAGAACAGGGGATAGAACAAGAGCATCGACCTTCAATCTCACACCCTCAGCGGTTGATGGTAGTATATTCATGACATCATTCTAGATCACAGTTTGAGGGTGATAGTCTATAAAATGCCGTCACTTTATATAGGTATTCCATTGAACATTTAAAATGTTATCATATTATATAATCCAGAGTAGACGTATTGGTCGAGGTATATTAGCATCACTATTTACTGCATATATCAATAGATTACCATTTGTTCAAGAGGCAGTAGTAACTACACCACATTAAAATAAGATAATTTTGTAATCATTAACACTACATCTTTCCATGACTCGATTATGTGTGTTATGTGCTTTTTTTGCTGTTTTGGTTTTAAATCTATAAATTACATAAATATTGAATTTACCAATAACGTATTATTCAATATGAATAGCAGTTTTTATAATAGTCCAAACCATGTTGCAAACATATTTTTGGGATACACACAACCAATATAATCCAGGAATCATCAGGTTCAGTAGGTTTGACTAAGTTGAGTTGAAAAACTGTTACATCTCGTTCCGACCGATTCTGAATGTGGTCGTTTTGGTTTGGAACTACATAAAGGTAATACTAATATTGTATGGATGCACGTCTGAAAAACATATACATCGTATAACAAAAATGAGTGTGTTCATTTTAAGTTAAAATCAATTGGGACCATCCCACAACAATGGCTGCCTTCACTGATAATATCAACACAAAAGATGATACATTTTAGTTACTTCAACCTCTGCAGTTGTCTTTGAGTTAGCTGTGGGCAGAAAACTAATTTTTGGAGAGGTAATTATAAGAGTGAGAGAACTCTATTTATTATTGCTAATCTGTCAACCTCTGCGTCATAAAAACGTGAAAGGGTTAAGGATTAATTCCCGTTAGTTCTGTAACAGCAGATTCACACGAGCTTTTATCCAGCAAGTGTGTTCTTCATCATAGGTAGGTTATATTCTGAAATATATGTTGAATGGAAGTCTGTCAGCTAGAATAATGTACCTTTAGTTTGGCCAACACCAGCACCCGTAATGATGCTGGTATACAGTTACCGATCAATTGACCGCTTATATTCCCCATAAATATATTTACACATTTCAGATTCATAAATTCACACTACAACACAACTACGTTATTCATAAGCACTGCCCACGGCCAATATGTCTTAATAAATGATGATACAAGTAGAACCTAAGTTGTAATGTTTAAATCTGTTCACCAATATGAGGGATTATCATTACACTTGGCCCGAAGTAGTGGAGCGAAGTATCTGTTCACGTAATGGTAAATACAGTGAAGCATGTGTAGACTAAATATATTTAAATTTAAATATTTGTGATTGATGGATATATCCCGATTATGTAAAATTTAAACAATGGATAATAGTATTGTGCAGGACCGGTGGGGCACGTAGGCCACTGAGATGAAGTTTTTTACTTGAACACATTCCCAAGCTATATAAAAACTTTTACTGTATTGTTAAGTAGAATTTAATGGAACTGTTGTAGTTTTATGAAAGGGTTAAATTCGTCTAGGAATTATGTTTCAGCACCAGTGAATTATGTTTCAGCACCAGTGAATTATGTTTCAGCACCAGTGAATTATGTTTCAGCACCAGTGAATTATGTTTCAGCACCAGTGAATTATGTTTCAGCACCAGTGAATTATGTTTCAGCACCAGTGAATTATGTTTCAGCACCAGTGAATTATGTTTCAGCACCAGTGAATTATGTTTCAGCACCAGTGAATTATGTTTCAGCACCAGTGAATTATGTTTCAGCACCAGTGAATTATGTTTCAGCACCAGTGAATTATGTTTCAGCACCAGTGAATTATGTGTCAGCACCAGTGAATTATGTTTCAGCACCAGTGAATTATGTTTCAGCACCAGTGAATTATTATATACAAATTAGACGAATACCTAAAAACAGGAAAAACTCCACTGCAAAATATACTAAATCTTGGAACGTTGACAAAATATAATGCAACTAGAGGCGATGTGATTTGTTGCCAAACTGCATTATCTCTTGATGAAAAGAAATACGCTGGATTTAAAATATATATTGCGTTTGGTTCTTGGTGTTGTGTTGTGTTGCTAGGACTTGGTTTTTATAGGTAGTTTATACTTTTAATGTATACAGTAAATTATTGTTGAAATAGCATAATCTCATGCTGTATATTTTCAAGTTATTCCAATTTAATACTGCAATGGTTGCATATGTAATTTAATACTGCAATGGCTGCATATGTAATTTAATACTGCAATGGCTGCATATGTAATTTAATACTGCAATGGCTGCATATGTAATTCAATACTGCAATGGCTGCATATGTAATTTAATACTGCAATGGCTGCATATGTAATTTAATACTGCAATGGTTGCATATGTAATTTAATACTGCAATGGCTGCATATGTAATTTAATACTGCAATGGTTGCATATGTAATTTCACCCCATGTAATATCCTGAACGTATTTAATTATAATGTTCATTAAACATGTTTTCTGCTTAATTTATGTTTTGCTATTGAAATTAACTTATAATCAAATGGGCGACATAAACTCAATCATCCCTTTCTAATTATTAATATCATTATATATTTTATAGGGGCTATATTCTATTACAATCCTAGTGATTATATTATGTAGTTCAGAAAGGATTGCTTGTAGTTAAGGTGTTAATTAGCATTTATCTCTAGCTCTAGCCTACTTTGTGTTCAACCTGTTTCAGTATTTGCATAATAATCTACCTTGAGGGTTCCGGAAATGGGACACTGAGCCTTACTGAGCCATGGGGAGACAATCGGAGGCCATGGTCGGTTTGTGTCTCTTTGCTGAATGGATGCCCACGCCAAGGAGTAGGGGACCTAGCTAGTAGTGATGGGGACCCGAGGTGTTATATAGACCAAACCCTGTCGGCCTCCGAAATCTAGCAGGGCCCCTAGGAGAAGGAAGCTGTTGGTTACTTATGTAAGACGTTCAGATAATATCCTTAACCCTGTCACGCACATATGACGCAGAGGTTGCCAGATTAGCAATAAAAAATAGAGTTCTCTCACCCTCATAATTACCTCTCCAAAATAATTTTCTGCCCACAGCTAACTCAAAGACAACTGCAGAGGTTGAAGTAACTAAACTAAAGGTTTCTAAATACCCCTGATGGTAACAAAGGCTTTAAAGTGTCCCCAATAGGCTCAAAATCGCGGCATATGTCGGAGAGGGTGACCGGTCACTTCAACCAGTAGACCATTTCAACCAGTAGCTCTCAACCAGTACCAAATCAACCAATACGGTTAGGTTAGGTTAGGATAGGTTAGTACTATATTTTGGCACTGGTTTGGTTGGTCTGGGTTAATTTGGCACTGGTTGAGAGATACTGGTTAAAATGGTCTACTGGTTGAAGTGACATGGAACCGTCGGAGAGGGTTAACTGTAACCAGCTGATTTGACTAAAGCACGACAAGCCTACCCAGCATTATCCGTTCCTTCACCCAATTCTAGGGTGAATCAGGCATAATTGTAACTATCTCCCAGGAAGCAACATAGGCCAAATTTCCGTGGGTCTCCGAAGCCTAGCAGAGCTGTCCAACATAGGGTCCATGCCAACAACAAAGAGTCTCTAGAGGGATTCTAGGTAAGGGACCCGCCAGGTATGAGGGTTATTTGACCTGGAAAGCAACATAGGCTGAATACTCTCAGACTCCGACGCCATTTAGAGGCGTGCAGACGAATATCATAACTAGATAAGTACAATAGTACATATATAGATTTGGATTCCCTCCCCCTATCCCCTCTCACTCTCTCTCTCTCTCCCTCTCTCTGTAAAAGATAGTATAATTGGTATGTAAACAAAAGTGGGAGAGGCATATTTGTCCATTATATTATAATGATCCAGTTTTCTCCCAAAACGAAGTTAATGGGAAATAAATGTTAAAATACATAAGGAATGTACTGTATATAATATGAACGAGAAATTAAGCTTAAGTACTGAAAAAAAGATGTAAACGCAAAACAAATGGAAATATAGCACCTTTAATATGTATGGGCAAATATGGTAACCATGTACTAAGTGTAGTCCTTAACTTGAATAATGGATATATCACACCAGCAACATCTGACCAAGCACAAATAATCTACCTACGTCATTCAACATTACTTGCTGACAACATAGGCGGAGCAGAGACCTTTAACAAACCGTTACGATATACACATTACCATACATAGATAATTTTGGTTCAATACCAAAGGCATTACAGGCCATTTAATTATATATTAAGCTTGTCCACGTGTTCCATCGTAGATTGTCTGCTTTAGACATCAGACCAGACCAGATGGCTAGAGTAAAATAGGAAAGAAGAGCAATTGGGACAGAGGAAGGACAAGCTGAAAAGTGAGAAGTATGGTAGAAGACTGAAAGTTCTTGTGCTCAACCAAGTTGCTGCATTGTCACTCCCAAAGAAACTCGTATATAATAACCTGTTAACTGCTGACTGGGGTAGTGAAGAATGAAATTAATGTGGTTCTTGAATTAACATAATTATATAATTCCACAACTCACAATGTGGGTCAAAGTGGCCAATGGCCGGAAGGGGGGTGGGGGGTTGAGAGTAATCTTTTAATATCAAGTATAAATATATTTATACTTGATATTGACAGATAACTTTAATTTAAAGGCGACAATAGGGTTGGGTGGTGGCTGATAACTACCGTGTTTGATGGAGGAGAAATAATGGTTTGGTGGTTCTCACAGGTAAGCCACGGTAGCCTTATCCGTTTCATAGTCATTAATGTGTGAATTTAACCGCATGACACAGGGACAAGTGGCTTATTTCTACTCTTTTGGTAATGCACTATATTGACAACAATTAGGGGACGGTGTGAAACAAGCTGTGCCAAAATATCATACTGATCCAACTGTTTGTTAATAAGTTATTCTCAAAAAAAGATGCCACACGGTCTCTGAAACCCATAGTAGGTTATAGTTACCTTAATAATGCAGATAATCGTCATTGGATTAACCTCGCATCCTAAATTGAACCCCCCATAATATAAACAGGCCCAGTTACATATATAAATAAATAAATAGGTATGATTACATATGTTAATTAGTGCAGGTGATCAAACAGGCTAGATAGAAAGGTCTAGGAGTCCACACTCGATGGAGGTTGTTGGCAGACTAAATTCCCCGCGAAAGCCTGGCCTATGCAAAGAGTATCGTAGCGGTCCGATGGTTCAATTATTCATTCCGAACCACATGCCTCATACCCAATATCTACTACGAAACAATATTGTAAATAAACTATATTTAATATAAATATAGGGGATTTTGATTGACCCACAAATAATGATAACTATTATCATTGTCATTGAAAATTTCATATCACTAAACTGAGGGCAGACTTCGGTGGTCTACTATCGCTACTGCATATTCGCGATACATGGTATTTAAAACATGTATTAGCAATTGTACTTTAACACCTAACGAGCGGCCTAGGCGGTAAATAATATGTAGGCACCAGCGGGGTGTTTTTACCCAAAATAGGGCTGTTTACATGATCATTTTCATGCCTAAATAAGACCCAGAGTGTAAAACAAGTATCTATCCCTGAAAGGGCATAAACAGAGCTTTCCCATGACACCCCAACGATCCTTGTATGACCGCTAGTTTTCTTGCAACAATCGCGCAACACGAGTGCAAAAACCATGTAATTCGGTACTTTCCCTAAACAATTCACTGTGTAGTGAGTGTGAGAGGGTGGAGGAGGGTGGGATTCATGTCAGTTGGTCCACCGCAGTGGTCTGGAGCAGTCATACGCTCGCTACTCTCCTGCCACCACTTTCTCTCTCTCAGCAACATTACGTGCTGAAAATGCCACACGACTTATGTTGTGAGCCGCCACATAGTCCAAATTTCTTTCACTCGACATATGATGCGCGCCGCCAGTTAAGGGTTAAAGAATATTCTTATTTAGAGTACTCCTCATATGAGGTGGGATACATTAAATGGCTATTTAAATTGGTTGAGTCATTTATAAATGACTTTCTAGCGACAAATAGAACAGACATAATAATGAACTGACCATATTCGTAGACCAACACTGGCGTCTGTCAAAACAGATGGTCAATGGGCTAGTTATTTAATTATTCGTCACTTCAAAATGTAATCCACATTTGTTATTTTTCTACATTTAAAATATGTGTTTTTAAGCTACTTCGGGCACTTGGGGCCAGAATGGGCTAAGACGCTCCAAAAACATGTGCTATAAGCAATTGTAGCCTAACAATACTGATTATTGAAATTAAAATATACTAAGTAGATATACGTACGATAACTTGATCACCGAAATAAAGCTTACATTTAAAAATTACCAGAAATTGGTTATGCATGAGTTAAAATAATCACTCACACACACACACACACACACACACACACACTAATGAAAATGGTCCTGTTACTCTAGACTAACTCATATTGTCAGTCCGAGGAAATTACAAGGGCAACAAATTCCCAATCAGAAATATCCATTTCGTAAAACAACAAATATGTGAGGCTTATTGACAACCGAAATAATGTTTATTAGAAGCAATAGTTCAAATTAGGTGGCTTAAGGGGAGGCAGACCGTTTTGCTGGACCCCCTTATCCATAATATTTAGCCCCATTAGTTTTGAGATTATAAGACGTTCGGCCCATTAGTTTGGCGATTTAAACACCTTTCGTCCCATTTTGTTGTCAATTTTAAGACCTTTTTGTGCCATTTAGGTGTCGATTATTTCCTGGCGAGCGATAGCGAGACTGCCATTTTAAGAGGAACCGGCCTTCGGCCGGGAAATTTTTCGGTAGATAATGTACAAATTTATCTTGAAAGGGTGTCTAAGGGGTGTTTTTCTAAGCTTGATGGAGGTCTAGGGAGGAAACTAAACAAATATATGAATACATTAATTAATAGACCAAACAAACTTAAATCGATACATTTTCATTAGCAACCCCGACAAAAACAACTTTTTAAATAACCTGTTGACTGACCATTGTTTATAGTTTAGGGAATTAATAGAAGATTGTTACGGCTGTGATATCTCAGCTTATGCTTGACGTTCGTATGAGCGCAGTAAAGCCGGTATCACACGAGCGCTTTTTCCATCAACATTTATCCTCAACATTGGTCTGGCAGCTTATGAGGTAAACATTTATTATATATCTGTAACTTAAATTCATCTCTGACCAGTCTAGTTTCCGATACCAGAGCAAATTATTCCAGAAATGTTGTCAGAAAAATCGAATGTTGACTATAAAAGCTCTCGTGTGATACCGGCTTAACTGTTGTAAATTCGTGCACCTTATCTATCAGTAAATATACCTCGCACGCTGGCCGATGCAGCTTTATCTTGTAATTTGTGTTGTGGCCATGTGAACTACAGTCTATCATTAAATGTTGTGTTACTTCATAAAAGCTCCCTCGTGCGTGTGTGGGTTCATGGGTATGTGTGTGTGTATCTGTGTTTGTGCCAGTCTGTTTTCCTGAGCTTTGACGTGAGTGAATATGTGCGTGTTTGTGTGAATGGTTACATGTTTGGTTATATGTGTGTTTCCTTTGTCTGTGCCTCTGTATGTCTGTACCATCGATCATAACAACTCCAGTCCAATATTATCGCTCAGGGATAGACATGACAATTAAGTAACTCATCATGTCTGCCTGCCGAGATCGGAACCTCTCCGGGTGGTCAGGGGCCGGGGGAGTGCTGGAGCGACCTTTGGTAACCCTGGTCTCTGGGTCTTCTCCTGGGTGACCTGGATGTGTGAGAGTTTGTGTTTTTTTATCTGTGTTTTTGTTTTATGTTGTTTTTGTGTTTTCCCTGTTCTTGCTCTGTCTTGAGTCGGCTACCCCCAAAATGGGGATTGGGCCTGAGCATATAGATAGATAGATAGATCATAATTATAGAGAACGTTGGAAGTCGCCCAGCTAATAATATTCCATCTCTTCAAAACAGCATTTATCCAGCTTAAGGGGACATGGTTCGTTTGTTTGGCAACCCATTCTTCCTCATATTTAGTACCATTAGTTTTCAGATTTGATGACGTTCGGCTCACTAGTGTTCAGATTTTAAGACCTTCCGTCCCATTTACTTGTCAATATTAAGACTTCTTGTGCTATTTAGGTGTTAATTTTTTTTTCTGGCGAATGATAGGGAGCCTGTAATTTTGGAAGAACCGGCCTTCGGCCAAGATTTTTTTTTACCGAAAAATTTACAAATTAATCTACTGTAGAAGGGGGATCTAAAGGATTTTTTAAAAGTTTGATGGAGGTCTAGGGAGGAAACTAGAAACAAGTAATAAATGAGAACATCGACCAAAAAGTGAACCATCCCTCCTTAACCCGGGAACAGCAAGAACACCCTTAAGAGGTTTTGGTGGTGAAAGGCAACTTTTAAGATCCAAGGCCTAAAATAAGCCTTTTAAAAGGCCCCGGTAACACTTAAAACAAGGGAATATGTGGTTAAGTGAGATAAATCCCCTCCATACCAACTATCACTCCTCCACATGTGTCAAAATCCCCTCCTTCCACCCTTTCCCAACCCCTTTCAATTATCACCTATTTTTGCTCTTATTCCTTTGTTTATCGGTGCATTTATTGAGAGACAGGCTTCAGTCTCCCTCTAGGCATCGAGAGAGGACAGTGTAGGGCTCACGCGTCTCTCACCTCATGACTGGCGGTCAGCAATATTTCACAATTTTCACCCCTCAAATACTATTCCCACTTGTTTTATTGCTGTTAGATGTTAATATATTCATATTAAACGTAAAATAGGTTTATATGAATAAGTAATATTTATCGTAAAATTACGATTTTTGGCGGGAACGAAGCCTAATATAGTCGCCTAGTCGTAGGGTGTTCACTACATACAGCTCTCGCTTACCGGGTTAAGAAATAACTTGTGAGGAGTGAGATATGTTTTGGTATATGGCACAAGCACACTCAAATGTTTATGAATATACTAGCCCAAAGTACTGAAGGAAAATATAATATGAAATTAGTTGCATTTCTGTTGGCATATGCTGATATTAAAGAGAAACACAAGGAATATTTACCACATGAAATTAGTATATACGATTAAAAAACTAGCATAATACTACTTCCTAGTGTCTTGTTGAATATAACTCTCTCTCTCTCTCTCTCTCTCTCTCTCTCTCTCTCTCTCTCTCTCTCTCTCTCTCTCTCTCTCTCTCTCTCTCTCTCTCTCTCTCTCTCTCATAGGACCATCTTCTAGTATATGGTGCTCAGTTCTTGTCTTTAGCCCTCGGGACAATAAAGTTGGGCTAGAAAAAGTCCAAAGCAGGGCTACATGGCTTATTCCATTAATTACATGATTCAGCTATGAATGCCGCTTTAAACGTTTTGGTCTTATTCAGAAGGAATTACCTAGACAACAAGGTTTACATAGTGCAATCTCCAAAACACATAAGTAGGAGAACGTGCGTTTTAACATGTCTAAAGTAAATATAAATACAACACGCAACTCTGTCTGGAATTTAGAATTGACGAGGTTAGGTACTATTACGTCTGGAAACCTTTTTACATATTTATAAGATCAATTCTACCTGGAAGAAACTTCCCTTTGAAGGTTAGAAGGTGTATATAGTTATTCAGTAGAGCAATTAAAGAAGAGAATAGCTACTATTCAGTGCACACTGCAATGAGGGTAGTGCAGTAATTATATTGGCACAGCAATACCTGCCTGGATTGGAGCGCAAGGCCATTGAGATGTTTATTACTCCCTGTACCCCCCCCCCCCCCCCCCCCCACACACACACACACACTCTCTCTCTCTCTTTCAGCACCAGCTCTTAGCAAGGCAATATTATATTTATAAGTTAATTCCAGTGACCCAGCCACACTTTAGTGGTGTAAATATTGAAGTATCCTTCTCGTCCCTCCTGGTGTTCACATTTACCATTAAGTATTTACAACATTCTCTGTAATTACCTCCTAACCCCGAAATATATATATATATATATATATATATATATATATATATATATATATATATATATATATATGAGAGTGTTAGTGTGTACCGTGTATCCATGTATAATAGTATCATAGATAAAACGTGTATGACAGATTATTTTCCCTCGGACTTTTGCAAATATTAACTCTAACAGCACCGACATGTTTCACAGCAAGCTAAACAGGTAACATTATTAATAACTAATGCTATCTATGACACTGACAACACATAGTGAAAATGTAATGGCTACATGTGTCCGGACGGATACATTAAATGCACAGCGTTATTTATTAATGCAATATATGCTATTCTCAATATAAATATTGTAGCCCCGATGCGAACCATGTTTCAACGGTGCGTTTTGTTTAAATTTGTCTATTTATCAATCGTTGACCCCTTACCATAAACATGTATGTTCCATCACGATAGTAATCAGTGGACTATTTGCTTTCCTTGCAAAATGAAACCATAAACATCAGGTGTTCACACCATAGTGTCTACTTAAGACGAACATGTCTTAAGTGTCTGTTAAATAATTACTGGATCTGGAATACAAATAACTTACAATAAGTCATCCAAGTATTCGAGAAAAAAAGCCGGGACTCAGAGATCTTCTACAGCAGCCAGCCGACTGGAGGCTAGAGAGAAAAGACAAGTACAAAAATACCCAAGATAATTAAAAACAACATATATATATATGTATGGGGCTGAGACATGGGCTCTGAAGAAAAAGGAGAAAAGAGGGCTGGTGTGATGGAGATGAGCTGGTTGCGGAGTATGTGTGGAGTTACTTGTAGAGACAGATTGAGGAATGAAGAGATACGTAGGAGAGTGGGGCAGCAGGAACATTTGTCAGCCAGAGTGGACAGAAGGGTGCTGAGCTGGTATGGTCATGTTGAACGAATGGGAGATGAAAGGCTTACAAAGAGAATATGTGAGTCAGGTACAAGGGGAGATAGAAGGGCAGGAAGACCCCCATTGAGATGGAGAGACTGTGTAAGAAAGGCTTTGGATGATAGAGGAATGACTATAGATCAGGCAGGGGAAGTGGTGGTGGACAGGAGTGAATGGAGAATGCTTGTGAATAGTTGAGTGAACACATGGTCATTTGGAGTAAGGGGTCGGGCGCAAGTTGGACTAGATAATAGTCCATCAGGCGCCTGGCCCGGGGAGACGATTAATATGAAGGGTGTGCCTGGAAGTGTGGTGGGAGGGCTTGTGGCTTTGGCTCCGCTGCATGTCTGCCTGCCGAGATCGGAACCTCTCCGGGTGGTCAGGGGCCGGGGGAGTGCTGGAGCGACCTTGGTAACCCTGGTCTCTGGGTCTTCTCCTGGGTGACCTGGATATGTGAGAGTTTGTGTTTTTTATCTGTGTTTATTTTTTGTTTTATGTAGTTTTTGTGTTTTCCCTGTTCTTGCTCTGTCTTGAGTCGGCTACCCCCAAAATGGGGATTGGGCCTGAGCATATAGATAGATAGATAGATATATATACTGTATATATATATATATATATATATATATATATATATATATATATATATATATATATATATATATATATATATATATATAAGTAAACAAGAGAAGGAGCGGTAAATTAAGATACACATTTGACTCCCCTTTCACTTACTTATGCCTAAGATCAGAATCTCCTTTAAGGACAAACTTTCTGCTATATCTGGGCTAAATACTAAGAAGGTGTTCCTCCTGATTTACTCAATAGCTTTCCTTCCGTGTTGACTGCCCGCCTAAGCAAACTCTTCCATCTCTGTGTTTCCTCTAATGTCTTTCCTGCTCGCTGGAAGTTTATTTTTATTCAACCTGTCCCAAAGAAGGGTGACCGCTCCCAAACCCTCCAATTATCGTCAAATTGCTCTAATTTGTTGCATCTCTAAAGTTTTAGAAACGATTCTTAACTCAAAATATCTTATGTATTTGTCTTCCCATAATCTACTTTCAGCTCGCCAGTATGGTTTCCTTACGGTCCACTCTACTGCTGATCTTCTTGCTTTATCTTACTAACTCTTGGTCATTGTTCTTTGAGGACTTCGGTGAGACTTTTTCTATTGCGCTAGACATATCGAAAGCCTTAGACAGAGTTTGGCACAAATCTCTAATTTCTAAACTACCCTCTTTAGGTTTTTATCCCTTGTTCTTTGCCTTTGTCTATAATTTCCTTTCAGACTGCTTCATAGCTGCAGCTGTGGACGGTCATCGCTCACTTCCTCAACCTATCAACTAAAGTGTTCCTTAGGGTTCTGTCCTTTCTCCTATTATCTTTCTAATAATCATTAATGATCTACTCAACTGCACCTAGTTCTATCCACTTATATGCTGATAACTCTACCTTACACTCTTCGACTAGTTTTCACAACAACCCAGCATGCAAGCACTCCAAAACAAACGTGACAAGGCCATAGAAGGCCTATCTTCTGATCTATCAATAATTTCTGATTGGGGCAGAGAAAATCTTGTTACTTTCAATGCACCAGTTTCACCCTCTATCTCTCCATCACAATCTTCCACATGACTATCAATTATTCTTCAACAATACACATCTCAACCATTCATCTCTCAATATTCTAGGTGTATCTTTTTCATCCGACCTTTCTTGGAAAGACCATTGTTATGCCAGGTTTTGGTGGGGTTATTTGGACTATTTAGGAAGCTTCGTATTTTACTGGAAAAGTTGAATCCACATGAACAAATGCACAAAGGTAATAGAGGATAAATATAATACAGAGTACAATCATAGGTTATAATATTCAGTGTAAATATAATGTAATTTACAGTTACTGTTAGACATGGAGAGGTACATATAAAAGTTGCAAAGCACGAACGAGGATCCACAATAAGTTCCAGGAGGGACGACACTGCACTAATTTAGGTATTTACACTAAGCATTTCCGGCGATAAGGCACGTCCGTTTAACTTCCGACGAGGTTCTTGGGCCGTGGTGGTGGTCCTGTCGTGTGTTGATAACAGCAGGATGGAAGATGTTGTAGAACTCTTGGGTTTGGGGTCTTGAATGAATAAGTTACGTTCTACCAATGTTATATGTAACATATCGTCGGATTAACGTGAGGAGAAGTTATACCAGTGTTGTACTGTCTCGCTCAACTATCCTAACCTTTATAAGAGTCGTTAATTAAGAACCTTATAGTACTCTTGAGTTTGGGATTTTAAATGAATATGAATCTGTTCTGCCAGTGCTATTCATATCGTATCATCGGACTAACGTAAGAAGGTTGATATGCAACGTCTCTTAACTGTCCTGACCTTTATAAGAGTCTTTCAGGGACTTTGGATGGGTTTATTAGGGCCTTTTACGTATACGTGTCTTATTGCTATCGCTATTACAACAATCATGGTTCTTCAGAGCTCTCTCAGTGCATACCCCCTCCCTTGAGGCGAGTGTTAGGCACCTGCCTTTCAACACAGCCCCACTCCTATTCTGTCCAGCTCTCCAACCCAAGAATTAGTAAATTGTCTCAGTTTTTCCTCCACTCAACAAGTGAACTCTGGAACTCTCTCCCTCAATCAATATTTCCTTCATCCTATTACTTAAGCTGCTTTAAACTTCGTGTGTACAAGCATTTTGACTCCAACGTCCCTTGAATTTGCCTGTTACTCCTTTGGCCCAGGGGAAGACACTTTTTACAGGCAACCTGCCGTTTGTCTCCTTCATACATATAGAAAAATATATGTAGGGATGAAAGAGAACATTAAGGGATAGAAAAATATTATCTCGGAAAGACAAAAACAAAAAGAGAACGACAAACAAGAGAAGTGGGAATAGATACAAGTCAAAAGATCTTACAAAAAGATCTAACAAAGCTAGGATGGCACGACGAAAATAAAAGGGGCAGAAGATTTAAGAACAAGGGAGAGGAATGGTGAGCAAAGACACACACACAAAACAAACAACAACACTACAATATTATACAACACGGAGTACATCAAAGGCAATGAACAGAATATATTAGGAAGATGCATGCCAGCAGAAAGTGTGTGATTGCTTAGTAAAATATGTGAAATTTAATGAAGGGGACATGACGAAAGGAAGGCAAAACACATCAACGAAGTGTATAGAAAGGTAAAAGGAGTTGATCCTGAACCGATAATTGAGAAGGTGAGAGAGTGAGGAAATAATTAAAGCAGTTGATCTCTGGCTAAGGGCAAGAAGGTTGATGAATATGGTAATTGACATTTCTTGGAGAGGAAAGGAAAGGAGTGGAGCAGAGAGAGAGAGAACGAGAGAGACAGAGAGACAGAGAGAGAGACAGAGAGACAGAGAGACAGAGAGAGAGAGAGAGAGAGAGAGAGAGAGAATTAGGGGAAGAAGAAGTAGAAACAAACATATGGAAGGAAGGGGTAAGAAACAAACATATGGAAGGGAGGGGTAAGAAACAAACATATGGAAGGGAGGGGTAAGAAACAAACATATGGAAGGGAGGGGTAAGAAACAAACATATGGAAGGGAGGGGTAAGAAACAAACATATGGAAGGGAGGGGTAAGAAACAAACATATGGAAGGGAGGGGTAAGAAACAAACATATGGAAGGGAGGGGTAAGAAACAAAAAAATAAGTGAACTAAGAAGAAAGAGCATAAAGGGGAGGAGAGAAAAGACAAGTTGAAATGAAGGTTTATTTGAGACAGAAAGGGAGAAAAGAAGACCTGGAGAAATGGAAAGACGACGGGGCTGAAGGAGAACAAGAAAAGACGGATGGAAAAAAAGGAACATAGGTGTGAGAGAGAGAGAGAGAGAGAGAGAGAGAGAGAGAGAGAGAGAGAGAGAGAGAAATAACCCTCTTTCAAAATTTGACACAGGTTCAACTTAAATATATAAATAATGCTTAAGAAGAGTCGCCCTTTCATCGTTATAATGAGGTTGTGGATGCATTGACGTGAAGCTATATTAAGTGTCTGCTGCATTACGACTGGGGAATGACGACTTTTACTACATATTTTACTAGTCCTATATTGGTGGAAGAAAAAAGAAACACGTGACCATGAAAGAAGGAGGGAATGACTCAAAACAATGTTAATAATGAAAGAATAATCGAGAACTCAAACATTTTGGAAACTATAGAAGCAAACAATAGAGAGCTATTCAAGGAGCTAGAAACACAGATAAATGTGGATGGAGGTTGTAACACAAGATTGATTTATTTTGTCTTAAACATATATAGTCCATGAGCCAGGCCAGATATCGGTACCACCTGGGGTGACTAAACACGAATGGTACTAAAATGTTTATAGAGTGACTGTAAGTACATTACGATATGATAGCCTTCTCGCACTGGTAGCTTAGTCTAATTTTTTTGATGCAATAGGGGCGCTACCCAAAAATAAAGATTTTTAGCGTGACGCTCGGCGTTTTCCTCATTTTCTTTAAAATCCATCACACAATCATCGCGAAACTTTGAACACCTATGTAGAATTATATTCTCTACCAGAGTTGTTCCTAGGTATTTTTCAAATTTCCTCATATTTCGGAATATACTCTATATTTTGGGTATTTTCCTCTAAATCTAGAATAAATCCTTAAATATGGGGAACATTGAAAAATATATTCTAACAGCTCTTGTAGCTTATTTGATTCTCTACAAGAATTATTCCGATGTGTATTTCAAGTTTCTCCATATTTAGGGGTTTATTTCATATTTGGGGATTTTTTGTTATATTTTGGGGATAATTTATTATTGGAAGGAGCAAACATATGTAGAGTGGTTTCCATGTAATGTGTTTGTTTGTTCATGGTTTAATGGTGATATTTTTTGCAGGTGTGTGTCGACTGTTTGACGGCAGGATGGAACCATCTGCGAGGAAGAGAGCACGGATCGACTGTATCATCCACTGCTCTGATGATGACAGCGATGCTCTGGTGTCACCACAGGATTTGGACTCCTGGAACACATTGCTCAGGGCTGCAGAAATCAGGCAGCATGATCCAGTCCTGGAAGCAGCCAAGGGCCTTGAAGAAGGAGGAATACCACACATACATTATCACCGTAAATGTCGTAGTCTCTTTACAATGAAGAAGTCACTGGATTCTATCCTTGCCAAGGGTGTCAAGATAGAATCAGCAAGCGTCGACCCCAGGAGGAGGGCATCAAGGGATGCCCCTAGTACTAGCAGGGTGTATGCCAAAGTATGTATCTTCTGCGAGAAGTCAAGCAAGTACATAAAAACAACAAAGACAAGGGAGCCACTCATACAGTGTGTTGAGCTACGAGCAGATGAGAAGATTCGCAGAGCAGCAATAAGGAAACTCAACCAGAGAATCCTTGGTTTAGTTAGCAGAGACCTTGTTGCTGCAGAGGGTCACTACCACAAGTCGTGCTACAAACTCTTCACAAAAGATGATTTCCCAGCGGCCGCCAGGTCGGGTGCAGGTGAAAATCAGGAAGAAAGCGAGGAAGCACGCTACGAAGAGGTTGAGACAGAAGCCCTCGAGGAACTCTGCTTGTATATAAGGACCAAATTATTCCCCAACCCAGAGGTACTGCCTATGACAAACCTCACATCTAGGCTTGAGAGATCCATGATGTCCCGTGGTATTATCCAACTGAAACCAGCGACAAAGAAACATGTTCGCCGAAAGATTGAAACCGAGTTTGGAGAATCACTACGCTTTGTCCCAGATGAGAAAGGAAAGCTTCTAATCTATCCACGCAGCCTCTCAATGGACGACCTTGCCCGGCAAGCACACAAAATGGCAAAAGACCTGCAAGAAGCAAGAGCAGCTAACTCTGAAGATGTCTTAACCAAAGCAGGAATGCAGCTGAGGAATGAGATCAATAAACAAGATGTGAGTCAGCCATGGCCTCCCGATACAGATCAGAATGTCATTCCTGCAGCAGTCACTCAATTCCTGCACACCCTGCTGACAGGAGAGTGTGAGTGTGAAACTCCCTCTGAAAGAGCTCAACGTCTTGCCACTTCCTTTGGCAGTGACTTGGTCTTTGCTGTTACCAGTGGCAAGACAAAACCACCCAAGCACGTACTGCTGACCAATGCTGTAAAGTCTTTGACAGGAAACACAGAACTGATCCGAACTCTGAATCGTCTTGGTCACTGTGTGTCTTACTCAATGTTTGAGGAGATCGATACAGCCCTTTGTATCCAGAAGCTGGAATGCTCAAAGGATGACATTCCACTGCCAGCAAACATCTACCCTGGTGTGTTCACAACCCTGGCCTGGGATAACATTGACCGACTTGAAGAGACCCTAAGTGGAGCAGGTACTTCTCATAGAGTCAATGGCATTGCTGTCCAGTCCAAGGTTGCAGGCTCTGTGCCAGAGAAAGTCCTGCCAGAGATTACCAAGTCCAAGATAAGAAGCATCACTCAGACATCATCAATGCTGCCAATATACAATGTTTGGCGGCGGGCAGGGCCACCTAGGATTGAGACTGCGTATGTCGACACTACCAAGGAAGTCCAGGATTCAAAGACAAAGAACCATATCTGGCTTCTTACTCGAATGTCAGACCATGAGGACCAGTCCATCAGCAGTTGGACTGGGTTCAACATCAAAATGCGCAGAGACATTGCAGTGGTTCAGGACACTGTAAGCTACCTGCCCACTATCAATGCTCCCGCAACAGAAATGTCCACCGTTAATGAAATCTTGGAACAAACGCATGCTATCATGCAGTCCTTACAGCTTAACAAGATTGTGTGCGTGTTTGATCAAGCACTCTATGCCAAAGCTGCCGAAGTTATCTGGAAACAAGAGAAGTTCAAGAACATTATCATCAGGATGGGCGTCTTCCACACAATCTGTAATCTCATCTCCACCATAGGAAAGAGGTTTCAAGATGCAGGTCTTAGAGATCTGTGTGTGGAATCAGGTATCATCGCAGAAGGATCAGTGTCAGGAGTGATGAACGGCAAGAGGTACAACAGAGCAGTGAGACTACACAAGCTCGTGTATGAAGCACTGATGAGGCTTGCATGGAAAGGCTTCCTTTCATGGCTAGAAGAAAACCATTCAAGGGACATACACCATCTAGATGAAACACTGAAGGACATCAACAGCTTTCACAGCAATGTGTCTCAGGGACTCTTTCAAGAGCTGATGGAGAGTGAATCATGCACACATATCATGAAGCTTTTCCAAGTTTATCTTGAGACCCTCAGAGATGAACACAACCTCTCAGCATTCTGGATGTCATACCTGGACATGGTTGAGATCATGCTGGACTTAATTCGAGCCTCCAGAGAAGGCAACTGGATGCTCCACCTAGGAGCAATCCGACAGATGATACCGTGGTGTTTTGCCTATGACAAAGTGAACTATGCCCGGTTCCTAACCTACTACTATGCCTTGATGTCTCGACTGCCCATTGAACACCCAGAGGTCCATGAACACTTCATGCAAGGTGGCTTTTCGGTCCAGATCGGTAGCAAGAATCCCTTTGGACGGATCCCTGTGGACCAGACAATCGAAGAGACGATCAACAAAGACACCCAGACACCAGGGGGCACAAAAGGCTTCAGCCTGAAAGGCGGAGCTGTCGCCAGGTACTACCTGACATCGGAGTATCGCAGCAGGTACTTAAGGCAGCTCAGGACTATGGTAGTAGGCCAAAAGTATACTGACTTCAGCCACCCAGACCTACAGATGCCCAGGATTAGAAGAGATGAGGCCGATGTCCAATCTTTAGTTCAACTGATGGAGACCAGCTGGTTGAACCCCTTCAACGCAGAGCAAGAAGATCTTGTCAGTTTGTCAACTGCGACTATGGCACCACCAGAAGTTGTCAAAGACCTTCTAGGGGCCTACAGAATAGGAGAGGATGCATATCAAGCCTTCAAGGAAGAGCGCCTGGAGATCGATACGCCAACTATACAGTTTCATGACACGATGACGAAGACGAAACTGAGAACGTTCACTAACATCAGAATGAAGCCACGCTCACAAGACCATGCCAAGGAGGTTATCTTAAAGGCTGACAGGAACCTATTTGGCCAGATGATCCTTGTTGCCGAGAACAGAAAGCTCAAAATGAGTGATGTCTTGGCTCATCCCCTGGGGCCTTTGCCTTGGGCACTTGCCAGCAGTGATGGGTCTCTCCGCAAGACCAACAAGGCTGCCCTCGCAAAGGAGTTAGAGAGGAATGTTTCTCCTGCAGAAGTGATACCCGAGCCCTCTGCTACCATAATTGATGGGATGAGCCTGGTCCACAAACTGAAGGGAAACGACAAAACTTTTTCACAGCTTGCAGGTACAGCACTGAGTCACGCTGTTCATGAAGGTGCTAAGAGCAGGCGCATTGATGTTGTGTTTGATATCTACAAGGAGACATCCATCAAGGATGCAGAACGAGCCAAAAGAAGTGCAGGCACAGGAATTCATTTCAAGAACATTCAACCTGGGCACAACATCCAGCAGTGGAGAAAGTTACTCGGTAGTTCCTCCAACAAGGCAAGTCTTATCAAGTTCTTGGTAGAAGAATGGAAGGCACCACAGCACAGGGAGAAGCTCAAGGACAAGGAGCTGTATGTCACATGTGAGCAGCGCTGCTTCAAGATCACCAAAGAGCAGTGGGAAGAGGCTCCTGAGCTTAAGTCAACTCAAGAAGAAGCAGACACACGCCTTCTTCTCCATGCACTTCATGCAGCAGAATCTGGGAACAAGTCTGTCATCATCACTGCAGAAGATACAGACGTCATGGTGTTGTGTCTTGGCATGTGCCACAAGATCCCATCCCATCTGTTCCAGAAGTGCGGGACGAAGAACCGGACAAGATTCCTGGATATCACCACACTGAGCCGCACACTGGGAGGCAGCGTGTGTGATTCATTGATTGGTATGCATGCCTTTACAGGCTGTGATACCGTCAGTGCATTCGCTGGCCGAGGGAAGATGACGACACTCAAGCAGGTGAAGATGGACAAGACATACCAGCATGCTTTTCACGAACTTGGACGCTCATGGGAAGTGTCTCCTGAACTCTTTGAGAAGCTACAGGAAATCACCTGCCACATGTACCTACCATCTACCCACACAACTAAGGTAAACAAGCTTCGGTATGAGCTGTTCTGTGCAAGACGTGGAGAGGTAGAGTCAAGTCAACTCCCTCCTTGTGAGGACTGCCTCTTCATGCATGCACTGCGTGCAAACTACCAGGCTGCGATCTGGAGGAGAAGTCTTCAGAGCCAGCCATTTGTTGCGAACCCAACAGACTGCGGTTGGATGACAGATGAGGACGGTAAGCTTGCCGTCAACTGGATGCGAGGCTCACCAGCACCAGATGCTGTTATGCAGCTACTGTCTTGCAAGTGTGTGCGGTCATGCGAACTCCCTAAGTGTACTTGCCTCAGCAATGGTCTAAAATGCACGGACATGTGCAGGTTACAGACATGTCAGAACAAGGCTATTGAAGAAGAGCCGGTGGCACAACAGTCAGATTCCGAGTCTGACGTAGATGATATTTAGGAGTAGTAATTTGCCATAATAGTATGTACAAGCCCATGGCATGCTTAGTGTGTATTTACAGGACTTGTATTAAATGTGACAATTACTATATGCATTTTGTTGACATTTAGGCATTCCTGTCCCCAAATTTGACATTTTAAAAAATTTCGGAATTTTCGGTAGGGTATGTCTATTCAAGAAGTGATAACGACCATTAAGCTACCAATGTGCAAGGGCTATCATATCAAAACATAAACTAGAGACATGTAGCAAGCTAAAAACACCTAAGAGAATTAGTCACCCCGGGTGGTACCGATATCCCAAAATTCGGGTCTTGGCTCATGGACTAATAGAGATCCTCAGATAAATAAGAATTTGAGAGAATAGGCTACACTGAAAAAGAAATACAAAACAGACACATAGCTGGTTTCAATAGGCTTCATATATTTTATATGGTGACCGGTCAACTCAACTAGTAGACCATTTCAACCAGTAGCTCTCAACCAGTACCAAATCAACCAATAAGGTTAGGTTAGGTTAGTACTATATTTTGGCACTGGTTTGGTTGGTCTGGGTTAATTTGGCACTGGTTGAGAGCTACTGGTTGAAATGGTCTACTGGTTGAGATGACATGGAACCATTTTATATATATCGCAAACTAAAGCATAAAGACCCAATCCAAAATTGAGGTCCAATAATAACCTATCGTCTAATAATAATAAACAACAAAAGTAAGCTTATAAAATCGTGGTAGTAAAGGCAGTATAATGAAAGGAGACAGGTGACAGAATCCCAGGTATAAAGGTTGGGGCACGATTTAGGTAAAATAATCAATCATATTTATTTCACTCTCAGCACTAGACACTTCCCAATTAAATTAATGAAGGCATGTGATCCTACCGGGATTCGAACCTGAGCTATCACAAATAGAACATTAATTCGGAGATTTAGTAAATTTTTAAGAAAAACACAAAATATATATTGTCATAGGATTGGCCGCACTATTGCCAACTTAATATCGTGATGTCAATGTTAACCCCTTGGCTACGGAAAATGTTCCCGAATGGCATGGCAAATTATAGCAATGTACAGGCTTTTAGAGCCTGTGGAGATGAGTCTGAGTGAGCAGGAGCGTGGCAGGCTCCCGTCCGCTCTCCAGCCAGGCAGCCATGATACTGAGGGGAATGAGGTATATCCCGCTAGAATTATGCAGCGCTGACAAAGGCAAAAGTACCGCGACATTAGTAATATTCGCTCAATCATTCATGAGTGCCTGAATGAGCCCTAATATAGCAGAAATATGACCACAGCGTAAGTGTTAATATACAGTATATGCCTAGCTGTAATTATTAACGTAATGACTGCGGCACTTGTCATATGAGAATTGCTTGGTCACCACTGTACCATACAGGGGTTTTGGACTAAAATTAATCTTCATTCCCTGCACATTTTCATGTATAAACAATATCTAGAACATATTTCAATGATATATCCTTGAAAGCAGAGGAAGACTTTTCCATTGACTTTTGAATCATGTCTGTATGACCACTGGTTGCCGTGCAACAATATTGCACAGGTGACGCTAAATCGGTAAAAATTTGCGAGTTTTAACGGTTTTTGCTATCCCCAAGTCGGTTTACGCCCAGACACAGCTGGCGGTAGATGGGACCATTCCGCGCTGCTTATATTCGCTCGCCTGCCTCCCAGGCCTTGTTCTAGGCAGATATTCGGCAATTATCATATGACAATTGCCGCAGTGATGACCATATTTGTTATATAACAGTCCGCAGTCATTGAGTTAAGGGCTATACTTTACCCAAAGCCACAATCTTAATTTCATTGGTAGACAATAAATGCTAGGATCGTGGAACACAAAATAGTAAGCTGTTTTTGTTTCACATATTTTCGAACATTTTAACTGCAGTAACAATAGTAGTGAACTGATTATGACAAATGCATAAAGAAACATGCGAACATGTGTGAACATTTTCCCATGTGCTCTGTGATAATAGCAACAAGATTAACGCTATCCTTTACATTACCCCTCATATCCCAACGGACTGAAGGTCTCGAAAAGGGGGTCTAGTCCTGACGCTTTTCTTGATTTACATTGTGCTGGTTTAATAATCCAGAAAGGTTGATAGCCTCTGAGGTCCTATTTTAGCTAGCTAACTCATATCCCATACTAAACATTTGTAAACGTTTGAAACATGGTCAATTGTACAACATAAGGAGAAAAGGCACACCTTTGCATAATTATTGTGATCATGGTTTTCCGGGGTGTGATTCACAAGCTATGTAAATATATTTATGATTATACCTATTGTTGAATTGTTAGAATATTTACATATCCATTTTACTGTTCCTCCTTAGCAATCTCTGTTGTACCCACTTCTCCAAGCTTTGTACCCGTATATCAAATCACAATTTTGTATCTCAATATAATTTTCCCTCCTCCTTACCCTGGCCTGTTTTACCCTCTATTGTATCTCGGCCTTCAATCTCACACCCTCAGCGGTTGATGGTAATATATTCATGAGATCACTCTAGATCACTGCTCGAGGGTGATGGTCTATATAGGTATTCCATTGGAAATTTTGAACGTTATCATGACCTATTATATAAGCCTGGTTAGACACGTAGAGGTCTATTGGTAGGATTATTACCATCATTCGTTACTATATGGCCATTTGTTCATGAGGCATTCATATTATATCATATTAAAATAAGACAATATTGTAATCAATACTATTACATCTTTCCAAAAACATATTTCTATATGAATAGCAGTTTTTGTAATAGCCAAAACCATTATACAAGACTTTTTTGGGGAAGTTACACTTATGGAACACTTTCATACTAGAGCAATCTACCTTCAGTGTAGCCGACAATGAGTTTCAAAATGAGTTTTCAATGAGTTTCAATGCGGATAAATATAAAGTACTACATATCGAATACCGAAATGAGAAAACAAACTATTCGATGAATGGCACTCAGCTTAAGAGTGTAGACATAGAAACCGATCTGGGAGTAACAATATCGAGTAACCTAAAACCGAGCCAACAATGTTCAGAAGTTGTTAAGAAGGCAAACAAAATAATTGGCGTTACAAGCAGGTCATTTGAGCATAAATCCAAAGAAGTTATCATAGCTGTACAATTCCTTAGTCCGCCCTCTTTTGGAATATTGCGTTCAGTCCTGGTGCCCTTTTTACCAAAAAAGATACAGACAAGCTAGAACGAGTTCAACATAGAGTTACCAAAATGATACCTAACCTAAAGAACAAACCATACGAGGAGCGTCTTAGAAAATTACATCTATTTCCTTTAACTCAGCACTGATTAAAAGTCGATTTAATTCAAGTGTGCAAAATCATCAAAGGCATCGACAATATGAACTGTAGTAAGTACTTCACTATCGACCAGTCTAATTACACGCTGGGAAACGGTTGCATTATTATTGGTAAATCTTTTAACTCACACGAATCTAAGAATGTCTTCTTCAATCGAGTTGTCAACTTGTGGAATGTGTTTCCCTGAGACGTTATAGACTGCAGCACCGTTGATTCTTTTAAACTTCGCATAGACAAATATCTTGCATCAGAACCGCGACTGAATGCGTTTGTAAATGAATAACTTGATTTGTTTACCCTTCATAGTCATATATTTAAACTGTATAGCAACTACTTTATTCACAAGCATTGCCCACGGACAATATAGCGGCGCCTAATGAAAAGTGATACAAGTATGCCAAAGTTGAAATGTATAAAGATGTTCGGAGAAAAGAAGAACAACAAAATATATAAATATATCATTATGATACCTGGCACGTATTAATGGCCAGGGTTGTTCTTTTATGTTTTGTAATTTGATTTTATTATATATATATATATATATATATTTTTTTTTTTTTTTTTTTTTTTTTTAGGGCAATAACAGTGAAGCATGAATAGACGAAAGATGTTCAGATTGACGTATGCGTGATTGATAAATTATGTAAACAAATCATGGAGAGATGCCTGTCTGTTTTGCTTTCGAAAAGTTTAGGTTTTATTCCAGGCCGTTGTAAATGAACTGTTATTATAAGGTAACAGTTATTACGATACCCCTTCACTTCTATGACGCTGTTTCCGTTTGATTTACAATATATAATATAATATATATATATATTTTTTTTTTTTTTTTTTTTTTTTCTATATTCCAACTACTCCCTCTCGGGCATAGGCTGAGAGCCTGTACATTCCACCGCTCAACACGGTGAAGCCCGTGAGGTCTTGTTCCAGTCTGGGGAGTGAGACATGTGAAGCATCCATCATGGCTCGAAGCAGCTCCATCTCTGAAGCGGCTGGTTGCTTCGCTCAAGTGCTTCACCGTCTCACCCTCCAGACTCAGACCCTCACTCTCACAACGCCACCTATTGAGCAGTGAACTCACTAGGCATTGTCCCCCTGTAACATATTTGAATATGGGAATATTCATACAGTGTTATTTAATCAGGGAACAATGAGGGTATTTTTTTGGCATTTCGGTGGGCTTTGTGGTAATGCACTGATACTAGGTACAGCACAAATTCAATCCCAATAATATCTTCCCATTGCCATATCGGGATTTGAACCCGGGTCCATTGGATTACCAATCCAGTGGCATGACCACTTCACCACACCTCCCCTAATATATACATATATATATATATATATATATATATATATATATATATATATATATATATATATATATATATATATAAATATATATATATACAGTATATATAAGTCTACCATATCCTCGTAGCATAATAAACAACACTACGATATATAGCGACCAATGATATATCGTATACGACCCAGTTAAAAAAGTGGGTAGCATAAGTACAGGAGATCTTATGGTGGGATGTAATTACCTTGTGAGTAATTGTGCTATTACCTCACTTGTTTCGCTGTTATAAGGCTATCAATCTGTTTAATGGAGTTCCAGGGAATCATTAACCTGACAGTGATCAGTTTTTCTCCTCCTCCATTACCACTCACATCATTTGGCCTGAAAACACCTTTTTTGTTGCAATAATTATAGCGAACGGAACAATGTGTTATTGTTTATTCTCCTAATGTACAATATAGTATTGATTTATGTAATAGCAATAATCGTCTATACAATTGACCATGACCCTTAAAACACACAGGGACAATGCTCGGGATCTTTGTATTTTATTATTCTCGTATGAAGGCTTAAGGAGGGTCACCGTTTTGTTTTTTATCTTTCTCTCCTGTTCTCTTTTTCCCTGGCTTGTATCCATTCGGCCCCATTCAGCCAACTGTCTTAAGGCGTTTATCCCCATCCAGGTGTCGATTTCTTCCTGGCGAGCGATAGCAAGCCAGCATTGTATGGAACATTCCGGCTTCGCTGGAGACATTTTTCTATCAAAAAATGTACAAATTTGGCTTACTGTCAAAACAAAAATATATATATGTTGGCTCGCTACCGCTCGCCAGGAAAATATTGACACCTGGATGAGGGTAAACGTCTTAAAACAGTAGGCTGAATGGGGCCGAATGGATAGAAGCCAAAGAGAGAGGGAGAGAAAGAGAAAAAAGCGAGGTGGGCTCCCTTAACATACAACTCTAGGTGTTGTCAATAAACTTGCAGAATGATTGTACACTCACACATGCAACTTCTTAGATCACCCATGTGTGAGTGTTTGTAACAAACTGGTTGGTTGCCACATAGAGACAGACGAGAGAGAGAAAGAGAGAGTTACACAGATACTCACACCACACAGACCTTGCGGTCCCTACTAGGTGGTACTAAGCTACTCACACACACACAGTATATAATATATATATATATATATATATATATATATATATATATATATTCAATTCTTTTGTTTTAGAGCTGGACAAAATAGGAGTGGGACTGTGTTTGGTAACGAAATTAGAAAAGTGTTTCGAAATCGCTCTAGGGATTCGAGTCCTCAACTCTTGAATGAAATATTGTATTATGCATATCATTATCAATAATATAATTATTATTATTATTATTATTATTACTGTTTATTTCTCCCTTAATTCTACTGACTATACACATTATTTGACTATCTTACTGCTAAAGTGGAACACATTCTATCCATCTCTCCCTCTCTGAAATATCTATCTTAGGACACTTAATGTTCACCACCACCAATGACCGGTGAGCCCCTGTTTTGAGTTTTGTTCGCATGTTTGGGGAAATTTCACCCATACTACACTCCACCCATACTACACTTCACCCATACTACACTTCACCCATACTACACTTCACCCATACTACACTTCACCCACTGCCCTTGACGCAGCCCCCCGCGCTACCTCCTTCAGCTTCGTCTTCTGCCAGCGCCACACGTACTACGCAACTTAGGCCACGCCCCTCGACACGCAGCCAATCAGCTTCGACCCCGCCAACCGACCACCACCTTCCCGCATCCAGTGCGCCTGCGTGACGTGGATCTCTCTTTAACACTCCTAGAATACCCCTCCACCAATAGCAGACTTTTGCCCCCTGATTTTCGCCTCCTCTGATCCTCCACCCTCTATATATACCCTTCCTGTTTTCCTTTTATATCATTCTATCCTTACTTGATAATGCTGGTTGTCCAGTGAAACGCTTCGTATATCCTGTATCATCATGTACATTAATGTAACCCTGTACCACCATGAATTTTGCTAATCTCATTCATCTACTTCCTGTCACCCAGCGAAAACTAATGAGAGACCTGGAAACTTTGAATAATAAAATTTCCAACGCAGAAATTGCCATTTCTTTCAACCTCGTATGTATAAAAGAAAATGTATTACCTGGCTTTACTACATATATACATATATATATATATATAAGCAATACGCTATACCAGCAACATTAACGGGGTTATGAGGTAAACACAGAGAAAGTCATAAATATATAATAAGTAGATGTGAAGACCAAGGAGGCACGGCAAGGATACTGTAATATTTACAACACTAAATTGTGACTGGCTCACTGGAATTAACATATACATAATATAATACGTTGCTACGAGCTGGTGCTGAGAGAGAGAGAGAGAACTGAGGAGTGGTCAGTATATCAGACATGCTGGAACAAAATATAGTGCGGTTTGAATATATATCAAAACTTGCTCGACACGAAAAAGTAAATTCAATAATCATAGAGCGTTAGTTGCAATACGTAATATAAGTATGTATATTGCATGTTTTGCAGATACCAACATGCTTTACACAGAGGTATAATTATATTCTCTCTCTCTCTCTCTCTCTCTCTCTCTCTCTCCATATATGTCTCCCCTCCTAGATAGTTATATACCCTCTTATTCTCTCTCTCTCTCTCTCTCTCTCTCTCTCTCTCTCTCTCTCTCTCTCTCTCTCTCTCTCTCTCTCCATATGTGTCTCCCCTCCTAGATAGTTATATACCCTCTTATTCTCTCTCTCTCTCTCTCTCTCTCTCTCTCTCTCTCTCTCTCCATATGTGTCTCCCCTCCTAGATAGTTATATACCCTCTTATTCTCTCTCTCTCTCTCTCTCTCTCTCTCTCTCTCTCTCTCTCTCTCTCCATATGTGTCTCCCCTCCTAGATAGTTATATACCCTCTTATTCTCTCTCTCTCTCTCTCTCTCTCTCTCTCTCTCTCTCTCTCTCTCTCCATATGTGTCTCCCCTCCTAGATAGTTATATACCCTCTTATTCTCTCTCTCTCTCTCTCTCTCTCTCTCTCTCTCTCTCTCTCCATATGTGTCTCCCCTCCTAGATAGTTATATACCCTCTTATTCTCTCTCTCTCTCTCTCTCTCTGTCTCTCTCTCTCTCTCTCTCTCCATATGTGTCTCCCCTCCTAGATAGTTATATACCCTCTTATTCTCTCTCTCTCTCTCTCTCTCTCTCTCTCTCTCTCTCTCTCTCTCCATATGTGTCTCCCCTCCTAGATAGTTATATACCCTCTTATTCTCTCTCTCTCTCTCTCTCTCTCTCTCTCTCTCCATATGTGTCTCCCCTCCTAGATAGTTATATACCCTCTTATTCTCTCTCTCTCTCTCTCTCTCTCTCTCTCCATATGTGTCTCCCCTCCTAGATAGTTATATACCCTCTTATTCTCTCTCTCTCTCTCTCTCTCCATATGTGTCTCCCCTCCTAGATAGTTATATACCCTCTTATTCTCTCTCTCTCTCTCTCTCTCACTCTCTCTATCTCACCCATATGCTGTCCTCTCCCTCATAGATAGTTATATACCCTATTCTTCTCTCTCTCTCTCTCTCTCTCTGTCCTCTCCATATGTGTCTCTCCTTCCTAGATAGTTTATTACTCCTCTTATTCTCTCCCTCTCTCTCTCCCCCTCTCTCTCTCTCCCTCTCCCCTCCTAGATTAGTTATA
>CM064526.1:6826268-6932613 GCA_032716605.1 Paralithodes platypus | reverse complement strand
AAGCTTTGATGAAGGACAGGTATGATCGCAAAGTGAGGCTCCGGAAGTTCACTGTAGGACAAGAGGTATTAATTTTGTTGCCTTTGGTTGGTAACCCCCTCTCTGCGAAGTACACTGGACCTTATAAAATTGTAGAACAAATTTCAGACTTAGATTACCTTGTTGCCACTCCAGACAGGAGGAAAAAGAACCAGTTATGTCACGTGAACCTTATTAAAGAGTATGTGAGGCGCCCCTCTGAGCCTCTCACTGTCCCTGTGTTGGCTTGTTGCGGCCGTGGTGGAGAAGGAGAGGGGGACAGTCAAGCTTCAGAGGAGGATAGCTGGGATCAACATGTTTCAGCGGATCAGTGGGTGGGGAACTCGAGCCTAAGGGCTGACGAGGCTATAGCTCATTTGCCTGAGCCGCAGTTTGATGCTATCCGTCAGTTGTTCGGTTCATACCCCACTGTATTTGCTGGACACCCAGGCCTCACTACTCAGGCTATGCACGATGTTGACGTGGGGGACCATCTACCCTTTAAGTCAATCCCGTACCGTGTGCCCCCCATAAAACTACCAGCTCTGAGGGATGAGTTGGAGTATATGCTCGGTAGAGGGTTGATAGAGAAAGGCACAGTTAAGTGGACTTCCCCCGTAACACTGCAGCCTAAGCCAGATGGCAAGGTACGCTTTTGTATTGATTTCCGTAGGTTACACGGTTTGACTCCAACTAACCCCATATCCTCTTCCTCGGGTTGATGATAGTGTTGACAAAATTGGTAATGCTCGTTTTTTGTCTAAAGTAGATTTAGTAAAAGGTTACTGGCAAGTACCTTTGTCCGAGCGTGCTAAAGAGGTATGTGGTTTTGTTGTGGACGGGAGTACCTACCGGTGCAATGTTATGCTTTACGGACTTAAGAATGCACCAGCAACGTTTCAGAACCTGATGAATGAAATTGTAAAGGACATTCCAAATTGCACCGTATATTTGGACGATGTAATCATTTATGATGACGACTTTGAGAGCCATTGTGAGCACCTTGAGACCTTGTTCCGGAAACTTAGTGAAGCAGGTCTGGTAGTAAATTTGTCAAAGTGTGACTTCGTAAAAGCCACTGTGCAGTACCTTGGGTTTGTAGTGGGAAGGGGACAGGTGTGCCCTCCTCAGAACAAGGTACAGGCTATCAATAAATTTCCGCACCCAACAACCAAGAAGCAGATTATGAGATTCTTGGGTATGATAGGCTACTACAGACGCTTCATAAAAGGTTACTCAACGGTGTTGGCACCTCTCACAGATTTGTTATCTAAAGACAAAAAGGTTTTGTGGGCACCTGAGTGTGAAAAGGCTTTCACTTTGGTGAAACATTTGCTATGTACTCACCCAATACTCAGGGCCCCAGACTTTAACAGGACTTTTCAGCTGGCAACAGATGCTAGTGGTGTAGGGCCTGGTGCCGTCTTGCTACAGACAGACAATGAAGGTGTGGAACACCCAGTAAGTTTCTTTTCTAAGAAGTTCAATGCTGCACAAAAGAACTATTCTACAATAGAAAAGGAATTACTGGCGATTGTGCTGTCGCTCAGGCACTTCGAGATGTATGTTCCAGCCTATGGCCCAGTCGTGGTTATCTACACTGATCATCACCCTTTGAGATTCCTGAATCAATTTCACAATCGCAATATGAGATTGACCAGGTGGTCTTTGATGTTGCAGGAGTATAACCTGGACATCCGTCATATTGCTGGATGTGACAATGTGATCGCGGATTGTTTATCAAGGGTGGATGATCAGTCGTAGGCTATCACAGGTGTGTGGGTTTGAGTGGAGGAAAATAGGCTGCGCTTATAGTGAAGCCGGGAAAAACATATTAAAATATAAAAATCATATAAAAATCTCTTTCTTTTGATATAGGTAATCGTATAAGTTTGTCATAGCCTATAGAGTTTGAGTAGTCCACGAACTATCAAACGGCTGAGCTGCTGTAAGCTCGCTCTGGGAGCATGATATTGTGTCTTTTTGCTATTGTTGGGAGGAGTTATAAAATGTGAATGTTTTTTTTATAATAAGATGTGTTTTGGTGATAAACTCAGCTTTGTTTTAGTGCCATGCGGTCGCTGGGTGTGAGGGGCTTGATGGGGTTCTGTGTTTGTCAGATTTTAGCTCAGGGTTGAGCAAGTAAAATCTTGGGGGAGGTGTGACGCATGTCCAGTGTGAGCATGCTGTACAGAACGCCTAGTCATGCCCCACTCTCGCTAGGATCGTCAGGGCAGGAACTTTGGCTGTAGTCTATGTAGAGTTTCCTAACTTAGTTCATGTGAGCCGTTGTACTATAAGTATTATGAATATGTATTTTGTTTTCATCTGAGTCAATGAGTTCTATTTTTATATCATTAGTTATAAGTATTGTGTGTAAAACTTATTTGTAATGATGGGAAGAGAGACAGCCACAGTTGGGGGTCAGTGGGTGCGCCAGGCGGGAGGTGGGCCTAACTCACTAGCACTCCCCCCTCCCCCCTCCCCTCAGTGCTAGGGGAGCCTTTGTCTATCCCAGAGGAGAGAGAGAAATTACGTAATGATTGTCAGTGGGCGGTCCTTAGTAGTTCACGTTGGGCTCACTAGAGGGCCGGGTATAAAAAGGGAAGTCTAGCCATTTTTTCATCAGAACTCATTAGGCAGAGCGACTTCTCATTTCCCTTGCTAACTATATATATTCTTCTGACTGATGTGAACTTTCTCTACTACCTTACATTCTTATCTCCTCTTTCCCCTGCCTGTTTAACTTCCATGGTCCCGTTGGTGCAGAGCTAGTCAGGCAACGTATTATCGCTTGAGTTCTCACGAGATACTTGCCTATTAGATAGCCTATTTTGGAAGGGTTAACTTAGAATAGGATTGATTTATGTTTGTTGCACTTGTATATGCATTTCCCTGTGTGTTATTATTATTATTCCTGTTTTCTGCTAGTCTAGGTAATGCTAGACTGGGGTAAGGCTTTTCTGTGTTACGAGTTGTTGTTTGATGCAGTGGTTAAGCGATAAACCTGCATACTCGTTTCGGTTCAGTGAAGCCTAGGTTGTCTTCGCGGCTGACTGTGTTGAGTTAATAATTTACAGTGCGTGAGGGCAAGAGCCTAACCACCCTGTATTTTATTAACAGTTTGTTTTTACTTTGTCAAGGAGCCGGGAGAAAACCAGATACAAGGGTTCTGGATTTCTCAAAGTGCACTAGTTAGTTTTAACGAAATACTTTAAACAGTTGTGAGGACTTCGCTAGGCTACGAGCCGTTTTTGCTCAGTCACTGCTACCTTTTGCCCACAGTACCCCAGCTAGACTTTACTCGATTAGTAGATACAGAATAGTATTGAAGCTTTCCTTATGTATGATATTGTTTATGCACTATTGATTTCATGTGTTGCACGCTTGGCTACTTTAGTGATTAGTGGCCCACGAGCACAATCCGAGTAGGCTATTGCCGTTGCATTTGCGGAGTACTGCTTTTTAATGTTGCCATTTACTATTGCATATTCTTTTAATTATTCTTATGCCAATTTAAACCTTTAATAGTATTTAATTGCCAGTGTTTTTGCTTATTGAATTGCTGTTCAAAATCCGATACGTACTTCTTACGAGCATCCGAGAAGCATCTAACTTTTTTCAGAAGATTCCTTGCTCGATGCTTAAGGACTATTAATTAACGTAACGTAATAGTGCCGATCCGAAGTAGAGGGTGGAGGACTTCTTAAGTTCTTAGTCAAGGGTGGATTACTTCGGCTTCGGCCAACACTATTCTTTGGTGTTATTGTTTCTTACTTCTTTGTTTGATTGTTGACCAGACTAGAGAATTCCTGTCTCTTTATCAGTCTGTTGTTGAACACTAGTACCGAGTTCTTGTATACCCCGTTATAGCAGATTGAACTCTGGAGGGTATTGGTGTTTTTTGTTCGGCTGGCAGTACTCAGGGGTTGGGATCGTGTGTTTCCGTTGTGGCAGCGAGCCGTATTCGAGTCCTGATTGAGAGCCCTTGTGTACCCGAGTGCCAGTTCGTAACACATTTTCCCTCCCTGCTACCATATAACATTTTCCCTCACTGCTACCATATAACATTTTCCCTCCGTGCTACCATATAACATTTTCCCTCCCTGCTACCATATAACGTTTTCCCTCCTGCTACCATATAACATTTTCCCTCCCTGCTACCATATAACATTTTCCCTCCCTGCTACCATATAACATTTTCCCTCCCTGCTACCATATAACATTTTCCCTCCCTGCTACCATATAACATTTTCCCTCCCTGCTACCATATAACATTTTCCTTCCGTCCTCACATAACATTTTCCCTCCCTGTTAACACATAACATTTTCCCTCACTGCTACCACATAATTATATTATTCCCTCTCTGCCACCACATAACAGTTTTCCTCCCTGCTACCACGTAACATTTTCCCTCTTTCATCAAATACAATTTGCCCTCCCTGCCACCACATTATATTCCCTCCCTGCCACCAATACCCATTTCCCTCCTTACCCCCACATAACATTCCTACGTTGCCACCATTTTCCCCTCACCCTCAGCCTTACACTGTGCCAGGCAGGTTGAGGCACCAACGAATAATGAGAATAATTACGCTGGAGCGGCTCGGAGAAACTCACTTACGCTTTGCCACAAACAAAACATTGCACAATAATATGTTATTGTTACCAAAAATATGTTTTGTTCGTGTTAGTGTCACTGGATATAAAAAGTACTGAAACACTTTGGTTATCAAGCATGATCAATCATCACCATGCATTTATACAATACACCGAATAAAACACCGATTGTCAACAAACATAACTTAGTAACATCAAAGCAGAAAGGGTCTATTTCCCTACTTTCTCTACATGTTGCATCCTTGCAGGATTTACAAAAATAATTTTATTGTAAAACCTCAATTCAAGAAACCTAATGTATCAAGTCTTTCCTAGTGGTAATATGGCGCAGAGTAAGGTCCTTAACGCTTTCACAGCGGAGTTCATACAAAACTTGCTTATTCTTCAATTAATCTTTTCATATAATTACTTACTTATTAACATAATAAAATATGGAATGGTGATATGAAAACCAAGGCAAAATAAAAATACCCTGTGACAATATATTATATACTATATATATATATATATATATAAGTTTGAGTATTGTGAGACTTAGTACTTCCATTATACATTGTATTAAATATCTATCTATCTATCTATCGCCTGACGCCGTGATCCCCAAAGGGGTGGCCATGAACAAACCGCCCCCATGCACCTCTGTCCCCAGTCAGTCGACGCCCCTCCTCCCAAGCAGCACCGCCTTCATCCATATACTTCCTCACTCCATCCTTCCACCTCTCCTTCGGTTTACCTCTCCTTCTCTGTCCCTCCACCTCTGTCTCGTACACCCTCTTAGTCATTCTCTCGCTTTCCATACATTCCATATGGCCGAACCATATCAAGGTGTTCATTTTCACACTTTCCAGCACATCTACCTCTATAGCACACCTCCTTCTTACTTCCTCATTCGTCTGTCTATCCCTCCATGTAACTCTGCACGCACTTAACTCATTTCCACCGCTCTCACTCTTGGTCTCTTCTCGAACGTCCATGCTTTGCTTCCGTAAGTCAGTGTCAGGATTACCACACGGTCATGCAAGGACTTCTTCACTTCCATACTGACCACCCTATTTCTTGTTACTGCTTTCATTTCTACAACCCTCTTCCCCTGTTGCACCCTCTCCCGCATTTCTTCATCCATAGTCCCATCTTTACTCGACACACTGCCCAGATACTTAAATGAGCTGACAATCTCCATAGCCAGACCGTTCAACTTCACCTCACACTCTGTGGCTTCACCCCTTTCGAAGACCATAACCTTGCTCTTCCCCGCATTTACCTTCAGATTCCGTTTTTCGCACACTGTTCCAAACTCATTTACCAGATCCTGCAACTTCCATTCATTATTGCTCATCAAAACTGTATCATCAGCAAACAGCAGTACAGGTAGCTTCCACTCAATGAATATAATATACTAAATAATAACAAAACCATTACTTAATATATTTAACTCGGCATACAATTTCCAGTAAGGTTTTAGTCCCATCCCATCAGACTTCACCTGACGCTGCTCCCAAAGTCATCACACTCTCTATTTAACCCTTAACTGGCGGCGCGCATCATATGTCGAGTGAAAGAAATTTGGACTATGTGGCGGCTCACAACATAAGTCGTGTGGCAATTTCAGCACGTAATGTTGCTGAGAGAGAGAGACAAGTGGTGGCAGGAGAGTAGCGAGCGTATGACTGCTCCAGACCACTGCGGTGGACCAACTGACATGAACCCCACCCTCCTCCACCCTCTCACACTCGCTACATAGTGAATTGTATGGGGAAAGTACCGAATTACATGGTTTTTGCACTCGTGTTGCGCGGTTGTTGCAAGAAAACTAGCGGTCATACAAGGATCGTTGTGGTGTCATTGGAAACCTCTGTTTATGCCCTTTCAGGGATAGATACTTGTTTTACGCTCCAGGTCTTATTTAGGCATGAAAATGATCACGTAAACAGCTCTATTTTGGGTAAAAACACCCCGCTGGTGGCTACATATTATTTACCGCCTAGGCCGCTCGTTAGGTGTTAATAACTAACTTCCTGGAATAGTTTCTTCACATCCATTAAACTCTGAGTAAATTCACAGTTACCGATTCCCTTCCAGGACCATTGCACAGGGGGAACAGATTACTTTGCAAGGCATTACAAATTAGTGATTCCACACACTCGTTAACCGTTTGTTTAGAAAAGTTGAAAATAAAATTAATGACCTGAATGATAATAATGATCCGATGCCATAGTCACTAATACTTAAGGGGAGGTTTCCACTGGAGGGATTTTTTTTCGAACTTCCTTCTCCCTCAGGTTTAGCTCCATTGCTTTTGAAATCTTAAGACGTTTGCCCCATTAGTTTGGCGATTTTAATAACTTTCGCCCCATTTCTGTCAATTTTAAGACTTTTCGTGCCATTTAGGTGTCAATTTTTTCCTGGCGAGCGATAGCGAGCCTGTAACTTAAGAGGAATTGGCCTTCGGCCGGGACATTTTTCTACCGAAAAATGTACAAATTTATCTTGAAAGGGGGTCAAGAAGATTTAATTTTAAGCTTGATGGAGGTCTAGGGAATAAACTAAATACATCCCCTTAATGTGACCACAGCACGGATGGATTGCAAACTAACACTTGGCTTACAAACTTTAGGATTTCCTTTCATCGTTATTATTTTGCATAAATGTAGTCCTCGGTATATTTTACTAGTTATTTTCAAGTATTTGTTTAACGTACCTGTAGCTGCTTAATTTTTAACAAGCGGGTGATTTTAGACGACTTTCCAGCTTAACTGTTAAGAACCTCGATTGTATGGGTTTTCTTAAAATTTGTCTGCTTTGTTTTTTAGGATCATGATGTATACCTGAATATGGCTGCTTGTTGATAGCCGAAAATTTGTAAAATAAAGATGGTCTTGTTCGGAGTACTATCCCTATTTTTCCTGTTGTTGTGGAATTTGCTGTGTCCCAGATCACCCACAGAGGTTTTACTCACTATATATATATATATATTATACTGTATATAATTATAACTACCACTGCCACTACCATGTTCAGGTAGGGTAGAGTGTTGTGGGGGGAGATGTGAGGCCGGGCTAGGTGTTACCATGCAATGTGCGTCTCTCGCATCGCATCACTGATGCGCGCCGGAGAGATGCGTAAAGCGGAAAAATAGTGTCTTCACATGACCACCTGATGGTATTCAGACTAGCTAGGAGGCTGCAGTGTTCACCATTCTCAAGCTGGCGTAAGTTAAGTCATCATGATTATGGTTTTGTTATTATGCGTTCATAATCGATACAATAGTTACCTTGTTGGAGTGTGCATGTATTTACCTAGAAAGATAGACTGAAATATTAAAACAGCCAGAATAACCTTAGCAAAGATGTTATCCCCTTCAAAATAATAACATCAGACTATTACCTTGTGAAGTAATATCACATATGACACTCTGAGAATCGTTCATTGACCCAAAAACTCTAATAACAATATGGCCAAATAGGGGGGGGGGGGGAATGAAGCAGAGGCAAAATCAGAGAGTTGAAAGGAAAACAAACAAGTTTGAAAATAAATGAATATGACCCTACTGTATTAACCCCTACTGTACCAGCGAAGCCTTGTTTATTTGATTTTAGCTACATAATAAAGACGATTTATATAAAGCTTAGGAAGGATATATGTTAGCTAAAAGGAATAATTGAAATAGTCTGTTAAATAATAAAACAAAATAATAATAAATTAAGCACTGGCCTCTCGAAGTCAAATCACAGTTTCGAGTAATAAGGGGTTAAAGTCTAAAAAAGGTACTGCACTCCAAAATTATACTCCTATGACAATATTATACATCAATGGAAAGCTCTCGACCTGACAAATAAAAATTATGTTGGTGTTTTTTTCTGAAAATCTGAAAATAATAATAAAACACCAAGGGTGTGTTTTTTGTGTATGTGTGTTTATTGTTCAATTTAAATTCAAACATGATAATTTCAGAGTACTTGATAACACTAAGAAGCAGTTCAAATTTGAAAGCAATATTCCAAAAATTGCGCGTTTTATGCGTGTTTTTCGTTCGACATGTTTTATGGTGTTTTATCAAAACATACAAAATGCATGCAAATGATTATGGTAGTAGCTGCCCAGTCCCCAGTAAGCATCAAAAACTGTGTGCACATGATCCCTTCCCACCTTATCATAGCACTTCATAGCACAACTACACGGGGGCCCCAAAACACGAGCCCCTACAACAGTGCCCTTACGAGAAACATACTCGCCACCACGATCTCTTTTACTCTTCTTAACCTAACAAGTGCGCATGGGGGTAATTGGAAACGTCCCCCTGTGCTGACGTATTTGAGGTGTTTCCGTCACTAAAATATTCATTGTACCATTAATAGCATTAATACTTATCCATATGCGCCTATTATGGGTTGATTATAAAGGTATTAACCTGAAACAATAATAAAACCTACCAAGATTGGAAGCCAAAGCGTCACATCTTTCCTTTGCCCCTCAACTTTCTCTTCATAATTGCTGAGGGGCACAGGGCCCTGGGTGGGGCTTTGGTTTCCCGGGCGTTTACGCACCCTCCTCAGCTCCCCGCCATGGAGTGGCTTCGGTCACCCAGACTTTATTGTGGTCGGCGGGAGGGGTTCTGTGGGGGCGCTCGGTTATGGCCTTGGCCTTGCTCGGGGCCTTGGGGCTGTTCGGCCAGGCAGCTTGGGGAAAAACAACAACAACAACAACAACAACAATAAAACGAGTGAAAACAGCGTTTGGATGGTCAAAATCGGAGATATAGCCCGCGAGTTGTATAATGTATGGGTGAGGCAAGCTGCTTTCCCGCCAATTTCCCCCAAGGCCACTGAGACACAGTCGATCGATACTCTCTCTCTCTCCCTTGCATTCGCTTGCTATCAGTGATGACCACACCCTGCAACCGGATTTCTAATGTTAGCACGAAAATATACCTCAGAATAAGGGAATAACAGGGAAAATAGGTGATAACTGAAGGAGAGGAGGAAAGTGGGGAAGGAGGGGAGGTAGAGGACTGAGATTTTGCATGGCCCAGGGGCCAAAAAAAAAAATAATAAATAAATAAATAAATAAATAAAAAAAAAAAAAAAAAAAAAAATCGATGTCAAAAGTTGATTTTTGTTTTCTCCGACTCTTAACCTCTGAAGTGCGCATGGGGGTAATTGGAAACGTCCCCCTGTGCTGACGTATTTGAGGTGTTTCCGTCACTAAAATATTCATTGTGCCATTAATAGCATTAATATTTATCCATATGCGCCTATTATGGGTTGATTATAAAGGTATTAACCTGAAACAACAATAAAACGAGTGAAAACAGCGTTTGGATGGTCAAAATCGGAGATATAGCCCGCGAGTTGTATAATGTATGGGTGAGGCAATCTGCTTTCCCGCCAATTTCCCCCAAGGCCACTGAGACACAGTCGATCGATACTCTCTCTCTCTCTCTTGCACTCGCTTGCTATCAGTGATGACCACACCCTCCAATCGGATTTCTAATGTTAGCACGAAAATATACCTCAGAATAAGGGAATAACAGGGAAAATAGGTGATAACTGAAGGAGAGGAGGAAAGTGGGGAAGGAGGGGAGGTAGAGGACTGAGATTTTGCATGGCCCAGGGGCCAAAAAAAAAAAAAAATAAAAAAAAAAAAAATATAAAAAAAAAATTTTTTTTCGATGTCAAAAGTTGATTTTTATTTTCTCTGACTCTTAAGAGTCTTCCCGCAGTGCGCCGGGGGAACTCTTAAGAGTCTCCCCGCAGCTCCCGGGTTAAGAGTCTCCCCGCAGTCCGCCGGGGGAACTCTTAAGAGTCTCCTGGCAGTTCCCGGGTTAACTACACTTTTCCAGGTTTCAGGGTGCCGTTATCTACTAGGCATCAACGGTGAACCTACCCCCACATCTGAATCACTAGTACCACTCATTATTCAGCCTGAAACACCGTGAAATATGGGTAAAAACAGGGAGAGCGAGTGAGCGTGACCAGTTAAAGACTCCCGCCATGTAACTGATGTGGGGAGGTGCGAGACGGCGGCTCTGATTGGCCGGGAGCCGCGACGTAAACACGCGGGAACATAGCCGCCCTCTCATTGGTCAGCCGCGCGCGGCTAGGCCCATATACCTCCGCTTTGCCCTACTTCATCCGTACATTTATAGAGTCAAAACACGAGACGCTCAACCCTATGCCATGTGCACATAAGGGCGAAATTCCCAATTCGGTCTTCACAGCATGATAGAGCGTGCTGCCACCTATTGGGAACCAGCGAAAACTCAAATTCTGTGATTTGGTTCGTAGGCCCCTTGACTTCGAGACGCCTCGGCCTCAGCCTTTGAGTAGGTAGACGTCCTGCCTAAGATGAATATGATAGTCTAATAGTTGCCAGAATATAATTTTTAAAAAAACGTCACCGGTACTAAAAGGGTTAAAGAGTATACAGAACGTGCCTGGGAGGGAGGGAGATGATGGTGGTGGTGGAGGATAATGAAGCCAAGGGAGAATAAATGTGATGGGGGAAAAAAAGGTAAGAGAAGGATTAACGAGGTGGTTAGACGAGGCAGACCAGCCCTAATGACTGTGTGTGTGTGTTAGGGGGAAGAGGCAGTATAATGATGTATGTCAGTAACCTTTCGTGCGTTAGTTACTGTTGTTAACAAATAAACACTTTAGAACATTAATTTTGCCAGCTAAATAATATCAAAGGTGATTTTTGGTGATAAAATGTATACATTTAAAATCGAAAATTCTGCAGTATACTGACTGGGCACGGGTGATGGTTGAACAATCTTTTCTCACTCTGTCTATGTTCACCAAGCAGTACACAGACACACGTAAATAAGTGGATATTTGTGATATCCAATTTCGGGAGGTAAAATATGAGAACCTGGGTAATATGTAGTAGTACTGTGTACCAGGCTGGGTAAATCACCCTCCACAGGATCCAAAGGCCAAATACACAAAGATTAGCACACTGGAAATGCGTAGGTTTCTGTATGATCCTAACTTTACCTCACATACAATATCCTGAAAATCCAGCTAGCTCTCACAAACACCTCTCCTGTTCATTTCACTACACTAAACAGGCACAATACATTCCAATACCGTACACCAACCACAGAAATAAGAAAAACAAAGGTTTGATTTGGCTCTCATTCTTTCAACTTTGGAAGGAAGACACTTGTTCACAGGCAGCTTTGCCATTGTTCTCCTTCATACACGTATAGAAAATATATTATGTCTAACATGACAAGATAACTAGATTCTATTCAGTGATACACCACAGCATAAATACGCCTATTCATGCAATATATGTATTATAAGTTGACAGGAATAGTGGAAACATAACCTAATAGAGAATACTCAAAGTGTTGGGAAGACAACAGCCTGAGCCACTAAATGTAAGCTTTCAGAAAAACTTGGTAGAGTGAAGACAACACTAGTTATTACAGGAGCAACATGGCAATACAATCATAACCGTGAAACAATTTGTATATAACCAACTTTGAAAAATAAACGAAGGATCGCCATGGGAACAATTTATAGTAGTAGCCTACGCATAAACTAAACTCAATTCGTGGAAAATTATTCTATCTATTTATCCATCTACAGTATAATAATATTATACTCAGGCACATACCCCATTTATGTATATATATATATATATATATATATATATATATATATATATATACAGTAAAAATAAATTTTTAGTTGGGGATGGCCGACTCGAGACAGAGCCTGAACAGGGACAAACAAAAAATAACAATCCTAATATAACTAAATATTCTCACACATCTAGGTCGCCCAGGAGAAGACCCAGATACCCAAGCCCATTTTGGGTTTTCCAGCAAAAGATTCCCAGGTCCCTGACCTCCCGGAGAATTTCCGATCTCAGCAAGCAGACACGCAGCGAAGCCGCACCACCACAAGCCCGCCTACCAGGCATCCAGGCGTACCCATCATATATACCGGCCATCCAGGCCAGGTACCCAAAAGACTATTATCTAGTCCAACTGGCGCCTGACCCCCTCTCCCAAACGATTCCATTTTCACTCATCTATTCACTAGCATTCTCCATTCATTCCTATTTATTACCACTTTTGTTGCCTGATCTATAGTCATTCTTCTATCTTTCAACGCAGGTCCTACAGTTTCTCCATCCCAGTGGAGGTTTTCCTACCCTTTTACCTCCCCTTGTATCAGACTCTCATATTATCTTTGTAAGCCTTTCATCTTCCATTTGCTTAACAAGTCCATACCATCACACCACCTAAAGAAAATAAAGAGTTGTATACATGTGTTTCAGCAATGATGGTAGTTGGCAATAAAGTGTCATTAATAATAATAATAATAATAAAGTAGACATGCCGTTTTGCCCAAAATCAAAACGGCATACCCAACTCTGCGATGGGTTACCATCATCAATACTAATATCATCATCAATCACAATCACCATCATCACTACTACTGCCACAATCATCACAACTACTTTCATCATCACCATTACTATGATCATCATCACTACTACAATTACAATCATCGCTACTACTCTCACCATCATCACTACTACTGTCACCATTGTCACTACCATCTTAATCACTACTATCATCATTGATACTACAACTATCATTATTAATATCATCACCACCATCTTACAATCATCATTACTACTATAACCATCATCATTACTACGGTCACAAATATTACCGTCATTTATCCTACTGTCACCATCATCACTACTACTGCCATCATCACCATTACTATGATCTTCATCACCACAACTATTGTCATCATCACTACAACTTTAACCATCCTCACTACTACTCACCATCATCACTAATACTCACACCATCGTCACTACCATCATCACTACTGTCATTATTATCACTACAACTATCATCATTATTTGTCACCATCATCACTACTATAATGACCATCATTACTACTACTAGTACTGTCACCATCATATCTACTACTGTCACCATCATATCTACTACTGTCATCATCACTACTGTCATCATCATCAATACAACTACAACCATCATCACTACTATTTTCACCATCATCACTACTATCACCATCAATCCAAATATTACTACCATCACTTCTAGTGCCAACTAAACTAACTTAACCTAGCAAATGCGTAGCGAGATGTTTTCGCTCCGGGGGTTTGGAGGGCTTGGGGGGGGGGGGGGGGTCTGGGAGGTGAGGGTAAAACCATATTTTGGACCTAAAATCATAACTATTGCATAAATTCAAAACATCTTTTTTGACTGACGTTCGCATTCACGCAAAAAAATGTTTGTGTGAAATTTGGTGAAAATCCGTCCAACGGTCTAGGAGGAGTTTCCAGACAGACGGATGACAATGACAACGACGACGACAGATATTTTTTTCCGGTGGTACCCACTATACGGGGGTGGGGGGGGGGGGGGGGGAGGATACCAAACTCTGTTTACGCAGAGTTGATAATAATATGAATAAAGTAGAAGTGCCGCTTTCGCATTTTGGGAAGAAAACGGCATACCCAATTGTGCGAATTTGATACATTCTCTTCACAATTGAATATTAACCTTTACCAATCATCGCATACATCTATCACAATCACCACATACAACTATCACAATCATCACATACAACTATCACAATCATCACATACATCTATCACAATCACCACATACAACTATCACAATCACCACATACAACTATCACAATCATCACATACATCTATCACAATCATCACATACATCTATCACAATCACCACATACAACTATCACAATCATCACATACAACTATCACAAACAACTATCACAATCATCACAAACAACTATCACAATCACCTTATACAACTATCACAATCACCACATACAACTATCACAATCACCACATACAACTATAACAGTCACCACATACAACTATCACAATCACCACATACAACTATCACAATCACCACATACAACTATCACAATCACCACATACAACTATAACAGTCACCACATACAACTATCACAATCACCACATACTACTATCACAATCATCACATACAACTATCACAATCACCACATACAACTATCACAATCACCACAAACAACTATCACAATCATCACATACAACTATCACAATCACCACATACAACTATCACAATCATCACAAACAACTATCACAATCATCAAATGCAACTATCACAATCACCTTATACAACTATCACAATCACCACATACAACTATAACAGTCACCACATACAACTATCACAATCACCACATACTACTATCACAATCATCACATACAACTATCACAATCACCACATACAACTATCACAATCACCTTATACAACTATCACAATCACCACATACAACTATAACAGTCACCACATACAACTATCACAATCACCACATACTACTATCACAATCATCACATACAACTATCACAATCACCACATACAACTATCACAATCATCACATACAACTATCACAATCACCACAAACTACTATCACAATCACCACATACAACTATAACAGTCATCACATACAACTATCACAATCACCACATACTACTATCACAATCACCACATACAACTATAACCGTCATCACATACAACTATCACAATCACCACATACAACTATAACAGTCATCACATACAACTATCACAATCACCACATACAACTATCACAATCACCACATACAACTATAACAGTCATCACATACAACTATCACAATCACCACATACAACTATAACAGTCATCACATACAACTATCACAATCACCACATACAACTATCACAATCACCACATACAACTATAACAGTCATCACATACAACTATCACAATCACCACATACTACTATCACAATCATCACATACAACTATCACAATCACCACAAACAACTATCACAATCATCACATACAACTATCACAATCATCACAAACAACTATCACAATCACCACAAACAACTATCACAATCATCACATACAACTATTACAATCACCACATACTACTATCACAATCATCACATACAACTATCACAATCACCACAAACAACTATCACAATCATCACATACAACTATCACAATCATCACAAACAACTATTGCAATCATCACAAACAACTATCACAATCATCACATACAACTCACAATCACCACAAACAACTATCACAATCATCACATACAACTATCACAATCATCACATACAACTATCACAATCACCTTATACAACTATCACACTCACCACATACAACTATAACAGTCACCACATACAACTATCACAATCACCACATACTACTATCACAATCACCACATACAACTATAACAGTCACCACATACAACTATCACAATCACCACATACAACTATCACAATCACCACATACTACTATCACAATCATCACATACAACTATCACAATCATCACAAACAACTATCACAATCATCACATACAACTATCACAATCACCTTATACAACTATCACAATCACCACATACAACTATAACAGTCACCACATACAACTATCACAATCATCACATACAACTATCACAATCACCACATACAACTATAACAGTCACCACATACAACTATCACAATCATCACATACAACTATCACAATCACCACATACAACTATAACAGTCACCACATACAACTATCACAATCACCACATACAACTATAACAGTCACCACATACAACTATCACAATCACCACATACCGGTACTACTATCACAATCATCACATACAACTATCACAATCATCACAAACAACTATCACAATCATCACATACAACTATCACAATCACCTTATACAACTATCACAATCACCACATACAACTATAACATTCACCACATACAACTATTACAGTCACCACATACAACTATCACAATCACCACATACAACTATCACAATCACCACATACAACTATAACAGTCACCACATACAACTATCACAATCACCACATACTACTATCACAATCATCACATACAACTATCACAATCACCACATACAACTATCACAATTGGGACTCGAGGCTGTTCCGCCAGGCAGCCTAGGGAACGACAACAACAAGACTGACTCACACATACCTATAACAAAGAGTTCTCCCTCATTCTATCTATATTTAAATTATTTTATGAAGTTTAACCCTTATTTAGCGGCGAGCAACATAAGTCGAGTTAAATAAAGCTGGACTATGTGGCGGCGCTCGACATAACTCGAGTGGCAATTTCAGCACGTAATGTGGCTGAGAGAGAGAGACAAGTGGTGGCAGGAGACTAGCGAGCGTATGACTGCTCCAGACCACCGCGGCGAACCTACTGACACAAATCTCAGCTCCCTCCTCCCTCTCTCACTCGCTACATACTCAATTATGTACTGAAAGTACCGAATTACCTGCTTTTTGCACTCACGTTGCACGGTTATTGCAAGAAAACTATCCATCATACAAGGATCGTTATGGTGTCATTCGAAAGCTCTGTTTATGCCCTTTCAGGGATAGGTACTTGTTTTACGTTCTGGGTCTTATTTAGGCATGAAAATGATCACGTAAACAGCCCTATTTTGGCTAAAAACACCCCGCTGTGCGGTACACATAAATAAACCGCATAGGCCGCTCGTAAGGTGTTAAGAATGAGTACCAGCGACAGCGACCCTTCAGTAATTAAGTAGACGTGCCGTTTTGCCCAAAATAAAAACGGCATACCCAACTCTGCGATGAAATACCATCATCACTACTAATACCATCATCAATCACAATTACCATCATCACTACTACTGCCATCATCACTACAACTGCCACTATCATCACGACTACCGTCATCATCACCATTACTGCGATCAGCATCACTACTACAATTACAATCATCACTACTACTCTCGCCATCATCACTACCATCTTAATCACTACTATCATCATTGATACTACAACTACCAACCATCATTACTACTATCATCACCACCATCTTACAATCATCATTACTACTGTTAACATCATCACTACTACCATAAGCATCATCATTACTACTGTCACAAGTATTACCATCATGTATCCTACTGTCACCATCATCACTACTACTGCCATCATCACCATTACTATCATCTTCATCATCACAACTATTGTCATCATCACTACAACTTTCACCATCATCACTACTACTAGTACTGTCACCATCATATCTACTAGTGTCACCATCATCACTACTGTCAACATCATCAATACAACTACAACCATCATCACCACTATTATCACCATCATCACTACTATCACCATCAATCCCACTATTACTACCATCACTTCTAATGCCAACTAAACTAACTTAACCTAGCAAATGAGAGCGAGATGTTTTCGCCCCCAGAACGAATGCGTTCTTAGTGTGTGAGGCCCTTCGGGGCTCATACACTAAGAACGTATTCATTGCTGGGGGGGGGTCCGGAGTGGGTCGGGGGGGGGGGGGGGGGGGGTAAAACCATATTTTGGACCTAAAATCATAACTATTGCATAAATTAAAAAAATATTTTTTGACTGACGTTCGCATTCACGCAACAAAATAAATGTTCCTCTGAAATTTGGTGAAAATCCGCCCAACGGTCTAGGAGGAGTTCCGAGACAGACGGACGACAATGACAACGCCGACGACAGACATTTTTTTCATGTGGTACCCACTATTTCCGGGGGGGGGGGCGATACCAAACTCTGCTTACGCAGAGTTGATAAAGTCACTTGTTATTACCAGCGATGGAAGATCACCGTCAGTTGTTGTTGTTGTTTTTCCCCAAGCTGCCTGGCCGAACAGCCCCAAGGCCCCGAGCAAGGCCAAGGCCATAACAGAGCGCCCCCACAAAACCCTCCCTGCCGACCACAATAAAGCCTGGGTGACCGAAGCCACTCCATGGCGGGGAGCTGAGGAGGGTGCGGAAACGCCCGGGAAACCAAAGCCCCACCCAGGGCCCTGTGCCCCTCAGCAATTATGAAGAGAAAGTTGAGGGGCAAAGGAAAGATGTGACGCTTTGGCTTCCAATCTTGGTAGATTAGGAGGTCAATCCACGCAAGAGACGCCGTCACTTGAGATCTAGAAAATATATAAGTAAAAGGAACAGTCAGAGTAAGCTATGGGTATGGCAGAGATCGCTCAGTTCTCACTCTGATAGGCCAGCCCATCACCACATGACTAGAACCAATCCGCTCAGCATCAGCTAGGAAAGGCCCTAGAAAGCCGTCAGTACTATGCAGTGGTTGTAAATGCCCATATAGAGCGGTACTAGGTACCGTGAGTTGTACGCACTGTTTTGAGACCTTGGCAACACTTCTCAGCTTATATTCAAGGCCTCACAGTAGCTGGCTCAGTATTTCTCCAACTATTTAGATGGGAGGGTATCATCTCTCGACTCTGAAGTCATTTTGGCCACATTGCCTGGTACTGGAGGGTACATTTATGGTAATAACCTCTGTTACAGTAGGGGTTAAAGGCATTATAAAAATATGTTTCAGCAATTTGTTACGTAATTGTAACTGAAAATATAATAGCAAAACTGTATACCCCCAGAAGATTGTCCACCGATCTATCGGTTAACTTAGAGGTAATAATATATATGATCTTATGCCTTGATATTTTAGATATTTTTCTGAAGTTGGCTGGGACATGTTTTGAAAATTGAATACATAGTAGTAAACAGAAAATAAAAAAATAAATAATGAATTTAATGCTTCTCTGACCTTTGATTATGAATGGCATATGTAAATGTAAGTTTTCATGAGCGTATTATCCGCCAGTTAAGGAAAACAATATAAAATTCATATTTTGAAATTTCCTTTGGACAATTGACCTTAACCATGTTAATCTTCAATATAATATATATATATAATTTCTGCGATTGACTTCAAACGTGGAGAGCATAGTCTTATGATGAAGACAATCACCAGGGAAAACACAAACGTATTAAAGAAGTATGTTTTGTTTTGTTTTTGGTAACATTTCGGAATTCTACATATTCCATCATCAGAGCCCAGAACAGTAGAGATAAAGGGTTTAAAAACACATAGGCTATTCTACATTGGTAAAACAAGAGGCAAAAACGCGTACGAGTTAAGATAAAATATTAAATGTTTAAAAAAGGGAACCGGTATGAATCACTAAAATAGAAATAGCACGGTATAAAATTAACATGAGTAACTAGTATGTGGTAGATAATGATTAAATGAAGCAAACACTACGTCGTGAATCCTATAATATAAAGTAAAACAAAACAGTTCTGGAAAGTATTTACCAACACTTTCCAATAAGCTGTCATAGACTACAGCAGATCTGGACGTGACACGAAAATGGAACTTCGCAGGGACCCAAAATCGGAAAACGAACCCCCAAAGTTGAACCTCGAAACCAGGAAAATATAATATTTTAGCGGTTTCGAGCTTCAAGCTTGGGGGTTTATTCTCCGAGTGTGGGTCCCTTACTGAAAAGTTCCATTTACGTGTCAAGGCCAGATCTACTGTAGTCTATGGCAGTGTATAAGTTTATAAAGGGATATTATAAAAAGAGGAACACATTTAGCATGGGGAATGGAATGCGATAGCAAATTAGAAAAACAAAATAAAAAAACAAATAATGTTAGTGGTTTAAATATGCAATGTAGATCAAAAATTAAGGGAAACACTTAAATTACAAAACTAAACTATATAAAGAAGGACAACAAATGTGGAATAAGTACAGTACATACAGTCAGAAGCAGAATAGGTCACAAGAAGCCGTGTCACTAACTGATGGGTTGTGCCTGTATTGGTGTAGCCTCCATGATGGGAAGGTCTGTGTCATTGCTGCTACCACCAAGAACTGTGAAGTCTGACTGAATACAAAGGTTGGTGGGAGTGGTTGCGTATGGCTGAGTGAGGTGGATTCGTAATTAGTTGTCCCGTTCGAACGGCCTCCTGTGTATACGGGATTTTAGATGTCTTTTAGTTTTATCTATATCTGCTGCCTTACGGCTAGCACAAGTAAACAAAATTATACACAACTGATGATTGTAAGTGTAGTGGAATGGTGTCCTTAAATCTAAACAACTTTTGGATAGTACTAAGTGATCTAAAGACGATTTTTAGTTAAAGTGGGTAAAATTAATTTAGAAGCAATTGAAGCTTTTTCTTGAGGGTGTGACCATAGCGTACAGGTAGATAGAGTTGAAACAGTGATGTCACAGTTCTGAAAATAGTGGTCCGCGCACACGAGAGATAGCAGCACGATAGCAAAAGAAAATGGGAGGGTACCTATTAATTCGTAATAATCCCTACCTTGTACTAATAACACTATGAATACTAAAGTCAACGTTATCCACAGACTCAGTAAACATGACAGAGTTTAATAGACATAACTAAAGGCTACTGTAAAGGTCAGATTATCGTGAAATTGTTGTCATTATGAGGAGGTTCACAAGCTAGCCTCCCCGCCATTGTTGTTGTGAGATTCGGGAGTTGCCAACGTCAAACAGGCTGGGATAGAATATCCCTAGATGTCATAAGTATACCCTACATACGTATTTCGTCAAAATGTCCAGTTTTAATAAAACTTTACAATTTAACATCTACATAACATGTAACTAATAATATACATTCAAAATTGCATTTATATTCTTGTTATGTTGCTTGGACATCTTATATAAGTATTTTATTTATTGTATATGTATACTTATTTGTTTTCTCTCTTGCTTTTACATATATATATTATTATAAATTATTTACAAGTGTTCTTACCCATAATATTTCACTCCTAGAGATGTTCCCTCTATAATCTAACGTCCCCCTCATTATACGGAAGTTTCCTTAACTATGGTAACACTAAACAAGCAGGCGCGCAGATATCAAGGAATATTAAATAGGGAGTAATCACTGAGGTCTTTTCGTTATAATACTATGCCCCACGACATTGGTACTACCCCTAGGACGTGCATACCAACTCAACTCTTTCCACTCTATCTATCTATACTCTATGGGTGTGACTTAAAGAACTTGTGTATGGGATAGGGGAATATATGGTATATTTTGGAAAAGTGGACACAAGGGGATTTGTCTGACGCAAAACAAATATTAAGGGTTTTTTCTATATACTAGGTGTCAGTGAAGTTTTTAGGGAAGCCATTATTTAATACAAGTTCTTTGAGGTATTTGAGTTTGCTGTCATGTTGAAAATATGTTGAACAAATCTTATAGGCTCTATGGGTGAGAGCACCAACCAGATTACGTTTATAGTTAAGTGGGATGAACAAGGAAAATTTCACATAGAGATCCGTGAAGGTAGGTTTTATGTATAGAGATGTTGCAAATGTTTCATGAATGTGGTGGATGCATACATCAAGAAATTATATTTTATTCTCTTGTTCCAGTTCACAAGTGAAATATATATTACTGTGTTTTGAATTTAATTAGTTTAGGAACTGTGGGACATGATCTGGGGATTGGAAGATTAGGAAGGTATCGTCCACATAGCGGCGAAAAAAGTGTATTAAAGTTAGTAGGGCATTCTTCAAACCAACGGAATCAGATCGATAAATTTGCATTCGAGCTGCCTAACTAGGACCCCACCCGTCAGGGAACTCTGGTTGTCGAGTTAAAGTAGTCTGGGCAGTACACAGGATACAAGGGAGCGGTGGCGGGTTTGCTCCAATCAGCACTTTGCACACGTGCATCAGTGGGCTTACTCACTTTTATTCCCGCCACACCAAATGCTGCCTCCTGAATGACTGTGTCGGGAATTACCCTTGTCGATGTACTTTCAGGGATCCACTGGATCTCTGAGCCATACTTCATTAGTTGTCACTTTAGTTGCAATGCCTGTATTTGGTGAGGCTGTGTAGCCCAAGTTCACAGCATTAACCCCTCTTCATTGATTACCTCCTAGAGTTGTTTTACGGAATCAATACGGTAAACCTTCCCTCGGGTAATCACAATGAGCGGACGGAGAAGATAACTTGGACTGCTTGGCAAGCTCATGATAACCGTAGGGTGAGGGCTCGAACACAGTTTCACTTCTTTATACCATCCGAGTCTGGGTACCTGATTGTTGGATGACTATACCTTCTACTATGGGTAACAACTACTTATTCCATGAATGGTTTACCAATGTTTCTATCTGTGGTGATCGTTTTTCTATTTTTTTTCTAAGGGAAAATACTTGTTATTAGGTTTCTTGTCTTTCATTGTTTTGAACAGATTTTCTTCCAAAGTTTTTGAGGGGTTACCCGGCAAGGAGTTTTCCTATTGGTTATTCTTGTTGACATTCATCAAACGATTTAAGCTTCTTTCAATACTGATGCAATGCTTTTGTCTAGATCATTATCTCACCTTGAACTTCAATCAATTTCGGGCACAAGACTGGCTAACAGACCCGGACCCATGCAAACGGAGTTTTTTTTCCCCAATACTTGACAACAAATTCTGAAGGTTTTCCTTTTCCATCATAGAACAGTCTCTCATAATTGTCTTCACTCTCATTTTCTTTCTATTTCCAGGGACTGACGTTTCCCGTAGATTCTATGTTTTGTCGCTGTTTTTTTTTCTTCTTTATATTGTATCTGATAGAAAATAATTATTTCAAACTTAAATGGCTCCGCATATTTATCTTCCATCTTTCCCGAACATAATGGATCATGTCGCTTAACTAATACAGTAATAAATGTTTTTTGTCTACACAGCTCGCTCTTTGGGTTAGTCTTGATTTATGATATCCCATTTTTCGCGACGCCTGCCATTCATTTGGTCGATGTATTGGACAACGTTGTATTACTGCGAGCTTTCCCCAGAAGATTCTACTACTTTCTCCTTAGGTAATTTAGATGTTACAACCTATAATGTGGTAAATCCAGTCGTCCTACATATGGACGGGTTATTCCTCAATCTATTTGAGGTATGAATTCTACCCATCATCGATCTCTATCGGGGAATATAATTATGGTTTCACCCTTGTAGCCAATAAAGAGAGGCATGTCCAACGTGGTACCATAGATGTATACCTGTGTAACTATAATAAAGATGAATGGAGATATAACACCAGTACTCTTCAATCCTTTATTGGCTAGGGTTGAGTACAGGAGCGCCGAGACGCTAGTTGGTTATGTGAGAGTCTGGTGTGAACTCAAGGACTTGCTGCCTCCACAGGCCTGGGTGCCAGAGGCGCCCGCAAGTCTAAAGTGTCTGTGGTGCCATATGGTGTTGGACAATAGTGGTGTATACATTATTATTATATCTCCCCCCCTATTGGCGTCCGACGAGGCGATGGTGGAGTCGGGCGGTGTAGGTTGAGTGGAGGGCGGTAGACGAAGCTGTCGTAGGAAGCGGCGGTTGCGGAGTGTGGCTCGCCCCGACCCATCCACCCGGATGGTATACTGGCGGTGTGGATGCACCTCCACTACAGTGCCAGTCTTGTTCCACCGTGTCGGGTTGTTGCCCCCCTGGTTCTGGACGGAGACCCGGTCACCGACGTGGAGTGGTGATAAAGGCCGGGCTGAAGCATTATAGTATGTGGCTAGGGCAGCGTTACCGTGAAAAAGGGCTGCCTCACGAGCTTCGGCCGAGAGAAGCCAGTGGGGGTGGAGGTGGAGAAGTGCAGGATTGCAGGGGACGTGGTCCCGTAGGGTCCTGCCGAAGAGAAGTTGAGCTGGTGACTTGTCAATGGTCGAGAGGGGTGTGTTCCTGTATTGGAGGAGGGCGCGGGCTGCGGCGTTGTTGTCTAGAGAGCCAGTGGGGGATGTACAGTCCGCGATGATGCGGCGGGCTGCTTTAACAGCCAGCTCGGCGCGGCCATTAGACTGAGGGTAGAACGCAGAGCTGACCCGCTGTGACACACCCCAATGTGCCAGGAATTCTTGGAAGTCCCCGGCTGTAAACTGGGGCCCACCATCGCTCGCCAGTACCCGGGGTGCTCCGTAGTGGGTGAAGAGGGTACGGCACGCCGAGATGAGGTGGTGAGCATCACATTTACCTGGTGGCAGGTAGAAGATGTGGACATTGCTGGAGAAGCGATCGACGTAGACCAGGTAGTGTTTGCCCTGGTGCTGAAAAAAATCGGCGGCTACCTGGTCGTATGGCCATTGGGGTGGGTCAGATGACATGAGTGGCTCTTTCGGCTGGGACGGGGCGTGGGCGCGGCAGTAGTGGCAGGTATCCAGGCAGTTGCGTAGGGCCTTGTCAATACCTGGCCAGTAAACACTCGCACGTGCACGGGCCTTCATGCCAGTCATACCCTGATGAGCTGAGTGAAGGGCCTCGAGAACTCTGGACCGAAGATGATGGGGGATGACTGGTCGTTGATCCATGAGGGCTACCCCGTCGACGGAAGTGAGGCGGTCTCTAACACCCCAGAACTGTCGTAGTTGTGGGGCGGTCGCCTCTCTGGAGTCCGGGAAGCCCTCGGGGATGGTCTGAAGAAGGGAGGTATACTCGCTGTCTTGTTGGCCGGCAGATTTAAGGTCAGACCATGATACAACTGGGTCAGGTATGGCGGCGAGCATGGTGAGGGAGGCCAAGGCAACTGAGTGGATATCGAGCTCGCTGGCGGCCGCACTATGCACATCATGGGCGTCCGCGGAGGGCCTGGTCGGGTAGCGGGAGACAGCGTCAGGGCCGCGGTGCCATTTGCCAGGCGTATGTTGAATGGTGAACTGGTATCGTAGGGTACGTTCCTTAATCTTGAACAGGCGAGGGTTTGGTATGTTGTCCAGGGACCGGTCGTTAAGGATGTGCAGTAGAGGTCTGTGGTCCACGACGACGACGAGGTCAGGGCAGCCCAGGACAAACATTCTGCATCTGTCAAGGGCGTCAGCCACTGCTAAAGCCTCGCCTTCGACGGGTGCGTAGTGGGACTCCGCAGGTGTGGTAAAACGGGAGCCGGCGAAGACAAGTTTCCAACCGACCTTGCAACAGGTGGGGGCAGATGCGGTGGGGCAGGAACAATGTTGTTGGAGTAGGAGGAAGCCAAGGCCGGTTTTGCTCCAGTCTGTGGCGAGGCACGTGGGTCTGCCGATCTCGAAGGAGCAGACCCCTTCCTCAACCAGGCGTGGGATGTGGTCCTTAGATGTGGCAAAGGTACAGTCGAGTGCCTCATCCCAGTGGAAGGGGGTTTTGGACTGCACAAGTTCCCGGAAGGGCGCCATTTCCGGTTTGATGCTGAAGGCCCAGGCGACCTGTTCAACGAGACCAAACCACGACCGGGCTCCTGTGATGTCTGTGGGCGTGGGAAAGTCACGGATGGCCTTAATCATGGACGTGCATGGCTTAATTCCAGTGTCTGTGATGGTGAGTCCGGCGAAGTCAACTGAAGGGGCGGCGAAGGTAAACTTGTCAGGGTTGAAAGTGACACCGTTGGTTGCACAGAGGGCCAGGTAATCAAAAGTGTGCCAAAATGCCTCCTCGACTGAAGAGTCCCACAAAAGGGAGTCGTCGACACACTTCACCTTACGAGGGACAGCCTGTATGATTGCGTCGAAGCGTCGGGTATAGGCGTCGCCAGCTGCCAAGTAACCTTGAGGGGCCCTGATATACCTGTAACGGCCAAATTCCGTGATAAAAGTCGTAGCCTCCCTGCTGGATTCGTCGAGTAAAACAGCATGGTATCCATTCCAGGCGTCTAGGACCGTCTTACGAGTGCCTGCAGGGATGGATTGGGCCAAGTTGAATGGGCTCGGGGTGTGATGTGTCTCCCGAAGGCAGGCGTGGTTGAGTGCCTGCAGGTCAACTGTACGGCGGGGTTGTCCAGTTTTCTTGGCGACCACCACCATCCTAGAACACCAGGTAGTAGGGGTACCGATGGGGACAGGCTCAATAATGCCCAGTGCGACGTCCCTGTCGAGATCTGCTTTGACCTGGGCCTTCCAATGATGTGGTATAGGGGCAGGGGTGTGCACGGCATGTGGAGATGCGCCAGGCTTGATGTGGATGTGCATGGGAGGGCCAGACATCGTGGGGAGTGGGCCGCTGGTGGTGTTAAATGCAGAAGATGCAAACTGTGACAAGAACCAGTCACGAAGGTCAGACAGGTGCAGGTCGTTAGGTGGGAAGGGGAGGGAAGTGGGCCGGTGTGGTGGAGGGGTCCTGGTCAAGGTGGGTGGTGGTTGGGCTGTGTGGGCGGCCATGCAGGGGGTAGGTGTGGGGAAGTCGGGAGGGATGATATGTAGTGCCCTACAAGCTGACATGCTAATAAATAACGGTGACTGTGCCTGAATAATAAAAATATCATCATCAGTACTGTAGGGGGTGCCGGCAACGTCGGTGGCGGTAATGGTAGTCGGCATATAACCCAGGACCTGGAGAGTGTGACCCCCCACGGCCGTGATCCGTTGGTGAGTAGGCTGTAGGTGGTGGCGTTGGAGGCCCAGTGCCCGTAGTAATTGCAAACCAGCCACAGATACTTGGGCGCCCGTGTCAGGGTGGGCCGTGACGCTGGTGGGGTGAGAGTGGGGCGACATGGCAGTAGAAATGGTAATGGGCAAGGAGGGGAGCCGTGCGGGTGGTGGTTTGTTAACAGCCTGTTTGAGAGTACCAATGATAACAGCCGCGGATGAAGGTGAGGGCGTGGAGTGACAAACTGTGGAGTAATGGTTGAGTTTGTTGCACGACGGGCAGGTCTTGCCCCAAGCAGGGCATTTGGATGGGCGTTCGGCTCGAGAGTGTGTGGATAGGCTGCACCCACTGCACTGGAAAGAGGTGGATTTACAAACCTTGGCAAAGTGGTTAGGTTTATTACACGCCGTGCAGGTCTTGCCCCATGCAGGACACTTCGAAGATCGTTGGGCTTGTGAATGTGAAGATAGGCCACACCCGGAGCAACGTGTGGGAGATGAAGTGGGGCCGACGTGGGGAGGTGGTGGGGCGGGCGACGGGGGCTGAGTGGGTTGGGCGGGGGGCTGGATAGGGGCGGGGCGTGGGTAAGTACTCTTGAGACGCTGGTATGGTGATTTCACAGCATGTACCCCGGTTGCATTGCCGTCTGATCGAGTGCCGCAGATTCGAACCCCACACAGTAGTTGATAACATCTTGTAAGGTAGGTAGGGTGCGGTCTTTAGTTAAAACATCTTGCTGAAGGGACGAATCACTAATCCCGATAGTCACTTGGTCCCGTATGTGTTCGTCAGAGACATCAGTGTGGCAACAGGGGCAGGTAAAGCCACAGTCCAAAGTGGCCTCCGTAATACGTGTGACGTAGTCCCGGATCTGTTCAGTAGGTTGTTGGAGAAGAGACCGGAAGTGGTGGCGAGCGGCTGCGCGGTTCCGTTGTCGGTGGACGAGTTGTGTGATGAGAGTTGCTAGGTCGATTTCTGGCAATGAGGAGAACGCCTGATTGTGAGCAAATATGGCGCTCTGAAGGGCAGGGTCGCACGTCTGGTAGAGCTCGATGGTAGCCTCGTGAGGTGGTAGAAGGACGAGCCGCTTGTAGACCTCCCAATCAGCCCAGAATTTGCGTAGGGCGTGTCCCGGCATATGTAAAGCGGCCTGGGGCCGCGTAGGGGCAGCCCGGCGGGGCGGGGCGGGGCGTGGCTGGGCTGGGTAGGAAGGGACTTGAGGCGGTGGTGGTATGATGACGTCATGCGCAGAAGGGGCTGCGCCGTGAGGGTTGGTGCCAGCCGTACGATAGCCAGGGGGGGCATAATGGTCGCCGTAATACCGACCGTCGCTACCGACACCAGTGTGGGCCTGGCCGTCAGTTGGGGAGGGTGTGGGATATTCGCTCTTGAGAGGGTGGGTAAGGGGATTAGTCATGTTCATATGTAATAAAGACATGTGGGGAATAACTGGCATATGGTGGGGCACTGAGACATGGGTAGCTGGCATATGGTGGGGCACTGAGACATGGGTAGCTGGCATATGGTGGGGCACTGAGACATGGGTAGCTGGCATATGGTGGGGCACTGAGACATGGGTAACTGGCATATGGTGGGGCACTGAGACATGGGGAGATGTATGAGGTGTGGGTGTCTGTGTAGAGGGATGAATAAGTGTATCACTGGTGGGGCGTGAGGCAAAGGATGGGTCAGCCTGGTGGGTAACATTACTGGCCTGGGGCTGATGTTGTAGAGGCTGGTGGGGCTGGAGATCCTGGCGGGGCGGTGGTGGAGCTGTCGCGGGGCGATGTTGTAGATCCTGGCGGGGCGGTGGTGGAGCTGTCGCGGGGCGATGTTGTAGTTGTAGATTCTGCTGATCCTGGTGATGCTGTAGAAAGGTGGCGATACTCGATTGGAGGGCGTCGATCCTTTCATTCAAGTAGATGATGGATGGGTATGGAGACAGGGCATCGGGCAATGAAGGCTCGACCGGTTGGGAGGTAGATGTAGCCGGGTAGGGACCGCATGGCGGCAAGCCGGCTTCCACAGCGGCTGCAGCCTCAGCTAGGTAGTGCAGGTTCTCCATGTAGGTTCAGATACTGATATACACTGCGCCATATAATAAAGATGAATGGAGATATAACACCAGTACTCTTCAATCCTTTATTGGCTAGGGTTGAGTACAGGAGCGCCGAGACGCTAGTTGGTTATGTGAGAGTCTGGTGTGAACTCAAGGACTTGCTGCCTCCACAGGCCTGGGTGCCAGAGGCGCCCGCAAGTCTAAAGTGTCTGTGGTGCCATATGGTGTTGGACAATAGTGGTGTATACATTATTATTATAGTAACTACTTACTGAACACTAGGTATACAGTATATGTAGCTTGAAAACAGAATAACCTCTATTTATTGGTAGCATTAACATTTACTGCAATGTAATGTAAAGTGGCAACATACTTAACTATACAGATGTAAAGGTTAAATATACAAATAAGTTATGTATAGTCTTATTTGTGTTCGATTTTGATCCCAATGGGTGTGTAACTATCAGTGGTCGCCACTGTACATCAATATATTTTTTAATTATCTAGATATTTAACTTATTTAAATGCGTAATACAAATTCAATTTGATAAGCGATAACATTTTGATATATATATATATATACAGTATATATATATATTTTTGTTTTCTATGTGAATGAGGGAGACAAAAGGCATAACTGCCTGCAGCGAGTGCCTCCCCCAGATTTCAAAGAGTGACAGGGCCGAAATGAAGGGACGATATACAGTGTATATATATATATATATATATATATATATATATATATATATATATATATATATATATATATACTGTATATTACCACCACGATGGTAATTGAACCTGGTATTTGGCAGAGTTGAAAGTACAGTTGTCAACAGGCATTGATGATGTTCTTCATATAGACCAATAACACAAAAATTATGTAATTAAACGAAACTCGATACACAAGTAGCCTTAGCACTTTCCTCGTCCTCTCCGCACTGACTAATACTAAAAACTTCATCAAACAGATCCATTAACAAGAAGTAAATTTAAATTGTAGCATTATTTCCTCGCTGAAGACGATTTGTTCAGGGCTTTCTCTGGTAGACTACATGATGTGCTGCTTAGAGAAAGGGAGCTACGGTAACAAGTATATCGTAGTCTCTCCTCTTTAAGCTACTTTACCTGAAATTACATTTGCTCCTTTTCTTTAATATTCTCTCTCTCTCTCTCTCTCTCTCTCTCTCTCTCTCTCTCTCTCTCTCTCTCTCTCTCTGTGTGGTACTTAGCGCACGACACCATTAAATGTAGTTTCAAATACATTTAAAGCATTAAACATTCTCTAGTTATCCTACTCCAGGTTGCTGGTTTCCTTTATGAAAATAATATTGGTTACATGTATTAAATGTGTACATTTCTTTATATCATTACCCGTCAATCAAGATTCGTTTTATTACTCATATTCCCTAGGGTGTTGAAATCGAGTTTGACAGCTGTGTGTGTGACCAGCTTGTGTTGTAAATCTGTAGTATGAAATAGAGTAGCAGAATACTAACTCAGAGAGAGAGAGAGAGTATCTGTAGGAAGTTAGTAAAGCAATAACATTTGGAGATGAGGCAAGGAGAGCGTCTGAGCCGAAAGCGTCTTGATAGTGGAGTCACAGCTGCCAAGATAAACATTTAAGAGTCGGCGCCGCACCAGATCGATTTCGTCAACAAAAGTTATTAGGATCTGGTATTGTGTTACAAGTTTTATTGCGATTTAGTAATTCTGAAGGAGTGTTCTTAGGATTTGATGATTGCTACGACCTGTATTTTTCTTTCACATTATCACTGATCAAATCATATTTTTTTACCATACACAAAGCATTAACCCGAGAAGCGTGATAAGCCTTACGGAAGTGTCTCTCTAGCGGACGCGATAGGCCTCACGAAAGCAAGACCATGAAAAAAACGTTCCAAAACGCCCCAGAGGCTCTTAAAAAAAAGAAATAAGTGATTAGGTGAGATAATTCCCCTCTAGTACCTCCTAACACTCATAATTATGTGTCCCAACCACCTACCCATCCTCAATTATTGGCTGTTTTAACTTATTTTGCTCATTTATCAGTTATTTTCTGCACAAATTATTCTCAGCTGGGCTGGGTCATTTAGAAGTGAGTCATTTAGAGATGCTCTGGAAGGGTGAAATCTCTGCCAGGCCGCTCAGTACATTGTGAGACGTTGCGAAGGGAGCAAGTCACAGGTCACAGTTCTAGGGAAGTGCCAGCCCCCACCAACCAGAAAGGAATAAAGATGGCGCAGAGTGAAGCCGGCGCAGAGTGAAGTCGGCACAGTCGAATGATCAAAGGATGACAAAGACAGAGCAGAGTAACATGGTGGAAGGGGATAAAGCCGGTGGGAGAGGCCGTTGAACCTCCGACACGGCAGACAATCATCGGAACCGACCGAATTTCCCCCAAATAAAGCCGCAGATTGCGCCGGGCACTGGGGACGTCCGACCGCGATTCACAGAAACTCTCTTCCTCCCAGTTCGACGCTGGCATAAACTATAACCCAAACAACAGAACTCTGAGAAGAATGTTTACAAACACCAGTACAGTCAATCTCAAACGTTATTCACCATCTTCACTATTATTATTATTATTATTATATGAGATGCCGAAGTCGCCAACCAGGGTGCAGAAACAACAGCAAGATGAATCCACACAAAACACCCGGAGGCACAGGAGAGAGACTACGGCAACTTAGGAAAAAAACAAACATATACTGTATACTGTATAATATACATATATTAAACACAGATAACATATTATGCAGTGGAGGATATCAAGTATAAATATAATACAACAAAATAAAATAAAATAATATAAAAAATTAGACTTAATGCTGCAAAAAAAACATTAACTCTAGACTTAAAAATGGAGATATGAGCTGAATTGACTAGCTCATTTGGCAACTTATTCCAAAAGTCAACCATGGCCGGCACAAAACACTGTGAAAACTGTGTAGTAGAAAAATTAACACGGCTCGTGGCAAGATCATTAAGATTGCTTATGAATCTAGTTGCACGAGCCCGGACATAAGGCCCAGGCAGAACCCCATGTAAGGGATGCTGAGGGTTGTTAAAAACTTTAAATAAAAGACTAAGGGCACCAACTTTACGTCGATGACACAGATCAAGAGACAAATGAGGTAGAATAAAACTGATAGAATTTAGTGACCTGTCAAGCAACTTGAGATGGCAGTCAGCTGCTGACAACCAGACAGGTGAGCAGTATTCGAATTGTGGCAAAATAAAAGCATAACAAGACTTGATAACTGTGGCATCACAAGCAAATGTTTTATAAACCTTGCGAAGCAGACCAATTTTTTTGGAAATGGAAGAGGAGAAAGAACGAATATGCTTTTCAAAAGTAAGTTTGGGATCCAGAGTAACTCCTAACAAATGCAGAGTATCCACATTCTCAATTTCCTCTCTAGAAACTTGTAGATAAGGATGGGGAGGATCCAAGGTACGAGATCTGCTGATGATAATGGAGTGTGTTTTACTAGCATTAAGTTTCATACCCCAAAGTTCACACCATGATGTAATTTTGGCTAAATCCCTACTCAGAGCAGTAGCAATTACGTGTCGATCTATTGGTGATGGAATTGACGCATATAAAGTTGTATCATCGGCATAGGAGATTAGTTTATTTTCAAGCTCAAAACACAGGTCAGCAGTAAAAATAATAAAAAGCAAAGGCCCAAGGACACTGCCTTGTGGAACGCCAGAAAAACAGGAACAGAAGGGGAATGACACCCATCAATGACCACAGACTGAGATCTTTTCGTCAAAAAATCTTCAAAGATCCTTAAAAAATTGCCACCAATACCGATGAGCTGTAACTTATACAGAAGTGCTTTATGGTTGACTAAGTCAAAAGCAGAACTAAAGTCAATAGCCACGACACGAGACTCATGTCCCTGGTCCAATGAAGATTGCAAGTCATGGGTGAGTGTCAGAAGCGCATCACATGTACCCAGTCCCTTACGAAAACCAAACTATGAGTTTGGTATCAAATTAGGACTATTACAATAAGAGGAAAGGTGTCTGGACAAAAGCCTCTCATAGAGCTTAGATAGGATAGGTGTAATGGAGATAGGGCGATAGTCATTAGGAGATGATGAAGCAGTATTTCCCTTTGGAATAGGAGTGATACTAGTCTTACGCCAGCAAAGAGGAAAACTACCTGATTTCAAAAGCAACCTAAACACCACGGCCAATTTAGGTGCCAAGACCACTGCAACCTTTTTAAAAAAGAGAGGGAAAAACCCATCCGGGTCTGTGCCACCATAGGTATCAAGATCCAGCAAGTACCTTTTCAGTTCAGCTGATTTGAATGCCATTGAATTGAGGTTAGGTCTAGGGAAACGTCAATGGCAAAGACAATTCCTGATTACTCTGCTTATTAATAAAAATATTAGATAGAATATTGGCCTTCGATAATGGATCAAAAGAGATGGAGCCATCAGAATCACAAAGAGGAGGCATGGAGGAATCTATTCCAAATAAAAAGGATTTCAAAGCAGACCACCATTTATGAGGCTGTGTAGCTCCTGCCAGAACATCCTGAAGATGGGAGTTATAATCCCTCTCAGCACCACCATAAACTCTCTGCGCAGCTGCCCTTTTAAAAACATAATTTTTCCAATGCATGGGGGTTTGATTACGCCTCCATAGACGATATGCAGCCTGTTTGTCATCAAATGCACGCTTGCAGTCATCATTAAACCATGCTTTATGCCTGATACGAGACTTAATTGTTTTTGATGGAACTCTTTTGCGATGGATACCAAGAAGGGAATTGTTGAGAGCTGAAACTGGGTCATGAGATCTTAGTATGTGATTCCACTCAATATTACAAACACTACATTAACTTTACTTTTCTATCTTGGTATATGAGAACAATTATACCATTAGACTGGAGGAGTTCATGTATTGTACTTTTGTACAAGGGGAAGGGAACCCGGCAGGGTGTTTATAACAAAAGGTACAGTACATAAGGTCTATCTATCTATTTCTATCTATATGCTCAGGCCCAATCCCCATTTTGGGGGTAGCCGACTCAAGACAGAGCAAGAACAGGGAAAACACAAAAACAACATAAAACAAAAAATAAACACAGATAAAAAACACAAACTCACACACATCCAGGTCACCCAGGAGAAGACCCAGAGACCAGGGTTACCAAGGTCGGTCCAGCACTCCCCCGGCCCCTGACCACCCGGAGAGGTTCCGATCTCGGCAGGCAGACATGCAGCGGAGCCAAAGCCACAAGCCCTCCCACCACACTTCCAGGCACACCCTTCATATTAATCGTCCCCCCGGGCCAGGCGCCTGATGGACTATTATCTAGTCGAACTTGCGCCCGACCCCTTACTCCAAATGACCATGTGTTCACTCAACTATTCACAAGCATTCTCCATTCACTCCTGTCCACCACCACTTCCCCTGCCTGATCTATAGTCATTCCTCTATCATCCAAAGCCTTTCTTACACAGTCTCTCCATCTCAATGGGGGTCTTCCTGCCCTTCTATCTCCCCTTGTACCTGACTCACATATTCTCATAACATACATAACATTACATAAGGTGCAATAGGAAAAGAGCAGTGTAGATTTAGGAGGGGAAGAGGGTGTGTGCATCAGATTTTTGAAGTAAGACAGCTATGCTAGAAGTATTTAGACAAAGGTAGGGAGATATTTTGGGTTTTTATGGATTTGTAAAAAGCGTATGATCCAGTGGATCGAGAAGCAATGTGGAAAGTGCTAAGGTTATATGAAATTGGAGGAAATTTGTTAAGAACAGTAACGAGTTGAATGTGTTAGACTAGGGAATGAGTTGAGTGAATGGTTTGAGGTAAATGTAGGTCTGTGACAGGGTTGTATAATGTGGAGAGAGGATTGTTGAAAGTTCATGCTGACCATGATAGTGTAGGCAATGCACAGCCGTAGTTATTATTGTCTTTATTATAATTAGAGGACAAATTATGAAACACTGATGAATCATTTTGAAAACTCGATTGAAGCGTATTACTCGGTTTACTGGTATTCTCGAACCAATGGTAACTGCCTCGTGCACATGGTAAGGTGATGTTTCAGTATTTTTAGCCACGACTGTACATTACATTTGCCATTATATTATTTATTTTAACTTAGATTGAAACGATATCAAAATAAACATACACATACCATGTGTTCCCTCTACCATTGAATCCTATTATGTAACAGTACAATATTGAGTGTGGCGGTATCTCTTTGATCGACTCATTATGATAATATAATTGCAGAGGAGAACAGCAGAGACTTATTAATAACGTAAACAAATAAAAGCTAATGAGAGGGTGTGAAGGTAAATCGAAATAATAATACTGTGCAGTAAAGAATAATGTATGCATAAGGTACACAGTTACGAGTGAAATACAGATTAGCAAGATAGATTTAAGGGGGTATGGGCCACTTTTCTGGACCACTTTCTCCCTCATGTTTAGGCTAACCTCATTAGTTTTCAGATGTTAAGATGTTTGCCCCATTACTTAGTCGATTTTAAGACCTTTCGCCCCATTTCTTCGCCAATATTTAGACCTTTCGTGCTATTTAGGTGTTGATTTTTTCCCTGGCGAACGATAGTGAGCCTGTAATGTTGGAAGAACCGGCCTTAGGCCGGGAAATTTTTCTACCCAAACAATGTACAAATTAATCTAGAAGGGGGATCTAATGGATGTGTTTTTGTTTTAATTTGATGGAGGTCTACGGAGGAAACTAGAAAAATAATGATTACATGCAAAAATCGGCCAAAAAGTAAACCATCACCTCTTAACCCGGGAACTGCCGGAAGACTCTTAAGAGTTCCCCCGGCGGACTGCGGGAAGACTCTTAAGAGTTCCCCCGGCGGACTGCGGGAAGACTCTTAAGAGTCAGGGGAAAAAAAAATCAATTTAAAACACCGAAAAAAAATAAAAAAAAAAATTTGCCCCTAGGCCATGCCAAATATCACTCCTCCGCCTCCCCTCCTTCCCCAGTTTCCTCCCCTCCTTCAGTTATCACCTATTTTCCCTGTTATTCCCTTTTCCTGTGGTCTATTTTCGTGCTAACATTAGTTGCTAGCAGGGCGTTGTCATCACTGTTAGCAAGCGAGTGCAAGAGAGAGAGAGAGAGTATCGATCGACAGTCTCTCTCCAGAGGTGGAGAAAAGTGATGGGCTGGGAGGTTGCCTCAGCCATACATTGTGTAACTACCGGCCTGTATCGCCGATTTTGACCATCCAAACGCTGTTTCCACTTGTTTTTTTGTTGTAACAGGTTAATACCTTTATAATCAACCTATAATAGGCACATATGGATAAGTATTAATGCTATTTATGGTAAAATAAATATTTTAGTGATGGGAACAGCTCAAATACGTCAGCACAGGAGTGTGGTGTCTCATACCCCCCATGCACACTTCAGAGGTTAAGAGTTCATTAATTTTGTAATCATGAAATTGTGTAAGTGGAAATAAGCATATAATGTATACCTAAACAAGCGTTGCAAAACAACTAATATCTCCGTCGTCTGACCCCACCCTCCGGGCCACTTCAATCTCTTCCCATCCCTCCTTCCGTTCCTGTGTGCACATATAATTAGACCATCACATCCAGCTACCATCTAAGGGGAAATGAGTGTTTAGCCCAATCAGTTTTCAAATTTTAAGACGCCCAGCCCATTACTTTGGCCATTTTTACACATTTCGCCCCATTTTGTTGACAATGTTAAGACCTTTCGTGCCATTTAGGTGTCAATTTGTTTCCTGGCGATCAATACCAAGCCTATAATATTAAGAGAAAGCCGGGACATATGTCTACCGATGGATGGGTCTAGGGGGCGTTTTTCTAAGCTTGATAGAGGTCTAGCGAGGAAACTAAAAAGAAAAAAAAAAAAAAAAAAAAAAAATCAATAGAAATAACAGCCACTGTCCCCTTAATTAGTGTATTGGAATAGAAACAAATAAATAGTAGTCAAAGGTGCATATTCTTCATAATCCTTCTCAGTGTATTATTGAAGTCTATAAAGTTAATGCACAGTATATCATAAAAAAACAAATAGCATAACACAAAACCGTAAAAATAATGAATGCGTGATGTGTTATATACGACCTTTTGTATTGGGACGACCAGTTAACTTATGGCAAGGGTTCTTATTCTTGTGATTGGTGGAAGAAGGACCATGTTGAACATAACAGTGGATACATAAGGATTCTTTCAGTAAATGTCCAGTAATGTGTGAACACAGTAGATTGGAGAATATATCTTGAAAACGTAATTAAAAACATCTGATTCAAGGCATAACAAACCTTAATATGATCAAATAGCTATTATCATCTACGAAAAAAACTAAAACTAAAACAACTAAACACGGTAAACGTGTGTGGTAGCACAAGGGTCGTCAGGGGAATTTATTTGTGTAACAGCTTGGCAGCCAAACTGTTCAAACTTTTTCTCGCCCATTTTAAATTGTTTTCTGCTTTGTTGTTTGTGATTTGTTTCTGATGTTTTGTCCAGATAAACACTGTAGCTTTCTAATTTGGCTTCAATTCTCATTCATCTCTCTCTCTCTCTCTATCATTTCATGTGGTAATTGAGACAACGAGACGAGTCGAGTTTAACAGCCGGCCAGTTTATAATCTTACCTTCACAGATCTATGGTGTCTTGTTGTCTCTTCCTGGCCTGTATTGAGCTTCGGTGTCTCAAAACCTCATTGCCACTGCCGCAGCCTCTAATCTCACATTCTTGGACACAATTTCTATCTCAAACACCAACTATTGAGGACAACTATCTCACTCACTAGGCACTGACCCCCATAGAATAATTTACTCTTGAAAATATTCATACAACGCTAATGTATTGGCAACACTGAGAGTATTATTTATGGTGCATAGGTGGTCTTTGTGGTAACGTACTGAAACCAAGTACAGCACCGATTCCATCTCAATAATATCTTCTCATTAACATATAGTGATTTGAAACCGGGACTTTAAGATTATCAGTTCAGTAGCAAAACCACTCCTCCACATCTACTGTACAGACAATAACATTCACAATGATGCGTTTTGTACAACCATGCACTCCTTGCTCAAAAACTGGGCTAGGGTGTTTGTCCTGATGTTTCAGGGATTTTAGTGAACAGTTGCGACATATCTCTAGACGACGCCGTTCACCACAGCACTGTCCACTGGCTCCCCCAAACCTCGACCTCTCGGTTTGCAGGCAAGTGTTCTACCAACTGTGCCACAGCCTGTTGAATAATATATGTTCTATGATAAACCAAAATGTAATTACAATTTCGCTCTTGTTAGACAGACAAACGATGCAGCATAAATAATTAATATGGTATATATGTCATTAATTGTCCACGAATATTGCAACGTGCTGGCCACCTACGTATTCTCCGCCAATACATGTAATATTCATCTAATGCAAATAAAATATATTCAACATTGCTTCCTCACAAACAACACACATGAAAAAGCTCTCTTTCATCACGCCATTATGAAGCAGTCTAACATATATATATACAAATATGAGCTATTTAAAACATACAAAAGTATAAGCAAATAATTATAAAGTATTGCTAAAGTATAAATGAAACCGTAAATCCAACAAACTATACATTTTATATACATACATACTAGATACAATAATCAAAAGCATTATATCACGCACACATTTAACAATCAAAGAATGTGTCATGATTATTATTAGGAGACAATAGCCTATACTGATTTAGAAGTATCAATAATACAAACCTTTTCAGAAAGCGAGAAACTGATTAAGTAGTCAGGGAGAAACTCCGATAACAAATTGGCAGTCCAAACACTTGAAGAGAGAATGACTTGGTAATCTGGCAAGTTTGTAGTTGAGTCAACAAAGACTGGAGTAAAGTTAATACAAGTCTGAGAAAGTCAAACATGCCACTTCAAACAAGAGTAACGGATCTCGTCAACAATAATAATACCGCTATGATGTTAGCCTTGTATTATTTAAAACACATTATAATGCAAGCTAACGACATATGGTAGTAAAACATGTTTCGTCATACTTGTTTTTATAATTAATGTATGTCTATGTAAATGAAGGAGACAAAAGCGAAGCCAAGATAAACACAGAACTTGAAGCAGTTTAAATCATAGAATGAGGGTAAAACAGATTGTGGGAGAGAGTTCCAGAGCTGACGTGTTGAGTTAAAAAAGACTGGGAAAATAAAATTACTATTTGCATAATTATGATCTCACTATTACATATAATTGTAACTCATTAAATATGATCTAAGAAAACAACACAGTTTGCCATTCTACTGTATATTCTACAGTAGTGCCTGTACATAGGTATTAATAATTATGTACAACACGAAACTATAACTTCCCACGTAAAGCATGCACACTTTCTTCCCACATCTAACCTGTTTGTATATAATCCCCAACACATATATACTTTAATCCAAAACTCGTCTGGTGCAGTTTATGTTTGTATTATTCAAAGTTTGGCTATGACGCCTTCCAGGAGGAGCCAGACTCAAGTTTTGGTGATGATGTTTGACAAGTTGGAATGTGTAAATAGAAGTTTTGGTGATATAGTTCGACAGCTTACTTAGTCAGCAATAGTTGGACTGTGACTTTTATCTGCAACAATCATGTGACTTCTCTATAGTCAAGGAATAAAACATATATATGATAGAAATATCTCCTTCAGCTTCTCATTAGTATACTATATTTTATAGTTATAATTTACATTGTAAATTACGATCACAAAGTAAACACAAATGTAGACGAGTCGGATTAAAAAATTGCTAGTGCCGTGTGTGAGATATAACCAAAGACTGGGAGCTTTATGTAAGATGGTACAGACCAATGAACCTGAACTGACTCGCCCCGACTTAGAAAAGCACACTACCATACTTGACAAGAAAAGCGACCCCATATGACTTAATTACCATCCTCGAAGCCCTGTACATACAAGCCCTATGACCCAGTATTTATCATCAAACTCGTAGAGGTATTTCCCTCAACAAAACAGCATGCATCGGCAAACACTCGCCCCTCTCCCCTGCCCACTGCCACCACGCACCCTGACAATGAAGGCACCTGCCTCTCCCCCTCGCACAGCAACAGGACCAGCAAACACCCACACCACCCCCAGCCAACCAGCGACGAGATAGCCTACAGCCAGAGACTGACCCAGCAATAGCCCACCACCAATGGTGGACTTCCTGGTGCATCTTAGCCACGCCCCCACCTCCTCCCTGATCTGCGAAAATCCCATAAGTACCCCCATATCGCCCCTCTCAAATCACCCTGGCCTATGGGGTTGGCAACGCTGGTTTAAATCAGCGAGGTTAAGCAACGTGGGGTCTGGTTAGTAATTGGATGGGTGACCACCAGGTACCAGCACAGCAATTGTTGGGTAGGTTTGGTGGCCCTCCACCAGCACAGCAGTAGCTGGATGGGTGATTGCACCCGGGACCAACATTGATCAGATGGTTGCCACACATACATGGGGTGGGTGAAATTTCCCTGGCTTGCCACCAGGGTCCAAGTAGCCCAGGAGTGTTGAACAAACTCCATTCCTTGTGTAGTTCCGTCTCACTCAGACGAAAATGAGGACCTGGAATCGTTGTGGCTCAAATGAATTCAGGGACCTGATTGGTGGCTTCCTGTAGCCAATCAACACACGAGACTTTTGAACTTGGTTAGCCACCAGGATTGCTCAGTGGTCATTGGGCTGGCCTTCTCTCGTGTTCGCCTCGTCCCACCCATGCGTAAAACTGGGTACCTAGAGTGTAAAACCGGCCTTGGCATGGTCGTATTCTGGGGTAAATTTGATTACTTGTCTCATCATTTCTATATTCCTCCGTTCATAAGTGTCTGTCTGTCCTGCCTGTCCCCCCATCCTAGCCCCAAAAAACACAACTCACGCAGGTTGGGTCAAGCCCCGACGCCTTCATCTCCTACTACAATTTACTTCCTCACCCCCTACTACTTCCTCTGTCCCAACTCTAGTATTCGAGGCATTGGGGTGATCAAAATTATTTAAATTACTTGTCTCATCATTTCTAATTACCTCCTCCTCCTCACAAATCACAGTTCCTGAAGATATCTGCAGAGACAGACGAAGCGTCGATGAGCTCCAATTACTCCCAGAACTTTGTCAACCTACACCACCTACTCAAAGAACCACAATGGAAAATTGACAGAAATATTGAAGGAATAAATAATAAACTTATTAATACTGAGAATGCTGCTTCTTTTAACCTTGTCTGCATTAAAGAAAATCTACTACCTGACTATACGAATATATATATATATATACCGGTATATATATATATAATAATATATACTTTATAATCCATAGTAGCTGTCACACCACAACATAAGAATGAGGTGTCGGGTGATGAAGTTAGTATTAACTAGGAGCGGGTGTGTCATTATCATGGTTTACAGTATTCTCAGATTTACTAATACATTACGAACTGTTAACAGTGTCTAAGTAATATTGGAGAGAGAGAGAGAGAGAGAGGGATCGTGTGTGTTAGAATGACAGTGAAGATGCCATAATATAATAAACACACACACTCGTTATCACCTCTTTCCCCAATTACGAACCAACCAACGTGGAGGAGGTGTTGCCCTCTTCTGCCACCAGGACCTATGCCCCATACAACTAAAGATTTATGTTCCTGACACAGTCAAAGCACTTTGGGTTCGTGTTACACCAAAACACAGTGTGACGCTCCTGCATAGTAGCCTCGTGCGGTCATGCGCGAGTGTCGGCTGCCCAGCCGTTTAGAAACCGGCTGGCGGCAGCCGGCTGGCGGGCTTTTCCTTAGTATATATCCTAGGACAATGTAACTAATGTCTGGGATATTCTTATGTTGTTTCACAGCTTGAAGCTGCCCTTATTCTTAACCAACACATCTTAGTATATTTTATTCTCGATAGTTGATTGTTTCAATATTATATATAAGATGTAAGTCTAGTGAGAGTGGGAGGAGGGAGAGAGAGAGCGAGCGAGCAGGTTGGGGGAGGTGAGTGTTGCTTTTCCTCCTCCTCCCTCCTCCCTCCCGGAGGAGTTGCTCGCCCGCGTGGCCTTTTCTCTCGGTTTTGATTGGCTGGTGGTTCCTGGCGCCTTCTGCAGGCCTGCTGCCGGGTGACGTAGCGGCCTGTGATTGGCTGACCACCGTGCCTTTGTGTGGGATCCTGGAGGGGTCCAGAGGAGCTATTCTCCTCAGAGCTCACCTCACTGTCGTACCCTTCGGACCCCCTTGATATCTATCCCTCTCAACCCCACTTAGAAACTTTCTCTCTTACTTTGTATACCTTCTTTCAACTACTTCACCAGTCTCTTCAATTACCCCATCCCCTTGATAGAACTTATATCTATCATTGTATTAACGACGAGCTCTCAGATAACTAGATAGGATTTTGGGCCTTATGCAGAGATATAATTGTTAATGAGACCTAGGAAGCTTTTTTGTTGTCTCATATTTGGTGGTTTCATGCTTGCTGGTGTGTTCTTGTGGCAGGTGAGCAGGGGCTAGACCGGAGGGGAGGCATTTTGCGATCCTTTAAGTAAAGTCTGCTGGTGCGAGTCCTGTGGACCTGCACGACTTTACTAGGATACCCGTGGGAGTCTGGGGGCATTTTCTTGTCTGTGTGCCTGTGTGTCTAGTGTTGCGTTGTGTGAGGGCCCTTGCCTAGTCCACTCAGCACTGCGCTAGCACGTCTTGCTTTTGTTTTAGGGTCGCCAGGAGAGAGTCAGATACTTGGGATCTGAGTCTCTCAAGAGAGCACCCTTTCAATTAGAGTAATTGGCGCACAGACTTGGGAACGTCCCTAGGCTAGAGCAGGTGGCTCAGCCCGGGTATCCGAAGCCTATATCCTTCCAGCTAGACCTCTGCCACCTGGCAGATTAACAGCTAGCGGTTTATTATATCTGTATGCTTGTTATTGTGCCACAGTTTACCGTCTTTGTGAGCATTGTGAGTCAGGGTGTGGCTTAGAGACTCTGTCCGAGCAGGCTTGCCTGACTAAGAGTGAGAAGCACACCTGTATGTGGTTATGTTGCGAGTTGCTGCCTTTATTTAATTATACCTATGCCATTATACACTGTATGGCCTATCACTAGTATTTATTCCTGCTTATGAGATAAGAGTTCTCTAAATCCGTAACATACTTTCTTTGCTAAGCATCAGATCCTACAGTAGCCGCATGCAGTTTAGAAACCCGCATCTTGTCTACCTGTACGATGTTTTGAGGACTGTTTGCTTTCACCTTCTTTCACGCAGGGGTGAGTAGTTGTATTAATTAACGTAACATTAAATGTACTTTCTTCTAGTTTGTTATTAAATTGTTTCTGCCATTTAATTCCGTTATCTATCTTTTCCTTGAAGCTTTAAGTCAACTTAATTGTGTGATCTTTTATATAGCCTGCTTGACTATCAGCAGTCTATAGTGCGTGCACCCTGTAACCGAGTCATAGGATACCTTGTTGTCCAGGCAGGACTCTTGACGGTTTAGGGTGGTTTGTTGCCTGGGTTTATAGATAAGGGTGGGATCTAGCGTTTTCCGTTGTTGCTTGTTGCCGCATACCTAGTCCAATAGAAAGAGCCCAGTGTTTATATTGGCAGGAAGTCTCAAGATGACGTGAACACCAAATGGGAAAAATTCAGCAACACCATCAACCAGGCATATGAATAATCTTTCCCAATTAAAACTCTGAGAATTCACCCAAATGATGCACCTTGGATCAAGCAATGCATCAAAAGTCTCAACCAACAGAAAACTTAGCAACAAAGTCATTTATGAAATACGTATAATAAAGAAAACCTACTTCTATCACTTCCCTGTGTGAATCACCTAACCAACGAAAATGCCGCTGATGAAATCAATTAACATTTCGCTGCTATCTGTCAACTCCTACCGGCACTTCAAATGGAGGAACTCCCTACCTACCTTCCTTTTCCAACAATCTTAAAACCAAGCGGTCAGTCACACCAGTCACCTCCATCATAAATGAATTGCTCGTGCAAAGCAAGTTCCCAGCTGAGTAGAAAATATCCTATGTCACTCCACTACCAAAAACCACAAACCCAGAAACCCTTGACAAATTGCTCCCAATTGCGATAACTCCAATCCTCAGTCTAATCTGTGAAAGTATCGTATTTGAATGGGCCTACGCTGACATAGCACCATCGATAGACCCACAACAATTTGGGAATATGAAATCCTCCTCCACAACCCATTGCCTGGTCAGATTTCTAATTTCATTCACAACAACCTGGAAAAAAGGAAAACTTGAGTTTCCTTAACTTTCCTAGATTTCAGTAAGGTCTTTGATTTAGTCAACCACAACATTATCATAAAAAATGCAGCAGAACTCGGATTATGACCCTCCCTCGTTTCATGGCTGGCAAACTTTCTCTATGACCGCAGACAATTCGTGCGGATGAAAGGCACAGTTTCCTCCCAACTCCCTCTGACCTGCGGAGTCCCACAGAGGACCAAAATGGGACAGTTATGCTTCCTCATCCTGATCAACGATGCAATGCGAGACACAGATGCACGCTGGAAGTATGTAGATGACTCAAGAATCGGAGTGAGCATAGATGACACTTCACCCGACTTCAGCGCACTTCAGAATCATGTCTATCAACTTCAGGGCTGGACTTCAGCCAACGATGTTTCCATAAATAGTGCCAAAACAGTAGTGATGCACATCAGCGTAGATTCAGACATCATCGACTCGCTTCTAATTATCCCCTCGGATCCAGTGCTCTACAGGTAGTGAACAATTTCAAGCTATTAGGTTTCATCATAGACGACAATCTAAATTGGAAGCCCCACGTCAGTAGTGTAGTCAAGATTTTTGGCTATAAACTATGCCTCCTTCGCCGTCTTAAATTCCTAGGCGATCCATCACCCAACCTCTCATACGTGTACAATCTGTTTATTTTGCCCAAACTCACTTATGCCTGCCCGGCATGGACCTCATCATTAACAGCAACACAGAAAGAACAACTCGAAATTGCAGAAAAGAGCTTGCAGGATAATTCTAGGACATTTAGAGCCACGGCGGTCGAGTGGTGAGTACGCTCTAATGTGAATCTGATTGACCTGGTTTCGATCCCAGCTGTGGCGGACATTTAGTGGGTGTGGTAGTACGTCCTAGCATGTATATCATGCTCTCACCCAGACGGTGGACACCTCGACGACGTATACAGACTATTAACACACATACCAAAGCCATTTCAACAGCTTCCACAATCTACAACACCTCTTCTCTGCTATCTACACTCTCCCAGTCGTATGGTCCTAGTGTACTGTCTGATGGCGTTAATGGGTTTCGAAATGTAAGACCCATACAAACACTACCCTGTAGCGCTACGGTCCCTGGGGTTAGAAATGCTATCGAGCTGATATCAGAACCTCACTCTGAAATTCGGTCAGAAACTAGTCGCCAATGCAAGACACAACAAACTATTACCCACCTCAGCACCTCTTTCCAGGAGAGCTATCCGGCGTCACAACACCATCACCCCTATACGTGCGAGGACGTCAAGATATCAAGCAAGCATAATCCCCTATATCGTGAACCTAATCAACCAACAGTAAGACCAGTCATAAACAATCACTAGTGTGCGACTATCATATTTTGCAGTCAGTGTCAAACCCACCAACACAGTGGGAAGGCAGTGTCACACCAGCTCTTTTTCCGTCAACTTTCACTGGCAATCTACCTTCGGTAAAGTGTCTGCTCCTAACGCAAATTAGCCTCTAAACATTTCAGGATAGATATATATAAATTAGTAAATATAAAACATATAAACAAAACAAATAAATAATTAATACATTATATAATAGATAATTGAATAAATAAACTTGCTCCCGAAAACCTGCTGGAAAACACGCCTGTGTAAACACCAGCTTTCTAAAATACGGTACCTAAGAACAAAATGTTTGAAGACGATACCTCATCAGTTCGGTTCACCCTACAAAACTATCATATGTCAAAGGTACAGTGAACATATCACACAATCCGATTATAAAAAAAAACACCCTAGACAAACAGTAATCAGTAATACCAGATTTGTCATCTTTTATCCTAGATAAACAGTAAATCAACTCCCAAGCTTCAGAGAACCTTTATAAATGTACCACTATTATCTCGACTCGAAAATTATCGGCAAACTAAGTGCATAACATTTAACTGATCAAATACCGGTAGTTTCTGTGCAATCTCTTGCTTTGGTATATATTTTAAGTTAATATAAGTTAGAGTTAAGCAACAAACTGTTTCTATGAACATATTCAGCCAATGGCTGCAACTATCAATAAACCGTGAATTATTATTTGTTATCACACACACACACACACACACACATTCACATATAATTATATATATCATAGACTACAGTATATCTAGACTGGACACGAACATGGAACTTTGCAGTAAGGGACCCAACATCGGAAAACAAACCCCCAAGTTCGAACCTCGAAACCACGAACATTTTATATTTTCGCGGTTTCGAGGTTCGAACTTGGGGGTTCGTTCTCCGATTTTGGGTCCCTTACTGCAAAGTTCCATTTTCGTGTCCAGTCCAGATCTACCGTAGTCTATGTATATATGTATAAAATATACATATATTATCATAATTTAAATTAATTTCATATTTACTAATGCCTTTCGGAATGTCAGAGTGTCTAAGTAATATCAAAGAGAAGAAAAGAGTGAGTGTGTATGTGTGTGTGTGAGTGAGAATGACAGTGAAGATGACGGTATAGAAGACGACCATATTAATGCCAGAAGTTATATAATTTTTAACTATGGCAATCATCGCACCACAGGGCCCTGAAGATTTCGAGAATGTCTTTTAACCTGCATATAAGAACAAACTCTTAATGAACAGAATATCCTCTAACGTTTCATATCATATTATACTGATCTCATTTTGCATTTCACACACACACACACACACACACACACACACACACACATGGTTGTATTATGATCCAATGACCCTGCGTTTACATTAAGGGGAGGTTTTTAATGTGTTCCCTAGACCTCCATCAAGCTTAAAATTACACCCCCTATCATGATAAATTTGTAGATTGTTCGGTTCCTCATAAATTACAGGCTCGCTATCGCTCGCCAGGAAAAAAACCTACACCTAAATGGCACGAAAGGACTTAACATTTACAGAAATGCGGCGAAATTCTTCAACTCGCCAAACGCATGGGGCGAGCGTCTTAAAATAAAAACAAAAAACAATGGAGCTAAACATGAGGAACAAAGGGGTTCAGAAAAAATCCTTCAATTGGAAATCTCCCCGGAAAAATATAAACTATTCAATATATTACTTAACTCGATCATTTATTGAATACTGCCTCCCCTGACGTAGAGTAGTTGCAATATAATTGAATTAAGGATAAAAGGGAAAATGTGTTACCCAAATTGTGAAGTAATCGGTGCCAGGATTATCAGTTTAGTTCCCTTCCCTCCTCCTATAACTAACACACACACACACACACACACACACACACACACACACACACACACACACACACACACACACACACACACACACACACACACACACACACACTGGCAGGTGGAGGTGCTGGTGGTTGATTTAATGTAGATGAAGATTAATGATCTCACTCTATCTCTCATCTAAAATGTTAATTTGGCCAACTTCAAATTTCAACTCTATTTAACCTAATAATGTTATGCTACGTTAAGTTAGGTTAGGTTGGACTATGATTAAACCGTACGGTACCGGTCACGTCCTTTTCATTATAATCTGGCAACTATTATATGATTTTATTTAGTTTAGGAAGGACGTCTACACATTAAAAGGCTACAGCCTACCTCGATTAACCCTTTTAGTGACCATGTTTCCTTCCTAAGCTTAATAACATTGTCTAGATATAGCTAACATAAGATTAACAACACGATTCCGGTGCTGAATGGTTTAATGGTGAGACAAGTTTCATTTAGGCAATTTGTCTAAGGCCGTTACAAAGTATAAAATATATATAAATATATATGTCCCATATATGTTGTCCCTGTTCGGGCTCTGTCTCGAGTCGGTCACCCTAAAACAAAAGGGGTATGTGCCAGAGTATATAGATAGATAGTTAGATATATTTCCTTATATCTCCGTTTCTAAATCATAGATATTTCAATAACCCTAGACTATAGATGCAATTGTTTTCTCATCAGTCTTGCTATCAAGTCCCACTTCTGGCCTCCCTTCCCTTCAGCCCACCCCACACTTGACCATCATACCCGGTAGTTATAATGGACTCACACTTTGAGTTCCTCACTGTTCAAATTACACAATATGTTCTATTTGGTGCAGGGCGGGTCCTTTTTGGAACTGCGCTGTTACACTCCATTGGTTTGAAGATTTTAAGACGTGTCACCATATTAGTTTGGCGATTAAAAGACGCTCCAACCCAATAAGGTGTCGATATTTCCTGGGCAAGAGTTAGCGACCCTGCAATTAAGGAATAGGGGGCAAACTAAACATACATTGCTCGAAAGTTGCAAAAATCAATCAAACCTTCAATAATAATTAAACAAAATATCATACTAACACCCAAGACGATGCATCAGATGGTGTTATATCGTTAGTGGAATACTTCTTCGCGTGTGGAGCAAATTTGCCATTGCGTTTTTCTGATCAAAAATTAATTGTATATACATAGATAATATATATATATATATATATATATATATATATATATATATATATATATATATATATATATATATGCCCTCTTATATTGTATGTATGCCCTCATTCAACCTGTCCCAACGAAGGGTGACCGAAAAAGCTTGAGTAGGTTTTCCAGCAGATGGGATACAATAGCTTGTGGTGTTCTGTGACACTATATCAAACAATTAGTTCCGTATTCCATGATAGTATTATATTATAATATATACTATTATGTCGAATGTGATAAAAACGGTAAAATTCAAATATATATATATATAGATGGAGTCATGAAAGAAATACAAGGAAGAACAGAGGATGTTGGTGTGCCTCTGATAAGGGAGGGAAACGAGTGGAAGTTGCCTGTACTGCTGTTTGCTGATGATATAGTTCTGATGAGCGATAGTGAATGGGAGTTGCAGGGGCTGGTAAATATGTTTGGAACAGTGTGTGAAAAACGGAATCTGAGGGTAAATGCGGGAAGAGCAAGGTTATAGTCTTTGAAAGAGTTTAAGCCACAGAGTGTGAGGTGAAGTTGAACTGTCAGGCTATGGAGAATGTCAGCTCATTCAAGTATCTAGGCAGTGTGTTGAGTAAAGATGGGAGTATGGATGAAGAAGTGTGGGAGAGGGTGCAACAGGGGAAGTGGGTTACATAAGAACATAAGAAAATGGGAGTCTGCAGAAAGCCGATTGGCCTAAGCAAGGCAGATCCCTGTCCCACACAACCCCAATTACAAAGCCCAATTATAGGATCAACACTCTAATACCCTGAGGATCATCTTACCAAAACGGTTAGAGATTAACGCAGGATTACGGGGGCCTGCAGAGCGCTGATTGGCCCAACCCTGCTGATCCCCCTTCACACCCAACCCTTCTCGTCCATATGCTTATCCAATTTTATCTTAAAGCTCCCTATCGTTTTTAATCCCACTATAGCACTTGGTAGTCCATTCCACCCATCTACAACTCTGTTACCAAACCAATATTTGCCTATATCTTTTCTGAAACGAAATTTATCTAATTTGAAACCATTGGTACGAGTTCTTTCGCTATCACTGAGCTTTAGTACATTTGTCATGTCCCCTTTGTTAATCCCACTAACCCACTTGAACACCTCTATCATATCCCCTCTAACTCTGCGTCTCTCTAACGAATGTAAGCCTAATTTCTTCAACCTTTCTTTATACGGAAGATTTCTAATATTATGGATCATTTTTGTCATTCTACGTTGTACTCTCTCCAATGAATCTATGTCCATTCTGTAATAAGGACACCAAAATTGAACAGCATAATCCATATGGGGTCTCACTAATGACAAGTAAAGTTTTAAGATAACATCATCAGGGTTGTAGGAACGCTGAAAGCAGTAACAAGAAATAGTGTGATCAGCACAGGAGTAAAGAAGTCCTTGCATGACAGTGTGGTAATCCCGACATTGACTTACGGGAGCGAAGCATAGACGTTGGGTGAAGAGACTCAAACCAAGAGTGAGAGGGGTGGAAATGAGTTACCTGAGAAGTGCGTACAGAGTTACATGGAGGGATAGACAGACCAATAAGGAAGTACGAGAGAGGTGTGGTGTAGATATATAGATGTGCTGGAAAGTGAGAAAAGGAACACCTTGAGATGGTTCGGCCATGTGGAACATATGGGAGGCTAGAGAATGACTAAGAGAGTGTACGAGAGTAAGATGGAAGGACAGAGAGGGAGAGGTAAACCGAATAAGAGGTGGAAGGATGGTGTGAAGAAGTATATGAGTGAAGGTAGTGCTGGCTGGTAGGAAGGGCATCGACTGACTGGGTTCAGAGCTGCATGGGGCCGTTTCGTTCATGGCCATCCCTTCGGGGATCACGGCGTCCGGCAATAGATAGATAGATAGAAAATAGTCTATATATAGCAAACATTTAATTCAAAAGATGTCACCGGTATAGAAGGGGATAATAAAAGAGTTTTTGGGGAGTCGAAGAAGAGATTTGGCTTCATTCCAGGCAAAAAGCATATAAATAAAGTAGAAGTGCCGCTTTGCTCAAAATCAAAACGACATACCCAACTCTGCGATGGGTTACCATCATCACTTATATCACCACCATTATACCTACTACTATCACCACCATCACTACTGCTATAATCACTACAACAGTTACCATTACTATCACCATCGTCACTAACATCATCACTACTGTCATCATTATCACTACAACTATCACCATCATCACTACTATTATCACCATCACTTACAATCGTCATTACTACTGTCACCACCATCACTGCACAATCTCAAAATTTGCTGACGATACAAAAATTGCAAATAGCGTACTCTCAAAAGAACAAGTTAACGATATGCAACACAATCTAGATAAATTGTCATGTTGGGCCCAAATTTGGCAAATGAGTTTCAATGCGGATAAATGTAAAGTACTACATGTCGGATACCTAAATGAGAAAGCAAACTATTCGATGAATGGCACTCAGCTTAAGAATGTAAACAGAGAAACTGATCTGGGAGTAACAATATCGAGTAACCTAAAACCGAGTCAACAATGTTCAGAAGTTATTAAGAAGGCAAACAAAATAATTGGCTTTATAGGCAGGTCATTTGAGCATAAATCCAAAGAAGTTATCCTAACCCTTTACAATTCCTTAGTCCGCCCTCTTCTGGAATACTGCGTTAAATCCTGGTGCCCTTATTACCAAAAAGATATAAACAAGCTAGAACGAGTTCAACGTAGAGTTACCAAAATGATACCTAGCCTAAAGAACAAACCATACGAAGAGCGTCTTAGAGAATTAAATCTATTTCCTTTAACCCAGCGCAGATTAAGAGGCGACTTAATTCAAGTGTTCAAAATCATCAAAGGCATCGACAATATGAACTGTAGTAAGTACTTCACTATCAACCAATCTAATTACACGCGGGGAAACGGTTGCAAAATTATTGGTAAATCTTTTAACTCGCACGAATCTAAGAATTTCTTCTTCAATCGAGTTGTCAACTTGTGGAATGGGCTTCCCCGAGACGTTATAGACTGCAGCACCGTTGATTCATTTAAATTCCGCCTAGACAAATATCTCGCATCAAACCCGCGACTGACTGTGTTTGTAAATGAATAACTTTATCCTCCCCTCAGTTACTAACCCATATGTCCCCTACTAACTTCCTAGTCCTGCCACGTTAGTGGCAGGGCAGTAGTTCCCTTTCCAATGTTCCCTTACCCACTCTAAACCACTGTTTGGACACTTGATCCTCAGTGTTTTGGAGGACAAGCAGCCTATAAGGGTCACTAGATCTGTTGTTGCTTGATTTCCTTTGTACTCCTTTGTACTCCTTTGTACTACTACTATACCCATCATCACTACTAGTACTATCACCATCATCACTACTACTGTTACCATCATCACTACTACTATTACTGTCATCATCATCACTACTACTGTCACCATCGTTACTACCATCAACATCACTACTGTCATAATTATCACTACAAGTATCACCATCATCAATACTATTATCACCATCATCATTGCTATCACCATCATACCTGCTGTTACTACCATCTCTGCTACTGTCATCATCAGTACTATCACCATCATCATTACTACTATCACCATCATCATTAATAATATCGCCATGATTACTGGAGGATTTGCCCCGAAAATAAGTCGCCCACAACGGGGGTCGACAATTGACCAACCGAATTTGCCTGCAAAATTTGGTGACGATACATTAACCTGTTCAGTACCAGTTTCCTTTTCATTTTATACTGGATAATAATAGACGATTGTATTTAGTTTAATTAGCAAGATTTCAACTATCCTAATAAACCTTTTTCCACCACAGATCCTTCTTAAGCTCCACAAAATCGTCTAATTAAAGCTAAAATATGATATACAAAAGGCGTCTCCAGTACAGAAAGGGTTAAACAGTCTAGGAAAAGTTGGGGGAAATTGATTAACACTTATTTTGATCTTTGACCTTAAGTATTACAATATTTGTATATAAAATGTATATAAATATATATATATAAATTATATATATATACTGTATAATTATACAGTATATATATATATATATGTTATTTATGTAAAACGCAACTAACAGTCAGCTTATCAAAATTTCAGTATTTGTTATGATGTAGTTTGACTTTTGACTTTGACCTGTGACCTTGACCTTTATGTAGGATTATATATTTTGCTTGCATTGATATTACCCTGGCAAATCAAATAAGCGTGCCAAACTTCATTAACAATCATCAACTAGTTCCAGAGGTATTAAAGGAATGGCTGACCATGACCTTTATCTTGACCTTCATGATGTCTGAAAATGTAACATTCTAATTTTCATTTAAAGCACAACTGTATCAAAGAATTTTGTGAAGTTCACATGAAGTCAATAAATAGCATATTGCCCTTATATTTGCCCTCGACCTGTGACCTTGACCTATCAAATGAAATTATGAACAATCTTGTATGACCTTGGCCTAGGAATTCCTATTATGCATGATATGTTTAGTGAGAATCTTACATTATATAGGAAATACTAGCAAAAGTCATATTTTGACCTTTAACCTTGACCTTTGACCTTGACCTTTGACCTTAGACATTCTTATCGAAGAATTAGCTTAACACCAATGTTTGTATTAACTAGCATTATGAATATGGTGTAATTCGTATAAAAACTTATAGATTACAAATAGTGATCATATACTGTGTCCTTGACCTTTGACTAAGAATACAATACATATATTTGGATGGTCGTCGCATTGACCAACTGAATTTGCCTGTACAATTGGGTGACAATACATCAAACAGTCTAGGAGGAGTTTAGGGAAAATGACAAACACTTGTTTTTAACCTTGACCTGTGACCTTAACTATTACAATATTGATGTGGATTTTTTTTTATATATATGTAATGTAAGTAATAAGCAACTAACACAGACAGTTTTCCTAAATTTGAGTATAATTGTTTTTTTAAATAATAAAATTTGACCTTTGTCCTTTACCTTTGATGTTGATTTGAATGTAAGGGTACATTTATGTTTGCATTGACATTGCCTATGAAAATCAAATAAGCATGCATAATTTCATTAAAACCCATCAGTTAGTTTCATATATATTAATAGAATAGTTGACCATGACCTTTGACCTTTATCTTGATCTTTATGATGTCACAACATTTATTATTTTCCTTTTCATTTAAAGTGCAACTATCTCACCAAATTGTGTTAAGTTTACATGAAAAGTAAAGACAATAGCATATTGACTTTTTATTTGACCTTGACCTGTGACCTTGACCTTTCACATGAAACTGTATAGTTTCTTGTATGACCTTGGCCTAGGTATTCCGAATATACATGGTAAGCCTAGTGAGAATCTAACAGTTAGTATAAGAAATACTAGTAAAACCTTATTTTGACCTTTGACGTTGACCTTTGACCTTACCTTTTAGAATATTTATCTAACATTTGCGCAATGCGATATCAAAGTTACCAGTTATTTGTCTGGTGAAAATTAAGATATTTGAGTAAAAACTAAAAATATATAGTAAAAGTTGACCTTTGACCTTGACCTTTATGTAAGAGTTTGTTTTGCTTTATTGACATTGCCCAGGAAAATCAAATAAGCATGCCTAATTTCATTAAAACCCATCACTTAGTTTCATATATATTAATAGAATCATTGACCATGACCTTTGACCTTTATATTGATCTTTATTATGTCAAAATATAGTATTTACCTTTTTATTCAATGTGCAAGTATCTCACCAAATGTGAAGTTTGCATGAAAAGTAAAGAAAATAGCATTTTGACCTATTATTTCACCTTGACCTGTGACCTTGACCTTACATATGAAATTGTATACTTTCTTGTATGACCTTGGCCTAGTTATTCCGAATATATATGGTAAGCCTAGTGAGAATCAAACAGTTGATATAAGAAATACGAGTGAAAAACTTATATTGACCTTTGACCTTGATCTTTGACCTTACCCTTTAGAATATTTATCCAAAATTGGGGCAACATGATATCAAGGTTACCAGTAACTTGTATAGTGAAAATGAAGATATTTGAGTAAACAGTAAAATAAATTGTAAAAGTTGACCTTTGACCGTGACCTTTATGTAAGAGTATTTTTTTGTTCATTGACATTGCCCCAAAAAATCAAATAAGCATGCCTAATTTCATTAAAATCCATAATTTAGTTTCATATATATTAATGGAATAGTTGACCATGACCTTTGACCTTTATATTGACCTTTATGATATGTGTGTCCAAATGTATTATTTTCCTTTTCATTTACAGTGGAACTATCTCACCAAATGTTGTGAAGTTTGCATGAAAAGTAAAGAAAATAGCATATTGACCTTTTATTTGACCTTGACCTTTGATATGGAATTTTATAGTTTCTTGTATGATCTTGGCCTAGGTATTCCAAATATACATGGTAAGCCTAATGAGAATCTAACAGTTAGTATAAGAAATACGAGTGAAAAACTTATTTTGACCTTTGACTTTGACCTTGACCTTTGACCTTACCCTTTAGAATATTTACCTAAAATTTGGTCAATACGATATCAAGGTTAGCAGTAACTTGTATAGTGAAAATAAAGACATTTGAGTAAAAACTAAATATGAAATATTGACCTTATATTTAACCTTGACCTTTGACCTTAACCTTTAAGTTAAATGGAAAATTTATTTTTGACTGGCCATCGCATTGACCAAATGGATATACTTGTGAAATTTTTTGAAAATCCATCGAACAGTCTAGGAAGAGTTTCCGGACAGACAGACGGACGACGATGCCAGACGATGACGGACGACGACGACGGACGACGACAGACAGGCTGGGTGGTGGTGCACAGTATACGGGCGGGATCTGTTTGCGCGATACCACTCTGCTTCGCAGAGTTGATTACTAGATTCTTGAGTTTGAAGACAATGGTACCATTTGAATGCTTCCTCCTTATTGCGGACAACAGTAGAACAAGCACAAAGATATTTGTGAGTTAGTTTGAGGGAAAGAAGATGGGATGTATGCTTCCATGCCCAAAAGTATTACCTCAGTAATGCGCTCGGCACACTCTGACGGTCCCCGGCCATGGAAGCAAGAATAATTTCATGGAAAATCAAAGAAGTACTGCCATCAGCAGCACAAAAATGCCACAACGCCACCAACCCGAAGGCCGTGACAGGTGACAGAGATAAGGTCTTGATCGGAGGAGCCCAATGGAGATAGAAGATTTGCAGTGTAAGCAAACGGATTGGAGGTTAGAAATAAGTAAAACATTTTGGGACGATTTCCAGTGCATTCCTGATCCGGGTGGGTTCTGAACTAACTGCTCTAGGTCATTTAGAAAAGAAAAGATGTAGGCTTGTTCACCAGGTCGGTCAGTGAAATGAGAATAGAGCCATTGGCGGTGGTGAACATTGAAATCTCCTAAGATGGAGATTTCAGAGAAGGGAGAGGTGGATAGAATGTATTACACTTTAGAAGTAAGATAGTCAAAACAAATGTGATTGTCAGTAGAATTAGGGGAGAGATAAACAGCAGTATATATAGTCAAACAGTGACCTGATAGCTTAAGCCAGATATATGAGTCAAAGTTAGGAACACGAGAACAAGACAGATTGTTGCGTTCATACACATATCATCCACCTTTGGCTTTGAATTGAAGATAGTGATACTAGGATAATGCAGAGAAGGGCTTGCTGTTTGTTGCCTTAGCGAACTGGGTTTTTGTGAGGAAATGTAAGTCGGGTTTGGTAGAAGATAGATGGAGTTCCACAGGGAGGAAGTTACAGGAAAGGCCACAAATGTCACAGAAATTGATAGATGGAGTAGCAAGATATCCAAGGCACTTAGAGGAGTCAAATACAGGGGTCTATCCGATGGAGCCATGTTTTGTCCTTTGAAGAATATTGTATCTATATTACATTTGTTGTACTATATAATGAATGCCAATATAATAGAATGCTTCTAAAGGTGTTTAAATGATCATTCTTTAAGTGTGGACTAGTTTTGTGACAGTCTACTCTATGTGTTGTATGTTACACCCACAACTTTTACATTGTACCTGTTAAAGTTATGCCACTCTCAGGACCTGCCTAAAGTTTGGAATAACTTGGTGGATTATGATGGACGAGAACAACACCACAACTTGAGGTAGGGGGAAAATTATCCTCCTACACCACTAGTCTTTCCCTCCTTCATTTCTGGCGGGTACATACATCTTGACGCATTCTTATTGTATTTGTATTTATATCTATATAATTTTTGGGGGGTTATTTATTAATGTTTTTTATTATTGATGTATGTATGCTTTACAAATGATACTTTAGGAAGTAATATCTGAGAACACAATTCTCATTGTCTCTTCCCAGCCACCTTAATTCATGAAGTAGTGATGGTCTCCAGTATATTATATTATACCAGCTGCTTGTTCAGACAATTGTACAATGGTACAGCCATACATAGAGAAGTATTCCTTTAGGATTACTGTAAGCTTTTGAACCTATCGCAAGGAAGACAGTTATAAGAGACACAACATATCTATATATTAAAACCTAACACCAACATTTCCATCCTCATCTCCAGACTAGTCAACTCATCAACATTAATATAATGTGATATATTCTTGCACCAAACACGACTGTTAAGCATAAGGAAGCTAGCACCGCTGTGTTAACGAGTTCGTTCATTAGGCAATATGTAATAATCCACCAAATTAGCTTAGTTTAAGATAACAACTCTATCTTTACAATGAAGAGGATGGCAGCTGTCAACGACACTGGTTGGAATATATAAAGTACGTATGTATGTGTGGGTATATTCTTGTTAATATCACTTATTATTAATAACTCTATTTATCACCATTTCCACATATACATAGCACATGCTTTGGGTAAGCATGTATTGAGGTAAGCAAATAACAAGCGGTCTTTCCATAATCTCCCCAAATCCATTTGCTTAAAAAAAACGAGGTCCCGGAATACTCATCAACACAGAAAAACATTCAATGTGACCACCAGTAGTGGAGGAGGGAAGAAACACTTTTAGTGGAGGGTCATATTTCCTCTCGACTTCTGGAAGTGTTGGTCTCCATCATAAACTACCAGGTTGGTTAAAACTTTGCGAAGTTGTTGAGAGTTACTGAACCAGGAACAATTGCAAGTGTCAGGAAAAATATATGCAGAAACATGTGTTAGGAAAACACTATCCCCCTTGCAGCGCACGGATAATATACAAATGCAATTTCAAAAGGGAGTTGGTATTGTAATAGAGGTTTCATAAAAATAGTAAATGCACAGTATATATATAGGTACAAGTAAAATCCATGTGTAACACTGAACACTATATTCACTGAATAACTACACCTAATATATTGACTGGTTATGTTTAGCCTCAAACTGTGCAAGTTTCGTAACTACAGTGAAGTGTGTTATACCCGATTTGCAAATAATTATAAGAACCATTACAAACATCTGACCCTGGTATATGTCTCCAACCGACCGGCCTCTCTTGCTAGCATAGGACAAATATATGTTTACAATAAGAAGGGAATCCAAACAAAAGGGAAACAACTGAAATGCATTTAACCTCAAAATTCTAAGAACATGTTGAAAAAAGGAATCATAAGTTTAAAAGCGAAACAAACAAAAAAGCTCCTAAAGATCAAGGTGTGAACTTGTTAGAGGTACAGATTGAAATAAATTAAAAAATGATGACGTGTTTACACAATATTAAAACTACTGACGAATAATGATGGCAAAAGTATGAAGTAAACATTCGAGATACTTAAACTGTTAATACAGATTATATATTGGAAAGTTAAAGATTACTCGATTAGGTTACACAAAGAAAAGATAGTTAACGTGATTAATTAACGTTACGGTAGATACTCAAATAACTGGCACTCCTGTATTAAAGAAAGTGCAATGCTAGTCCTGCAACATCAACTGGAAACTTCTGAAATAAATCTGATGCTGGGAAGATGTTCGTAAAGAATCTTGAACAATTATAATGCAGAATACGGGTCACAATAAATACTAGGACATATAGTAATAATAGGCAGGCGAATAATAAAGACTGCGCAAAGGTAGTAATGCTCGACAACTAAAGAAATGCTTCGTGACACAACGCAACAGCCTACTAGGGTTGTGCAACTCAACAACAACCTCGGCTCAAAAGTGCAGTGAATAATAATGCTGCATACATATAATAATGGGGCTTATCTCTAACCAGTGTCTGCTCAGTTAATAAAGTCTAGCTGGGGTATCAAGGCAGGGCAACAATGGGCGAGCATGCGGCTCGTAGCCTAACGTTGTCCGAAGGTGGTATAATGAAGATTACGTTATATGACGGGGATGCTCTCTTGATAAATCTAGGTCTCTAGTACCTAGTTCTATCCTGGCGATCCCTCAGAAGTCAACACAAAGAGGCAGCACTATGTTGTGAGGGATAGGCTATGGCCCTCTCACACCACAGCGCTGTGCTCGCAAAGTAAACCCACCCGAAGACAACTTAGGCTCCCACAGTACCTGTCGATGTCGTGCAGGGCTTAGCTAACACTGCACACATCGGAGACAACGACACAGTAACCTTACCCCTAGTCTAGCTTTAGATAACCAAGCAGAATCACTCAACACCTTGCCAGGGAGACATATACCGATCTACAACCTTCCCGAGAGAGGACTCATACGGAAAAGTGCGTCTCTCCAAACCTCAATAAAGCATAATACCTAATTAACCATTACCATTAACCTAATACATGGAAATATCTGAGAGCTTCGTGTACAATACGACTGGTCGACGGTGAACGTCTATGCTGACACCAGAAGGGATGTTGAGTTTAATAAAGATTAGAGAATGAGAAAGGAGAAGTCGAGAGAGAGAAATAGTATGCAAAGTGGCGAGTATGGGGGACAGAATTGCAAAGGATGTAGGCGATACGCGTGTCAGGCAAGCTCTGAGCTGGTAAAGAACACGAGGCCGCGATGGGAAGGGACTAGTTGACCACCCGACCGCCAACGCCGTCAGCGCCCAAGCGAGCCGCGTCATAGCTCACCCCGCTGCCAGGTGTACTCCCTCACCCTCTCTCGCTCGCCTCCCACACAAGCAACATTTATATTATAGCGAATATAAAATATAAGGCGCAGTCACAGACCAAAACAAAGACCATTTCTAGACTGTCTGTGGCAACACGACACTAATTAAATAAAGCAGATCATTCTAGGACAACTGTAGCCCACCCCCCCATCCTGGCGAGCGCTAGCGAGCTGCAATGCCCAACGCAACCATTCTGCTAACGCCGGGAGGCGTCACACTGTAGAGGGAATGAAGGCTGCCGCGTATTTAAGTTAAGTCCCACTGCGCCTATGCCTGCTCAGAAGCTTGCCCTTACAATGACAGAAAACAAGAAGCAATTGATCAATATTATTTGCGACAACATTCTGAATGACACAGATTTCATTCAGAAGAATACAACAAAGCACAAACTTATGATAACTGGTCAGGACAAAACACCTGTAGAAGTAAGTTGCAGTCGTACAATTGTAGAAAGAGCTGACATGGCAACCATTCATGAAGAAGCTGATAACATCATTGTGCAGCAGGCTATAGCAGTTTCTGTAGCTCAGCAGCAACCTGTCACTGTTCTTGCAGATGATACAGATGTGTATGCACTTCTTCTTTATCATTACCTGGAACAAGGCATACAAACACCAATGTTTATGGAATCACCTGTAAAAGAGAGAACTGTTGTTGATATCCAGGCCACTGTAAAGAAACATCAGAACCTAATTCCAGCAATATTGGCAGGTCATGCTCTTACTGGATGTGATACAGTGGCAGCATGTTTTGGTATAGGAAAAGGAAAGATGTTGAAAGTACTGAAAACAGGTCTGAATCTGGATATGATAGGTAATGCTGAGGCTAACTGGCCTGAGGTGTTGGAACAGGCAACAAAATTCATAGCTTCCTGTTATGGACAATCAAAGACCAATTCTATGTCTGAGGCCAGAGTAAGTGTGTGGACTTCAAGAACGGGGAAGTCGGGAGCAACAGTTACTCCCAAGTTATGTTCTCTTCCACCTACTACAGAGGCCTTCATTGAGAATGTCAAGCGGGCTCATCTGCAAACATGCATATGGAAGAATGCCCTGCAACTAGATCCACCAGATTTGGAACCCACAAGTTATGGATGGATCAAAGAAAGCAGAACAAAGTCACTGCTGCCTACAACAGTCCCTACCGATATTCAGCTAGCACCGAATCATATACTAAAGTTGATAAGATGCACATGTTCAAGTAAACAGCCATGTAAGTCATCAAGATGCGCATGTAACAAGTCGAGGCTACCATGCACAATGTTTTGTGCTTGTCAATCCTCCATTGAATGTTGCAATGATCAAACACTAACAGCAGTTGATGAGGATGATTACTAATTACCTCAAGAATTATGCATTTATGCCATATAATAAGAAATTGAGGACTCAAAACGATCTGACTAAAAAAACTGTCAATCTTTATTACTTTCATGTTGAACAAGTAATATTCTTATACACTAGTATAAGTATAACAATTCAAAAAAAAAAAAAAAAAGGCAGCCATTTTGAAAATGGTGGTCATTTTGGATATGAAAATACCAGAAATGAATGTTCTGGGTCAAAATACCCTGGCATCCATGTATTGGTTGACCGGTTATGTCAATTTGTAAGGGAATTATGGTATATTATGTATTTTTATATTTCCTTGGCGGCCATTTTGTTTTATGTTAATTATCTCAAATTGCCCAAGGCTGACAGCGAGCCAACATATATATTTTTCAAACCGGATATGTTGGCAAACAAAATCCACTGAAAAAAAAAACTTAGACCCCAAAACAAGGTTATAAGAAAAATGTACTTTTGGCTGCCGGACTATAAGCACATATCCCCAAGATACTCTTCTAGATACATTTTTATTTTTATTTTTTGCAATAGAAAAGTGGCCCGGCCAAAGGCCAGTTCCTCCTAACTTACACGCTCGTTATCACTCGCCAGGATAAAATCGACACCTACATGGAACGAAAAAAAGATACCAGGCGAAAGGTCTTAAAATCGCCAAACTAATGGGACGCATGTCTAACATCTGAAAACTAATGGGGCTAAACATGAGGGAGAAGGACCGCTAGAAAAACCAACCATCCCCCCTAATATAAGCCCTAACCTCTGTCGTTAACAATACACTAGTGACTAGAGTACAGATTGTTACAGGCTAGTAGAAGTAGTTCAAGCATTTAACCATATAGGCTACACACTTAATTATAACAGATACGAGAAGGCACTAAGTATGTGTTATAGCTTGGGTTATAAGGGCCAACATTTCTGTATTCAATATCTAACATACTAAGCATAATATTCGATATTATATTGTTTATATAAATAATACTAAATGCATTCAACCCCCTTACAAACAAAATTCGCACGAATCTGTAATTACATTCAACCAATTAAATATGTATTTTTCGTCTAGGCCTACTGTATACACCGCGATGATTGGTATAGTCCGAAATGTGACTGCTCAAATCAGGTGTGTTGCCCAGTGACAAGCACCTAGATGTTATTTAAGAATGTTATGTGTACTCAACAATAGAATATGGCTTCCATTCCTAGAGTGGATGTGGAGAGATGGCGCTGTGATAGTCTAATATAAACAATAAGAAGTACAAAGGAGTACAAAGTACAAAGGAGTACAAAGGAAATCAAGCAACAACAGATCTAGTGACCCTTCTAGGTTGCTTGTCCTCCAAAACACTGAGGATCAAGTGTCCAAACAGTGGTTTAGAGTGGGTAAGGGAACATTGGAAAGGGAATTACTGCCCTGGAACTAATGTCCGTGGCAGGATTAGGAAGTTAGTAGGGGACAGATGGGTTAGTAACTGAGGGGGGATAAAATAAAGTTATTCATTTACAAACGCAGTCAGTCGCGGGTTTGATGCGAGATATTTGTCTAGGCGGAGTTAAAATGAATCAACGGTGATGCAGTCTATAACGTCTCGGGAAGCCCATTCCACAAGTTGACAACTCGATTGAAGAAGAAATTCTTAGATTCGTGTGAGTTAAAAGATTTACCAATAATTTTGCAACCGTTTCCCCGCGTGTAATTAGATTGGTCGATAGTGAAGTACTTACTACAGTTCATATTGTCGATGCCTTTGATGATTTTGAACACTTGAATTAAGTCACCTCTTAATCTGCGCTGGGTTAAAGGAAATAGATTTAATTCTCTAAGACGCTCTTCGTATGGTTTGTTCTTTAGGCTAGGTATCATTTTGGTAACTCTACGTTGAACTCGTTCTAGCTTGTTTATATCTTTTTGGTAATAAGGGCACCAGGATTGAACGCAGTATTCCAGAAGAGGGCGGACTAATGAATTGTAAAGGGTTAGGATAACTTCTTTGGATTTATGCTCAAATGACCTGCCTATAAAGCCAATTATTTTGTTTGCCTTCTTAACAACTTCTGAACATTGTTGACTCGGTTTTAGGTTACTCGATATTGTTACTCCCAGATCGGTTTCTCTGTTTACATTCTTAAGCTGAGTGCCATTCATCGAATAGTTTGCTTTCTCATTTAGGTATCCGATATGTAGTACTTTACATTTATCCGCATTGAAACTCATTTGCCAAATTTGGGCCCAACATGACAATTTATCTAGATTGTGTTGCATATCGTCAACTTGTTCTTTTGAGAGTACGCTATTTGCAATTTTTGTATCGTCAGCAAATTTTGAGATTGTACAGGTGAGACCCTCATCTATGTCGTTGATGTAAATTAGAAAGAGAATTGGTCCTAGTACCGATCCCTGGGGTACCCCGCTACTTACATTGGTCCATTTTGATGCCTTACCGTTTATGACTACTCTTTGCTTTCTGTCGCTGAGCCAATTTTCTATCCATTTCAACACACCGTCTTGTATTCCATGCGCTTTTAGTTTTAGCAGTAAACGTTTGTGGGGAACTTTGTCAAAGGCCTTTTGAAAATCAAGGTATATAATATCTACAGCTTTACTCTCATCGTAGAGGTTGAGGATATCGTGGAAGAAGTCTAAGAGGTTTGTTAAACAGGAACGTTTTTTACGAAAGCCGTGTTGAGTATCTTTAAGTATGTTATTTTCCTCTAAGTGATTTACGAGTCTGTCTCGTATGACCGTTTCTAGCATTTTACATACAACTGAGGTTAAGCTAATTGGACGATAGTTACTGGGTAGGGATTTGCTGCCTTTTTTGAATATCGGTGTTACGTTGGCTAGCTTCCACTGATCGGGCATAGTTCCAGACTGCAAGGATTTATTGAATAGTAATGTCAGTGGTTTAGAGAGCTCATCCTTAGCTTCCTTTAGAACTCTAGGCGAGATTGTATCAGGTCCAGGCGTTTTATTTACCTTGAGTTTATCTAAACAATTCAATAGTGCATGCATGTGCCATATCAATTACAGGTAAACTTCCCTACATATGTATGAACAATATGTAACAGCCGTTACACTGTTTTATAGTTATTTGTTTATGGTAAATGTTCAGTTCAACTTGCCTGTATTAAGTTGCCTTATTCATCTTCTCTCGTCTTTCTAGAAACTATACGTGACTTGAAAAGTATTCCTCCGCACCTCTGCAGTGAAATACACTTTCACAAAATTCGGCTATACACTGAAATATCTCTCTCTGGAACCAACTACTTCAGATAAACTGTCCACTACTCTCCAGTCCACAGCAATTCAAACGTACTGTTATAAACTGTTCATGACTAAAGGATAACACAAGGTGTACATATAATTAATTAACATTCATTAACATATATGATTTTCTTATTGAATTATGATATATTGAAAAATCGACCACCACTCTCAGCACCTACACAGTCAGAACATAATAATACCGTGACGTCATTAGATATAGTACTGTATGCCATTAGCCTCCCACACACTCCGAGAATATACTGCACCATAACATTAACACCTTAACTCCCACACCATAATAAACAACAACTGTATAAGCTATAACATGGCTTCATATCCTGGAACAGGAAATGGAACTAGTTAAACAATGCAATTCACACACACACACACACACACACACACACACACACACACACACACACACACATTGCAAAAAGTCACGGGTATGACTTATAATTTAATTAATTAAGGGAGATGGCTTATATTGGTCGATATTTGTATGTATACCATTTTTTGTTTAGTTTCCTCCCTAGACCTCCACCAAACTAAAGCAATAACAAAAAAACAAAAACATCCCCAAGATCCTCCTTCTAGATCAATTTGTATATTCAGTAGACAAATTTGTATATTCAGTAGACAAATTTCCCGGCCAAAGGCCGTTTTCCTCCTAAAATACAGGTTTGCTATCGCTCACCATGAAAAAATTTACACCTTAATAGCACGAAAATTCTTTAAGATTGACACAAAAAGGGGTGAAAAGTCTTAACAATGCCAAATTAATTGGAAGAACGTCGTAAAATATGACAACTAATGGGGCTAAACAAGAGGGAGAAGTCGAGGGGCCAGAAAAAAACCCCATCCCCCTTAAATAAGCGATTAACTTTTTGGGGACATTGTACATATACTGTATTTTTAGTTTATGTAATAACGTAAGCGCATCCAAAAGGGTCTGCAATCCCTGCTCGGTATTAACCCCTTCTGCACCGATGCCGTCCTGTGTGTTTTTTGTTTCTTGTAATATATATTCCAACTACTCCCTCTCCGGCATAGGCTGAGAGCCTGTACATTCTACGGCTGAACACGGTGAAACCCGTGAAGTCTTGTTCCAGTCTAGGGAGCTATTATTAGGCGATTTTATTCAGTTTAAAAGGGCCTCCAACAATTTACAGGATTGTCATTATCTCACTTAACCATTCTTACTACCACACATCCTTCTTTGACTGCACAAATTCGTCGAAACTATAGCTAAACCATAACGAATAATACGTCGCCGGTACTGAAGGGGTTAATGCCACCATACACTACATCCAGCAGGGTGTACTGTGGGGAAAGGAGGGGGCGGGGGTGAGGGGGGTACGGTTAACCCCTTCTTTGCCAGCGACGTATTTTTAATTTGATTTCAGCTACATTTAGACAATGTTATGAAGCTTAGGCAGGATTTGTGGTAGCTAAAAGTATTTATTGGGATAGTTTGTAGCCTTTTAATTGGTAGACATCCTTCCTAAGCTGAATAATGTGGTTTAAATGTAGCTGAAATCAAATAAACAATACGTCGTCGGAATAGAAGGGGTTAAGGTACCACATGCTAAAACAGAACAAGGGTCACACTTATTACATAAATTAATGATTCATGACCAGTGTAATGACCCTAGGGTAATAGCCACCAATATCGTGTTAGTCCGTGCGACAGTATTGATGATAGAATCATCCCTCAATCACATAGAAAAAAAAAAAAAAAAAAAAAATACAACCGTTTCATTCAATATTCTCATGACCATAATTATGTGAGGGGTCTAAAATGGTGTGGGTGGACAATGCCGGCGTTTTTTTAGTATGCATTGTATACTGTATATATATATATATATATATATATATATATATATATATATACTGTATATATATACATATATATATATATATATATATATATATATATATATATTTTATATACATATACAGTATATACATATATATATACATTATATATCGAACTAGTAATGACGTTGACTGCATTATAGTTTGACTCTCTCTCTCTCTCTCTTCAAGAAGACAATCAGTTTAGTTGTTCGTTTTCACAAACTTTCAGATGCTGCTTTACAATGTCAAGAATTCCTCAGTTCCGTTCCATCAGTACCATGGCGAAGGCGATGCAGGGTTGATGAAAATAAACTTAGAAAAGTAGACAGAATAAATGTAACACCATGTGAGGAGGACGAATTTATTGACTGGTAAATAAAGTGCTCCTCTTCGCATGGTGTTTATATTCAGCCAGAGTGGGTTTGAATGTAAGGTTTATATTGAAAACACGGCGCATTGATATCACATTTGTGTGTGTGTGTGTGTGTGTGTGTGTGTGTGTGTGATACACAGAGGATGTGTTTGAAAACACTTGAATTGTTTTGTAAGGAGTTGTTGTTGTCGTTCCCCAAGCTGCCTGGCCGAACAGCCCCAAGTCCCCGAGCAAGGCCAAGGCCATAACAGAGCGCCCCCACAGAACCCTCCCTGCCGACCACAATAACGCCTGGGTGACCGAAGCCAAGTCCATGGCGGGGAGCTGAGGAGGGTGCGGAAACGCCCGGGAAACCAAAGCCCCACCCAAGGCCCTGTGCCCCTCAGCAATTATGAAGAGAAAGTTGAGGGGCAAAGGAAAAATGTGACGCTTTGGCTTCCAATCTTGGTAGATTGGGAGGTCAATCCACGGAAGAGACGCCGTCACTTGAGATCTAGAAAATATATAAGTAAAAGGAACAGTCAGAGTAAGCTATGGGTATGGCAGAGATCGCTCAGGTCTCTCTCTGATAGACCAGCCCATCACCAATTTGTAAGGAGTAATATAAGTATATAATTACTTGCCAGAACGGTTACAACAATTTACTATTTATGTACGATTCATATTTTCCTACGGAACTAGCCTACGTAGTTACACTACATAATCCAAAGTATATATATGATACGTGTATATTGCATAATTATCTATAATTATATTGATTTTATTCACATATATATTTCAACTGGTAATTATTACAATTCACTGTTTGTAGCACATCATGCATCTCAAACACAAACAAATGTCTATGTTTGGGTGAACAATCTTTGGGAGGAGCTAACCATTTACTACATTAAAACACACTGATTTTATTAAACATACCGGTACAGAGGATGATTCGCAGTGTCGTGAAAATGGAACTAGGAAAGTGAGACCATAATATAGAAAACAGTTCAGACTATACATAACACAGGTTTATGAAGGTGTTAGGGGACAGGTGGCCTAGCACAGATAACAGTAGAAGGTAGTGGCGGACTGGTAATTGTTTTATATACTGTATAGTTAATGGGAGAAGCCCAATTAATACCGACAACTGGTGGAAAAGGCGAACATAACAGAGAACGCTATTATTGTTCAAGGATAGCTGCAACACATTTACACTACGCACACGGTCAATGTAACCTACTAGAATATGTAAGCAGGAAAACAGAGCGGTTGGGATGGAGAGCGGACGGAAGGGAGGGAGGAACACAGGAAGGTAGGGAGGAACACAAGAAGGTAGGGAGGGACTCGGGAAGGTAGGGAGGGACACAGGAAGGTAGGGAGGGACACAGGAAGGTAGGGAGGGACTCGGGAAGGTAGGGAGGGACACAGGAAGGTAGGGAGGGACACAGGAAGGTAGGGAGGAACACAGGAAGGTAGGGAGGGAGGGACACAGGAAGGTAGGGAGGGACACAGGAAGGTAGGGATGGAGGGACACAGGAAGGTAGGGAGGGATACAGGAAGGTAGGGAGGGAGGGACACAGGAAGGTAGGGAGGGACAGAGAAAGGTAGGGAGAGACAGAGGAAGGTAGGGAGGGACACGAGAAGGTAGGGAGGGACACGAGAAGGTAGGGAGGGGGACATGAAGGTAGGGAGGAACACAGGAAGGTAGGGAGGAACACAAGAAGGTAGGGAGGAACACAGGAAGGTAGGGAGGAACACAGGAAGGTAGGGAGGGAGGGTCACAGGAAGGTAGGGAGGAAGACATGAAGGTAGGGAGGAACATAGGAAGGTAGGCAGGGACACAGGGAGGTAGGGAGGAACACAGGAAGCTAGGGAGGGACACAGGAAGGTAGGGAGCGACACAGGAAGGTAGGGAGCGACACAGGAAGGTAGGGAGGAACACATGAAGGTAGGGAAGGACACATGAAGGTAGGGAGGGACACAGGAAGGTAGGGAGGAACACAGGAAGGTAGGGAGGGAGGGTCACAGGAAGGTAGGGAGGAAGACATGAAGGTAGGGAGGAACATAGGAAGGTAGGCAGGAACATAGGAAGGTAGGCAGGGACAGAGGGAGGTAGGGAGGAACACAGGAAGCTAGGGAGGGACACAGGAAGGTAGGGAGCGACACAGGAAGGTAGGGAGCGACACAGGAAGGTAGGGAGGAACACATGAAGGTAGGGAAGGACACATGAAGGTAGGGAGGAACACAGGAAGGTAGGGAGCGACACAGGAAGGTAGGGAGGAACACATGAAGGTAGGGAAGGACACATGAAGGTAGGGAGGAACACAGGAAGGTAGGGAGGAACACAGGAAGGTAGGGAGGAACACAGGAAGGTAGGGAGGAACACAGGAAGGTAGGGAAGGACACATGAAGGTAGGGAGGAACACAGGAAGGTAGGGAGGAACACAGGAAGGTAGGGAGGGACACAGGAAGGTAGGGAGGGACACAGGAAGGTAGGGAGGAACACAGGAAGGTAGGGAGGGACACAGGAAGGTAGGGAGGAACACAGGAAGGTAGGGAGGGACACAGGAAGGTAGGGAGGAACACAGGAAGGTAGGGAGGGACACAGGAAGGTAGGGAGGGATACAGGAAGGTAGGGAGGGACACAGGAAGGTAGGGAGGGACACAGGAAGGTAGGGAGGGACACAGGAAGGTAGGGAGGAACACAGGAAGGTAGGGAGGGAGGGACACAGGAAGGTAGGGAGGGACACAGGAAGGTAGGGAGGGACACAGGAAGGTAGGGAGGGACACAGGAAGGTAGGGAGGGACACAAGCCGGTTAGGAGGGAAACATGGAAATATATGAGGAGAGCTATCAATGTTCTAAATGTCATGACGTGTAATATGATCTCATACGTCTTGATAACTTAATGCATCAATGCGCGGAATGTCGGTGTGAGTATCCTAGGTTCGAGTCCTTGGAGTGCCACATGTATTTGTTGATTTCATTAATTGAGTTTAGAAGTAAAGTTGGTCGGAGAAGAAATATGAATATACATCGTAACATCTCAAATAACATATTCATTAATATAAAGGCTCTTTCCCGGTGTAAATTTCAAATACATATATTCAGACTGCAACATAGTTATATTCCACACAAGCACACTGATAATGTAGCCTGCTAGAATATGTATACCAGTTCAACTATACCAAAAACATGCCATGATTAATTCAACAAAACATACGCAAGTTTGCATCCCCGCTCCGCCCGCAATGCAGATAGTGTTTATAATTTCCTTTCGTCAGAATAAATGTGTAAATTTTCTGGTAGAACATGTTCTGGCCTAAATTACAGGCTCGCTATCGCTCGCTTGGAGAATATACACCTAAATGGGACGAAATGTCTTTTTCTTGACACAAGTGGGTCGAAAAAGTCTTAAAATCTCCAAACTAATGGGGCGAACGTCTTAATATCTCAAAACTAATGGGGCTAAGCATGAGATATAAGGGAAAAGGGGGTCCAGAAAGAAAACGTTCTAAGTAAACATTTCTCCTTAAGTGTTCGTGGTCCTGCTGCTAATCCTCTGTCTATACTGGAAGGAAGCGACACTATAATTATCATTTTAGAGGAGTTACTGAAATGGATAAACTTAGCAGGGGTTAGGTAGGAACAGAGGTGATCTGTGCTCCATATTTCCAAGAGAATACAAGTTGAGAACATTGGATGGAATACAGCTAGTGCCCAGACAATAGTGTACGTTATTATACAGGCACTTATAAAAGTTGTTGTTGTTGTTGTTGTTGTTGTTGTTCCCTAAGCTGCCTGGCCGAACAGCCCCGAGTCCCTGAGAAAGGCCATGGCCACGATCGGGCTTTCCCACAGAGCTCTCATTGAGTGTAGATGGTGTTGTTGGCGTAAGTGGTTGTGTGAAATGCAATCTTCTATGATGTGTTTAATGGTATGGGGTGCTGTGTTACATCCCGGGCAGGCGTCGACAACGGAGTCATCCAGTCTCTTCTGATAGCTCAGGAGAGCTGGATGGTGTCCGCATCTCAGCCTGGCCAGGTGGACTCTGTCCTCGCGAGGAAGGGAGGATTCGGAAGGATGGATTTCGGGAGGTCGTGCATGCAGCTGCGTGTTGTCTGTGAGTGAGTGGATGGATCGGTGAGAGATATGAGTATGGATGTGCTTCTGGAAGTTGGTTCGGGGTGGGCAGGGAGGGAGAGAGGACAATAATTGTGTGATACCGTGTGCTGGGTGTTGTTTTGATATTTCTTGGTGTCTGTGGGTGTGTTGCCATGTAGTTTAGTGGGTGGTCTTGGTTCGTGGAGGCTGCTGCCAGGAATTGAGTGCCTCTCATGTCCAGATGGTCTTTGACTTTGAGGATTTTGGTTTCTTGATGTAGGTGATCTGTGGGTGCAGTAGCTGTGCAGCCTGTAAAAGTTAGAGGACGTTATGTATTTATTATTTTGTTTTAGTTTATCTTTGAGGCAATATCCATTAGCTTCCATATAATCGTGAAACTGATATATAATAATATATATATATATATATATAACAATATTCTGATTGTTCCGTTGTTATACATAGAGTTGCACAATGAAATATGAGAGATATTAAAAAGATTTGATATCCTAAATGTTATATTGGAAAAATATTTTCTATTGGGTGGCCACCTTTAGTGTGTTTCTGGGTTCCCGAGTTTACCGACCACTCTGTATGCAAATAGTTATGTTTGCTGGTGAAATATTAGTCCATGTTAATGCAGTGCTGAATGTTATTATAATCATATTTTTAAAACTTTGTTTACATAATGCAATTTAGTGTTTGTCTAAATGTAATACTCTGCAGATAGCATCTGCAGAATTTGCAAGATTCGTAATAAATTATGCACTATACTGTATATGTGTTAAACAACATAGAACAATAGCATTTAGATGAACCCAATAATTCACCAGATATGACATTTATATGATGTCATATTTAGTATAAATAGATCATACTGATTCTTGGACAAAATCACAGAAAAATATAGTTATAGCCAGAATATTATACAAAACGAAACTAAACATATTAGAACCAGATAAAACAATATTTTAGTATTTGGAAGAAGACAAAAGGCAGGTTGCCTGTAACGAGTGTCTCTCCCAGAGTCAAAAGAGTGACAGAGAGCCACATTCAAGGAACGTTGTGGTCAAAATACCTAGACACACGAAGTTTAAAGCAGCTTAACCCTCTCACATTTTTGACGCAATGTTGAGTCTATTAGGGATACTTTAAAGCCTTTGTTACCATCAGGGGTATTTAGAAACCTTTAGTTTAGTTACTTCAACCTCTGCAGTTGTCTTTGAGTTAGCTGTGGGCAGAAAAGTAATTTTGGAGAGGTAATCTGGCAACCTCTGCGTCATAAAAACGTGAAAGGGTTAAGTCATAGGATGAAGGACAGATTGATTGAGAGAAGAGTTCTAGAGTTCATTAGTTGAGTAGAAGATAGACAGAACATTTGTTTATTCTTGGATTGGAGAATTGTACAGAATAGGAGTAGGACTGTGTTGAAATGCGGGTGCCTCGTACTCGCCGCAATGGAGGGGGTATACACACTGAGAGAGCTCTGAGGAACACTGATTGTTGTAATAGTGATAGAAGAATGAAAGAGATGCAACATTGCAGCGCGTAGAAAGATATTGTAGGGAACAAAGAAGTGAGTTAATGAGGCAACATGCTTTGGATTGTACTCTTTCGAGAAGTGCGGTATGGGTGGAACCTCCCCACAAATGTGAACAATACTCAATACATGGGCGCACTGTGCCCCAAATACAGAGGAAGAAGCTGTGCGGGTGAAGAATCCACAGAGACGATTGAGCACACCTGAATTCTGAAAAAAAAATGTTTAGCAAGAGAGGTAACATGAACTTTCCAACACAGGTTGGATGAAAAGGATACACCAACGATATTAAGAGAAGATGAATGGTTGATGTGTGTCTTGTTGAAGAGAAATTGATAGACTTGTGGAGGATTTGTGACAGTTAGTTAAATGGAGAAATTGAGTCTTAGAGACATTGAAAGTAACAATATTTATTCTGCCCCAATCAGAAATATTTGATAGATCAGAAGATAGGCGTTCTATAGCTTCGTCATGTGACTCCTTGAGTGATTGCATGCTGGGTTGTTATGACAGATTAGTTGAATAGTGTAAGGTAGATTCATCAGCATAGGAGTGGATGGGCCTAGAGGTACAGCTAAGGAGATAATTAATGAATATTAGAAAGATAACTGGATACAGGACAGAACCCTGAGGAACACCAGAGTAGATAGGTTGAGGAAGTGAGCGATGGCCGTCCACAAATGCAGCTATGGAATGGTCAGAAAGGGAATTAGAGACAAAGGCACAGATAGAGGGATAGAAACCGAAGGAGGGTAGTTTGGAAATTGGAGATTTATGCCAGAATCTTATGAAGGCTTCCGATATGTCTAGCGCAATAGAAAAAGTCTCTCTGAAGTCCCAAAATGAGAGTGACCAAGAGTTAGTAAGATAAGCAAGGAGATCACCAGTAAAGTGACCCTTAACCTTCTCGCTATCCTGTGGACGCGGGGGGTTGCCGATTGACATTTTGAAATAGTTTTCTCAATCTTATAATTACCTCTCCCAAATTATTTTACTACCCACAGCTGCAGAGGTTGAAGTAACTAAACTTAAGGTTTCAAGACACCCCTGATGGTCACCAAGGCTTTTAAGTATCTCAGAATAGACGCAAATCGCGTCCTGTGCGTGAAAGGGTTAAGGAAACCATACTGGAGATCTGAAAGTAGATTATGGTAAGATACTGTATATGCTTAAGACATTTTTAATTAAGGATAGTTTCAAAAACTTTAGAGATGCAAAACATTAGAGCAATTGGATAATAATTGGAGGGTTGAGAGCAGTCACCCTTGTTTGGGACAGGTTGAATGAGAACAAACTTCCAGCAAGAAGGAAAGACATTAGAGATATTATTGGGATTGAATTTGTGCTGTACCTATTATCAGTGCATTACCACAAAGCCCACCGAAATGCCAAAAAAATACCCTCATTGTTCCCTGATTAAATAACACTGTATGAATATTCCCATATTCAAAATATGTTACAGGGGGACAATGCCTAGTGAGTTCACTGCTCAATAGGTGGCGTTCTGAGGGTGAGGGTCTGAGTCTGGAAGGTGAGACGGTGAAGCACTTGAACGAAGCAACCAGCCGCTTCAGAGATGGAGCTGCTTCGAGCCATGATGGATGCTTCACATGTCTCACTCCCCAGACTGGAACAAGACCTCACGGGCTTCACCGTGTTGAGTGGTGGAATGTACAGGCTCTCAGCCTATGCCCGAGAGGGAGTAGTTGGGAAAAAAAAAAAAAAAAAAAAAAAAAGGAAAGGCAGAGATGAAAGAGTTTGCCTAGGAAGGGAGTTTTTGAGTAAAACAGGAGGAACACCATCTAGTGTGTACGCCTTCTTAGTATTAAGTCCAGAGAGGGCAGAATGTACATCCTTAAAAGATATCATATTAAGAATAAGTAAGTAGAGTGGGATCAATAACATCGGAATCATTCAAGGTGCAATTTTTAGAGAAAGTTTGAGCGAAGAGTTTAGCTTTATCAGAGGAAGACGTGACAGGGGTACTGTCAGAGTGGAAAAAGGGAGGGTAAGAGGAGGAAGTCAAATTGTTGAAGAGGTTTTTAGCTAGATGCTAGAAAGCATGGGAAGGGCTAGAGCTTGAAAGCTTATAACATTAGTTATTGATGAAAATGTTTTTGGCTAGAAGAAGAACAAATTTGGCTTGATTCTGGGCAGAAACATAAAAAGCACAAGATTCTTGAGTTTTATGGCGACATTACTGTTTGAATGCTTCCTCCTTATTGCAGACAGCAGTAGAACAAGTGTGAGTAAACCTATGTTATTTTGCATTAGACTGAGAGAAAGAAAATGGAATGTATGCCTCCATGCTCGAGAGGATTACCTCAGTAATGCGTTCAGCACTCTCCGAGGGTCCCTGAACAAGGAAGCAATAGTCATTCCATGGGAAATCAAAGAAGTACTGCCGAAGAGCCACCGAGCTGGCAGCGCCAAAATGCTACAAGCACCGCCGGCTGGGGGGTCAGAAGGTCGTACTGGAGAGATAGGAAAGGTAACAGAAATAAGGTTATGATCGGAGGAGCCCAACGGAGAGTATAAGCGGAAGGATTAGAGGTTATATATACTGTATTTTAATAAGAAAATACCCCCTGCCCCCACCCCCCAGCCTCTTTTTGTTGCATTATATTGATGCATTATTAACGTGGTTAAGTTTTGGTGTTAAGTATTGTTTGTCTGACTGACGAACATGTTCTATACCTTTCAACATGTCACACCTTAAACCATCAGTGAAGTCCGTCTTAACCAACTAATGCTTCATACCGTGCTATATAATCCTTAATTACACTCTAACATACATTATGTTAATATGTCAATGAAACCCACACATTAAACACAGTATTTACTGTAAATACAGTACAAGCCAATTTTGGCTCATCTTGTGTCGTGTCCAGGTCTATACAGTAACTTTTGTATTCAACATGGCATTCGTGGTATGGACATTATTTCAGTCAGTGCATAGATATTTTTCAGTACCTCTCTCTCTCTGGAAAATAATAGCCGTGTAATAATTTATTTTTACCATAATCAGTAGCCTACATTACAGTGAAATAATTAGTACTTTTATGCTGGGCTAAAATTCGTAGTTTAGGTTTACCAAATGGGAAGAATAGGCTATTCAATATACATGCACAGGGTAGAAACACGACAAATAATACATTCCGAACAGGAAATACGTATACATATACATAAGAATGAAAGAGGTCAGTCTGTGGTAATAATATCTGGACTCAAGTTTTCTATGCAAAACCTAAAGGGTAGACAATAATAATTACACAGGAAATAACTACTGTATGCAGATATGAAATTATCCTACGAATATTGGAATAATTAATAACACAAATATAGTCTTCAGTACACTCGATATTAATTATTTATGTTCAAGAGTGAACTACGTGAAAGTTAACATGTTTCAAGAAGTGAATCAAACATACAAGATTGATTGCATGAACACTCTCCGTAAGTTTTTGGATATGGCAATTGGTTATTGCAGTCTTTGATGTGGTTGCGTTAAGGGGAGATTTCCACTTGAGGGATTTTTTACTGAACTCCTTTCTCATTCAGGTTTAGCCCCATTGATTTTGAGATTGTAAGACGTTCGCCCCATTAGTTTGGCGATTTTAGGAACTTTCGCCCCATTTCTGTCAATTTTAAGAGCTTTCGTGTCATTAAGGGGTAAATTTTTTCCTGGCGAGCGATAGCAAGCCTGTAATTTAAGAGGAACCGGCCTTCAGCCGGGAAATTTTTCTACCGAAAAATGTACAAATTTAGCTTGAAAGAGGGTCTAGAGGGTGTAATTTTAAGCTTGATGGAGGTCTAGGGAACAAACTAGAAATATCCCCTTAAGCCTACCTCTGATAGCATTAATGTTAATTGTAACAGCTTCGAGCCTGTCTTTGGTATTGATAAACCCACAGCTGGTAGTGCAAAGCATAGCCTACCTGTAACAGTCGTTGCATCAGGCCTACTTGTATCAACTTTAAGTCTGTCTTTGGTGTCTTTCAGCCCACCTCTGGTAGCGTTAAGGGGGGTGACCTGCGTTTTGTTATGTCTGTCCTTCTCTCTCTTTCTCTGGCTTGTATCCATTCGGCCCCATTCAGCCAACTATTTTAAGACGTTTATCCCTATCTAGGTGTCGATTTCTTCCTGGCGAGCGATAGCGAGTCAGCATTATATAAAGAAATCCGGCTTTCCCGGAGAAATTGTTCTATCGAAAAATGTACAAATTTAGCCTGCTGTCAAACAAAACTAAAAAACATGCTGGCTCGCTACCGCTCACCAGTAAGATATTGACACCTGGATCCCAAACGTCTTAAAACAGTAGGCTGAATGGGGCCAAATGGATACAAGCCAGAGGTAGATAGAAAACGACAGAACAAAAACAGGTCACCCCCGTTAAGCCTACCTCGACGAAACTTAGGATTGCTCCTAGTACAATTGATGACTGGTTCAGGGTGACTGAAGTAGTCTGTCTTTGCTATTATTGGGTTGTTGGCTTTGAGGCCCTAAACGACTTCTAGTACTTGAAAGCTGGCGGTAGCCATTTGGATGGTAGACACATCTTGTTTGGTTGGCTTTCGGGTAACTAGGGCGTGTCACGGTATGGGTATATGAACTATATTATCAATAAATTATAATGGAAGGTCAGAGAGTATAGCACATTCTTCAATTTGTCAAGATCAACGAGCACTCATAAAACTGAGGAACTTGTTTTACATGCAAGCTCAATTAAACTTTTATGAACTAAAATATGAACAGTGATATTAAATATATTATCTGTTTCCATATACTTTATTACATGAAGAACCCGCTTATAAACTATTCCCGATACCTAAATATCCTAATATAAAAATGTACATTATTATATGAATAATTGTGAACATTCTCATAACACAGAAGGTGACCCGCCACATTCTCAACATGTGAGGGCGACTTGAAGCATTAGTAGTTATGTTGCGTATAAACAACCTGCCATTCTGCTAATGGCGACTACGGACTCACAAAACATTAAGGGAGCCCACCTCGCTTTGTGTCTCTTTCTCTCCCTCTCTCTTTGGCTTGTATCCATTCGGCCCCATTCAGCTACTGTTTTAAGATGCTTACCCCAATCCAGGTGTTAATATTTTCCTGGCGAGCAGTAGCGAGCCTGCATATATATATATTTGTTTTAACAGCAAGCTAAATTTGTACATTTTTCGATAGAAATATTCTCCGGCAAAGCCGGATTTCTCCATACAATACTGGCTCGCTCACGCTCGCCAGGAAGAAATCGACACCTGGATGGGGATAAACGTCTTAAAACAGTTGGCTGAATGGGGCCGAATTGTTACAAGCCAGAGAACGAGAGAAAAGGAGAGAAAGATAACAAAAGCCAGTGATCCCCCTTAAACAAGCCTTGGTTCACGAGCTAACAAACAAAAAATAACTAGAGTAGGAGTGGCAAGTGGCACAAGTGAACAGTGAATCATCTCAATATACTTTACAGATTTATGGGATTGTCACAAAAGATTAATTGGTTTCACTGTGGCTATTACGCCTATTTTCTGTTGGCTGGGCCCAGACAATCTCCAGCAATTTGTTCCTAAACGTTATCTTGTTAAGTTCGTTTAAGTGGTTTAACTAAGTTTTACGTTGAGCCTAATGGATGGCCAAAGTTAATCTTAGTCGCCTGTTAACAGTGGCTGGTGTGTGTGTGTGTGTGTGTGTGTGTGTGTGTGTGTGTGTGTGTGTGTGTGTGTGTGTGTGTGTGTGTGTGTGTGTGTGTGTGTGTGTGCTAAGTGTGCATACACATTAACGCCATTAGGATAGAATGATGTCTTTCTGTTTAGTGTAATTCCCACAAATTGTTCCATCGTCGCTCATTTGGTTTGGGAGGTCAGGATAGTATTGTTTACTACATAAACATTGAACACTGATGTCCAAACGTAGTTCGAGTCTCATAGACAGTTTTAGGTTGTCTAGTATTCGAAAGGAAAATTCATAAATTGTCTTTTCATGTAAAGAGCAACAAAAAAGAAAAGAACAGAAAAACAATTATATTCTATTCCAAACAGTTATTTGTTTGAAATGTATATATATATTGTCAGTAACATAAATAACACACATTAATTCAGACACTCAGACACTCAGAGAGAGAGAGAGAGAGAGAGAGAGAGAGAGAGAGAGAGAGAGAGAGAGAGAGAATAAAACAGAGGGTGACAGCAAGACATTAATATAAACGGTATAAAAAAAGGAAGGCGTCAAAATACTGTTATAAATCCGTGATAATTGTGGTTTAACAAGAGAGCTAAAGTGACCAATAATCATACATACTGTAGACGTGCGTACTGTACAGTCACTTTTAATCAATCGTGGACCCCCTATGTTTTTCTGTAATCCAATTTACCTACCTGGATTGATTTCTGGATGGAACTTGCTTTTCATTAAGGGGGTTGACCTGTTATTGTTCTGTCCTTTTCTATCTTTCTTTGGCTTGTATCCATTTGGCCCCATTCAGCCTACGTGTTTTAAGACGTTTATTCCCATCCAGGTGTCAATTGTTTACTGGTGAGCGGTAGCGAGCCAGCATATTTTTTATTTTTGTTTGGCAGCAGGCAAAATTTTTACATTTTTCGATAGAAAAATGTCTCCGGCGAAGCCGGATTTCTTCATATAATGCTGGCTCGCTATCGCTCGCCAGAAAGATATCGACACCTAGATGGGGATAAACGTCTTAAAATAGTTGGCTGAATGGGGCCGAATGGATACAAGCCAGAGAAAGAGAGAAAAGGACAGAAATAACAAAAAGCAGGTCACCCCCCTTAAGGGGACCAAACGCCTGTAAGCGGGTAAATTTTGGACCAAAAGCAGATGTTCGTATTGTTACTCCATGAAATAGTTATATGTGCTTGCTTCTTTCAGTAAAAGTTTGAGAGCAATATGGTAATATTTTCCCTATTAAAATCATTATTTATATACAATTAATCTTTAGCACACACCCTTGCAAAAAATTCCATTTTCTATGCTGTGTTTTGTTATATATAAATTTGCCATTACCACCTAATAAATACCATATCATCATCTAATTGTGTTTTATAATCTAACTTTACAGGGTACTACATGAATTCTACCTCCGTAAAGAAAGTGGGCCATATCTCAAAACTACAGTTATTGACACTTGGAGCGATATTACTCCATTAATTTGTAACATATTGGAATTCTGATGATAGCTCCCGAAAGAGGATTATAAATGGAATATCTTGGCAAGAAACACAAATATTTATAGTACATAACAATCATTATTAGGATTTATTTTGAGGGGGAAAAGTCGGGGACAATTGTTACGCATTTTTTGCAATTTTATTTCTCGGCAACGGAGATAAATAATACAAATCTGACTAACGAATGTATAGCTGTGGGTGTAATTAGTACAGGGATTATATCTGCTGTGGGTCTAATTAGTACAGGGATTATATCTGCTGTGGGTCTAATTAGTACAGGGATTATATCTGCTTGGAATCAGATGGACACCATTCTCTCAGTTTCTATTTTAGTGCACATCATGTTTCTATTGTAGTGCACATCATGTTTTTCCTATTTTTTTTTTTTCCTGATAACTAGTCAGCCAAATTCTATCAAACTTGGCCAGAAGTGCCTTTATCCAATCCCACAGAACACATACAAAGTGTATGCATATAGACAACATATGAATGTCACCACTTAAGTAGCTGCAATTTGGTATAGTATAAACAATTTTGTAGCTGATGTACAACAAATGATATGCTTAAATTCGTTTCCAAAGATCAATTTCCATAATTAGAAATAAGTGAGGTCCACGAATGTTTATGAGCGACTGTACATATAAACACATGTCCACACAGAAGCAGTATTCGAGCATGGACCACCAGGGTTGTCGTCTCACCTTCGACATCACTGTACCAGGAGACCATGTAATAAAGTGGGCTAGAAGATAATAGGGTAGAGTAGGTTCATTTATGTTGGTTATATATGGCTAGATTATTATGGCAGGCTAATGTACGCTTATTAAGGGGAAGGTAATCGCTTGTTCTGGACCCCCCCCCCCCCTAGCTCCCTCATGTATAGCATATTAGTTTTGAGATTTTAAGACGTTTGTTTCGTTACATTGACGATTTTGAGACCTTTCACCTCGTTTCTTGGTCAATATTAAGACCTTTCAGGCCATTTAAGTGTCGATCTTTTCCTGGCGAGCGAAAGTTAGCCTGTAATTTTAGACGGACCGGCCTTCGGCCGGGAAATTGTTCTACCGAAAATGTACACATTTATCTTGAAAGGTGGTCTAGGGGGTGGGTTTTTTGTTATGCTTGATGGAGGTCTAGGGAGGAAACTAAAAAATCAATAAACACCTTTATGTATAGACTAAAACACAAGCACAGGCCCCCTTAATGGTAATGTAAACACTGGTTATTTTAGGTTAGCTTTGATTAATATATGGCTAAGTTACGCAAGCTTACGCCAACGTTAAATGGTTATGAAAGCTTAGTAAACAATAGGTTAAGATATTAGAAGAACAAATATTGGGCGAAAGGACCAATGGGAAAACATAATGAAATGTACCGGTAGGAGAAACAACTACTTGGTGAAAGGGAAAGTTCTTTTATTCTGACACGAGTATCTGGGCTCCAAAGTTGTAATAGGTGGTATCTCTAAGTGCAGGTGGCCTTTGGGGAGAGCTCTCGGCACGGGGGAAGAGTGGGTCCAAGTTTTATATGTGGGAGTTGTAAAGACTTGTTTTCTCTTTCTTTTACCGGTATATTGATGTCGGTGGGAAGGTGTGGTGGGAATGTGGAAGACGGAGGAAAAATGGAAATAGAGAAGGTAACATGGAGGGGTGGTGAAACGAAGGGAAGAACGAAGGAAGAAAGGAGACAAGACAAAATATAGCAGCGAGAGAGAGAAAGATAGAGCGAAGGAGAGAATGATAGAGCGAGGGAGGGGGAGAGAGAGAGAGGGAGGTGGTGAAAGAGAAAACTAAACTCATTGTGGACAGAGAGAGCAGAGGAGTTAACAATAATCAAACTACTAAAGGGGCCAAAGGAAGTGAGAATTAGCAAACGAATCAGACAATGAAAGGTAGCACCACTAATGTGGAGCATAAGCAAGATAGATAGATCGAAGTATATATATATATACCCCGGTACTAATATATATATATATATATATATATATATATATATATATATATATATATATATATATATATATATATATATACAGAGAGAAAGAGAACGACAGTGGTGTTTTCGTTTGTGAGTGTATGCTTCTGTATGTACTGTATGTATCTGTGTTCGGTAGGTAAAGGGAGAGAGAGTAAGGGGAACGAGACAATAACTCCCTATTAAAGACTAAATGAGAGTCAGTCAGCAAAGCTGGCTGAAAGATTGCATCAACAATTGGACCTGATGAGAACGCGTCATTAGTGTGTAGCAGAGAGACCCTTGACAACACAGTGCTACGATAACTGAACACTCTCATTATACTGACAACCATATTCATGTTATGCTGTCTATCATTAGAACATCTTTAGTTTAGCATGGACCTGTGGAAGTGAGGTTTTACCATATCATTCCTACAGATGATTCGTGAGCTGAGTCAAATCGTTTAATAATACCCTGGATAACATTAACACCTTATTGGCGGGCTAGGCGGTCTATTTGACCGTACCGCACAGCGTTTTTTTTTTACCCTAAATAGGGTTGTTTCCGTGCTCATTTTCATGCCTAAATAAGACCAAGAGCATAAAACAAGTATCTATCTCTGAAAGGGCGTAAACAGAGCTTTCCAATGACACCCGAACCATCCTTGTACGACCACTGGTTCTCTTGCAACGATCGTGCAACACGAGTGCAAAAACCCTAAAATAAGGTAATTTCCTTACATAATTCCCTGTGTAGCGAGTGAGAAAGGGGGGAGAAGGGTGGGATACAGTTCAGTACGTCCACGGTGGTCGTGGGAAGCGGTCATAAGGTTACTATGCTCGTCCCACCGCTCAGCTCTCTCTCTCAGCAACATTACGTGCTGAAAATGGCGCTCGACAGCTGTCGTGCACCGCCACTTAGTCCAAATTTATTTCACTCGACATACAGTATGTTGCGCGCCGCAAGTTAAGGGTTAAAGCAACGCCTTAAACTAGATACCAAACACATTATTGTATTGAACTCTATACTTTTCTCGCTTTCATCTTCTTCATGTTGTTGTTGTTGTTTTTCCCCAAGCTGCCTGGCCGAACAGCCCCAAGGCCCCGAGCAAGGCCAAGGCCGTAACCGAGCGCCCCCACAGAACCCTCCCTGCCGACCACAATAAAGCCTGGGTGACCGAAGCCACTCCATGGCGGGGAGCTGAGGAGGGTGCGGAAACGCCCGGGAAACCAAAGCCCCACCCAGGGCCCTGTGCCCCTCAGCAATTATGAAGAGAAGGTTGAGGGGCAAAGGAAAGATGTGACGCTTTGGCTTCCAATCTTGGTAGATTAGGAGGTCAATCCACGCAAGAGACGCCGTCACTTGAGATCTAAAAAATATATAAGTAAAAGGAACAGTCAGAGTAAGCTATGGGTATGGCAGAGATCGCTCAGTTCTTACTCTGATAGACCAACCACATGACTAGAACCCAATCCTCTCAGCATCAGCTAGGAAAGGCCCTAGAAAGCCGCCTTTGGCGGGGGGATAGCTCCCCTATTTCAACCCTTTTCGGGGTTGGGTATCCGCCCAATGTTAACTGTTCTTCATGTTAACTGTGTTGGTGATGTAATGGTTTAGATGCTCATGTTCTGGATGTGGCGTCCCGAGTTCGAATCCCGGGAGGATCATATGCTTTCATTAATGTATTCAAGTGCATTGGGGTTTGTAATGGAGGATTAATGTTAAGAACGGGGTGTTCCTTGTTATACATTTGACTTTGCAATAGCTTAAGCTCACTTCTATATATATATTTGTATTTCAACAACTTGTGACTATAACATAATTATGTATATAGCATACGCGACCTCTTCGACTGATCATGTCATCCAGCATATAAATATTATTATAAATCATTTACTTTAACCCCTTCACCACCATTACGTAATGTCCATCATATTCTTGTTACCATTACACGATTTTCTTTGGTTAATAGTCTACCTCTACGACTCAAATGGGTAAATACGATCTCATTAAGCCCTCTTAATAACATAGGGCCTTCTTAAACTGCATACAATCGTCTATGTTTAGCCAGAATCAAGTTAAATAAGGCGTCATGGGCTGAAGGGGTTAAAGACTGATAACCTTGTTGTCAGATCTCAACCTCCACCTATTCACTCGCAATCTGTGGCCAATTTTGTTTTATCTCAGCCTTTCCCTATATCGAGCATTTAGTGTGAATAAGAATATAGTGTTGCTTGCTATTATTGGTTATATTTTCAGATCTTCGTAATTACCCAGTTAACATTCGCTTCCACAATAAATATTATTACTTCGTTGAATTATATATCACGGTTATAACAAAACTATATAATTCATATGCAAATATTTACTAATCCAACAATATATAACATGTTCTTAATATATTTACAATGGTGTAACTTTCTTATTCATATTCACTAAATTGTGTACTCAAATCTGTATCACACGACAAGTATAAATACGTACAAAGCTCCTATGCGGCTTTTCCAACAAATCCTACAATCTTTCACAATTATGAGTATATTCATGTATGTTCCACATTATGATCTATATTTTGCATTTTATATAGTTTTAGAACTTGCAGCTTCTACTTCTATAATAATTATCAACATAATTACTAAGCAGTGTTCTACATATCGGTATATGTGTTTTACGGCTAATTCGTTAGTATTATCACGTCATTTTCAACGTTTCTGTTTCTCACGACATTACCCTAACGTTACGAGATTGCATTCGACTTTTCAGGTAATCATCCAATCCATCACAACGTGTCCGCTCCGTAATAATCCCCGTCTCGTTCCTTTGTTGTTGGTTTACAGTCACTTCGCATTTTGACCACTTCCCTTCATAACTGCATCACCTCATAACCGCATCACCTCATAACCGCATCACCTTATGACTACATCACCTCATGACCACATCACCTCATAACAACATCACCTCATAACTGCATTACCTCATAACCATATCACCTCATAGCCACATTACCTCATAACCGCATCACCTCATAGCCACATCACCTCATAACCTCATCACCGCATCACCTCACAACCGCATCACCTCACAACCGCATCACCTCACAACCGCATCACCTCATAACCGCATCACCTCATACCCACGTCACCTCATAACCACATCACCTCATAACCACATCACCTCATAACTGCATCACCTCATAACCGCATTACCTCATAACAACATCACCTCATGACTACATCACCTCATGACCCCTTTACCTCATGACGACTTTACCTTATGACAACTTTCCATTATAACCATATCATCTTATGACCACATCACCTCATTAACTACTTTACTCATAACTTTACTTCATAACCACATCACCTCATGACCATATTGCCTTATGACAACTTTACCTTATGACAACTTTACCTCATAACCACTTCACCTCATGACCACTTCACCTCATGACCACTTTACCTCATGACCACATCATCGCATGACCAGTTTAATGACAACTGATTTCAGTGTGTTCATATATGACACACTATTATAAAAACTACACTCAATTGTTCTTACTGTATTAACGTTTGTAGTTACAATATATATATAAAACGCTACATACAGCGAAGTGAATGAACTGAAGTGGCCTAGATGTGAAATGGTCTACATGTGAAGTGACTGAGGTGAAGTGGTCTACATGTGAAGTAACTGAGGTAAAGTGGTTGTTGTTGTTGTTGTTGTTGTTGTTGTTGTTCCCCAAGCTGCCTGACCGAACAGCCCCAAGGCCCCGAGCAAGGCCAAGGCCATAACCGAGCGCCCCCACAGAACCCTCCCCGCCGACCACAATAAAGCCTGGGTGACCGAAGCCACTCCATGGCGGTGAGCTTGAGGAGGGTGCGGAAACGCCCGGGAAACCAAAGCCCCACCCAGGGCCCTGTGCCCCTCAGCAATTATGAAGAGAAAGTTGAGGGGCAAGGGAAAAATGTGACGCTTTGGCTTCCAATCTTGGTAGATTGGGAGGTCAATCCACGTTAGAGACGCCGTCACTTGAGATCTAGAAAATATATAAGTAAAAGGAACAGTCAGAGTAAGCTATGGGTATGGCAGAGGTTGCTCAGTTCTCACTCTGATAGACCAGCCCATCACCACATGACTAGAACCCAATCCTCTCAGCATCAGCTAGGAAAGGCCCTAGAAAGCCGCCTTTGGCGGGGGAATAGCTCCCCTATTTCAACCCTTTTCGGGGTTGGGCACCCGCCATTTCGGGGTTGGGCACCCGCCATTTTGGGGTTGGGCACCCGCCATTTCGGGGTTGGGCATCCGCCAGGTAAAGTGGTCTAGATGTGAAGTGACTGAGGTGAAGTGGTCTACATGTGAAGTAACTGAGGTAAAGTGGTCTACATGTGAAGTAACTGAGGTAAAGTGGTCTACATGTGAAGTAACTGAGGTAAAGTGGTCTAGATGTGAAGTGGTCTGGATGTAAAGTGGTCTAGATGTGAAGTGGTCTAGATGTGAAGTGGTCCGGATTTATGTGAAGTGGTCTAGATATGAAGTGGTATGGATGTGAAGTGGTCTAGATATGAAGTAACTGAGGTGAAGTGACCTAGATGTGAAGTGACATGATGGCCCCAGTTTTATGTCCCAGTCTTCGTCTTTCATGGCTGCATTATTCTTCCCCTTTGTTCTCTATTTTTACACAACTCATCCGCCTCATTAGCCATTCTTTCCTCCTCAACACACCCCTCTATAGCATTGTTGGTTTACATTATTAGCTTTGTTTGCGTTCAGATTAACGAATCTCGTTTTATCTATATCCTTTTGTGTTGTATGTTTCTTTTTCCTTCGCTTAAGCCGGAGTTACACGTGCCGTTTTTCGAGCAATTTTTAAGGGCAATTGTGGTCAGAAAGCATAACAAAATACACTTAATCAAAATTCAGTCAGCTAACATAATCTACCTTCAGTCTAGTTACCGATACCAGTGCGAAGAAGTCTCAAAATAATACGAGAACAAAATTGCTCATGGAATTTTAACGGAAAAAGCGTTCGTGTGACAGCGGCTTTAAGTACAAAGGAGTACAAAGGAAGGAGTACAAAGGAAATCAAGCAACAACAGATCTAGTGACCCTTCTAGGTTGCTTGTCCTCCAGAACACTGAGGATCAAGTGTCCAAACAGTGGTTTAGAGTGGGTAAGGGAACATTGGAAAGGGAACTACTGCCCTGCCACTAACGTGGCAGGACTAGGAAGTTAGTAGGGGACAGATGGGTTAGTAACTGAGGGGAGGATAAAGTTATTCATTTACAAACGCAGTCAGTCGCGGGTTTGATGCGAGATATTTGTCTAGGCGGAATTTAAATGAATCAACGGTGCTGCAGTCTATAACGTCTCGGGGAAGCCCATTCCACAAGTTGACAACTCGATTGAAGAAGAAATTCTTAGATTCGTGCGAGTTAAAAGATTTACCAATAATTTTGCAACCGTTTCCCCGCGTGTAATTAGATTGGTCGATAGTGAAGTACTTACTACAGTTCATATTGTCGATGCCTTTGATGATTTTGAACACTTGAATTAAGTCGCCTCTTAATCTGCGCTGGGTTAAAGGAAATAGATTTAATTCTCTAAGACGCTCTTCGTATGGTTTGTTCTTTAGGCTAGGTATCATTTTGGTAACTCTACGTTGAACTCGTTCTAGCTTGTTTATATCTTTTTGGTAATAAGGGCACCAGGATTGAACGCAGTATTCCAGAAGAGGGCGGACTAAGGAATTGTAAAGGGTTAGGATAACTTCTTTGGATTTATGCTCAAATGACCTGCCTATAAAGCCAATTATTTTGTTTGCCTTCTTAACAACTTCTGAACATTGTTGACTCGGTTTTAGGTTACTCGATATTGTTACTCCCAGATCAGTTTCTCTGTTTACATTCTTAAGCGGAGTGCCATTCATCGAATAGTTTGCTTTCTCATTTAGGTATCCGACATGTAGTACTTTACATTTATCCGCATTGAAACTCATTTGCCAAATTTGGGCCCAACATGACAATTTATCTAGATTGTGTTGCATATCGTCAACTTGTTCTTTTGAGAGTACGCTATTTGCAATTTTTGTATCGTCAGCAAATTTTGAGATTGTGCAGGTGAGACCCTCATCTATGTCGTTGATGTAAATTAGAAAGAGAATTGGTCCTAGTACCGATCCCTGGGGTACCCCGCTACTTACATTGGTCCATTTAGATGCCTTACCGTATATTTACAACTGCTTTTTAATCTATTGATTGGAAGATACTTTTCTTTGACTTTAATTCAGATTGAACATTCTCTGATCATTTGTCCGATTTATCTTAGGTCTCTCATTTCTCAACTTGGTGTCTATTAAAACATAGTTTTGCATTGCAATTAGCTTAAAGAGTATTGTGTTCTTGTAATTTGAACCCAGATTAAATAATGATCGCGGGTTAAATTTTCAGAAAAATAAATACCGGTAGTTGTTAAGGCATTTGTTATCAATTATAACAAACACATATTTCCTTAGTATTTGATCCTATTGAATCCAAGAATCATGTTGCCCTAAAATTTGACTTACAGTTTATTTTTGTTTTTGTTTTTGTTTTGTTTTTGGGGGGGAGAGGAGGGGGTCAAGTTCAATTACAAAATGGCACCAACGTATTGTGTATTTATTGGGATCTCTTGCATACTCATGGCACGTAATGCATCAATAGGAACCTAGCCTTGAACTACATGTAATTACAAGGGTCATTATTGGGAATGATAGCCATAAAATAATATAATACTGAACTAAAAGCAAAGGATACCGTACTTATGCACTAACATTATACACATTCAAAGGATACCGTACTTATGCACTAACATTATACACATTCAAAGGATACCGTACTTATGCACTAACATTATACACATTCAAAGGATACCGTACTTATGCACTAACATTATACACATTCAAAGGATACCGTACTTATGCACTAACATTATACACATTCAAAGGATACCGTACTTATGCACTAACATTATACACATTCAAAGGATACCGTACTTATGCACTAACATTATACACATTCAAAGGATACCGTACTTATGCACTAACATTATACACATTCAAAGGATACCGTACTTATGCACTAACATTATACACATTCAAAGGATACCGTACTTATGCACTAACATTATACACATTCAAAGGATACCGTACTTATGCACTAACATTATACACATTCAAAGGATACCGTACTTATGCACTAACATTATACACATTCAAAGGATACCGTACTTATGCACTAACATTATACACATTCAAAGGATACCGTACTTATGCACTAACATTATACACATTCGTATTTTACACAATGTGCATTCTTATCAATTCAAACTTTATTTATTAAGTATCTTTCAACTTTCGATTAAAGGTTAATAAAATATCATATTTCTGCACCCATTCAGTCAGCTTCACATTTACAGGAACCGGTGCAGGTGGAAGGCTTGGCTTTGACTTGGTTACTTCAAGCCACACCATAACAGAGGCTGTGGATGGCCAACGCTCACTTCTTCAACCTATCAACCCTTGTGTTCCTCAGGGTTCTGGCCTGTCCCCAGTTTTCTTTCTACTGTAATACTCATTAATCATATTCTCAACTATACCTCCAGTTCTATCCATTCCGATACTGATGACTCTACCTTATACTATTCAACTAGCTTTCCACGCCGACCCACCGTGCAATCACTCCAAAACCCACGTAATGAAACCATAGCTCGCTTATCTTCTGATCTATCGACTATTTCCGATTGTGGCAGAGAAAATCTTGCTCCTTTATATGCTTCGAAAACCAAATTTTTCTATCTACCTGGCATATTCTTCCACACGATTATCCCTCAATCTTTAACCCGTATAGCCCCAGTGACGCGCCTGACACGTCGGCGATGTATGTAACGCACAGCCCCAGATACGCGCCTGGCGCGTCACCCTAATTGCGCCGACCGTAACCTCAGGTGTAGCCACTCAAGAGGGATCAGATTTGTATGGGAACTGTGTACGTATCCCACGTAACCGTGCCGATGGTTGAAAACTCTCATAGTCCACGTGCGTGCGCGCGAGCGCGCAATAACCTGGTTTTTGGGGATAATTGCCTTCAATTTTTTACTCTTGTAAAATCCGTTTTAGGGGGCTCTGTAGGACCATTGTTTAAGCTTTTTGAGCGGTTTTTCGGGGTTTTTCCTTCATTCCTAACCCATTCGCTATTGTTTCTGGAATAAAACAATTTTTTGAAAACCGGCCGGGTTCTGGTGCGCAAACATTACAAAACTAGCCGGGGCTCCACGGGTTAATAATACACAAATCAACTCTTCATCTTCGTGTTTCGTTTTCTCCTGACCTTGCTTGAAATTATCACATTACCGCTCTTGGTAAAACAGCTTCCCAAAAGTTGTGTGTGCTCAACCTTCTTTGTGGGGTTTTCACCTCCACACAGCTTCTTGCTCTGTATCTGCCCATTTATCGAGCATTGTTGGCATGTGTGAGGAGCTACCACCCATAGCACACTTCTTGAAAGGGTAGAGTCAAAAGCATTGTGTCTCTTCAATGCCGGTTTGTTTACTAGTTCCCTACAAACTGTCTCTACACACTGCACTGTTGCATCTCTCTCACTCTTCTACTGCTATTACAATAATCAGTGTTCCTCAGAGGTTTCTCAGTGTATATATAGGCTACCTCATCCCCTACGGAGAGTGGGGGGCACCTGCCTTTCAACACATTCCCACCCCTATATTGTCCAACTCTCTAACTTGAGAGTGAACCAATTTTCAATGTCTGTCTTCTACCCAACAAATAAGCTTTGGAACTCTCTCCCTCAGTCTGTCTTTCCCTCATCTTATGACTTAAACTGCTTCAAACTGCGTGTGTCCAGACATTTTGACTCTAACGTACCTTGAATTTGGCTCTGTTACTCTTTCAACTTTGAGGGAGATATTTGTTACAGGTAGCTTTGCCTTTCGTCTCCTCCATAGACATAGGGACAAACATGAAGGTCTGAAGTGGTACACACAGATATCTTGTGTCAGGGACAACAGTTCAGGGTGCAGAGTATTCTTTAAAAGAGTGACTAGCTTTGTTAGTATTAAGCACCTCAAGAAGGTAATACATTTTGCATATATGTTGTTCAGCATTCACCATAATATCCCCTGTCAGTGGCTATCTCGCTATACCCGAAAACAATGTTTTATGCTGAAAGAAGACTTTGAGAGGGAAAGGAGGTGGTGTCAGAACCAGTCAGTGCATGGAACAGTAGAGGAACTTATTTTTTGTTTTCTATGTGAATAAGGGAGGCAAAAGGCAGAACTGCCTATGACGAGTGCCTTCCCCAGAGTTCAAAGAATGACAGGGCCAAAATCAAGAGATATTCGAGCCAAAATGCCTGGACACACGGAGTATGAAGCAATTTAAGTCATAGGATGAGAGGAAGATGGATTCAGGGAGAGAGTTCCAGAGTTCAGCTGTTGAATAGAAAGATTGGGAATATTGTTTCACTCTTGGGTTGGAGAGTTGCACAGAGTAAGGTGGGAGGAGTGGGGGAAAGGAGGATGACCAAAAGTTAATAAGATACGAAAGAAGATCATAGGTATTACGACCCCTAAGGAATCCATACTGGCGATCTGAGAGTAGATTATGGAAAAAGATGCTTAAGCAATTTTGAAGTAAGACTAGTTTAATAAACTTTGGAGATGCAAGAAATGAGAACACTTGGACGATAGTTGGAGGGTTGACAGCGGTCACCCTTCTTTGGGACAGGGTGAATGCGAGCAAACTTGCAGCAAGAAAGGAAGACGTTAGAGGAAAGGCAGAGACGGAAGAGTTTTCCTAGACAGGGAGTCAGCACGGAAGCACAGTTTGAGTAAAACAGGAGGAACACCATCCAATAGATCAAAATATATTTTGACGGAGATTATTCTGCGAGCCCCAGAGCGAGGGTGGGTCAGCTGGAACTTTGACCAACTGTACGTGCTCCTTTACTTTTAATCAGTCTATCCCCTTATTAACTTCCTTATGTTAGAAAATGAAAATGGCGTGAAACATATTATTTTGGTAACACTGAATTCGCGGGTGCTGAATAAGTGAGTAATAAACTTTAGATCATCACATCACATTTAATTTGGTAGCCATTTTGTTTAATTTAATTGAAGGTGAAAACATCATATTTCAACTTGGCAACTGTGATTTTTGGATTCAGCAGGTCCAAATTGCCCTAAAAACACCAATAGCTAAAAGTAACATTTATATCCAGCCTCCTTTCCATGTAATGATGCCATATATAATACACACCCATGAAACACATAGACACATGAATACAAAGGAGTACAAATGAGTACAAAGGAAATCAAGCAACAACAGGTCTAGTGACCCCTCTAGGCTGCTTGTCCTTCAAAACACTGAGGATCAAGTGTCCAAACAGTGGTTTAGAGTGGGTAAGGGAACATTGGAAAGGGAACCACTGCCCCGGAACTAATGTCCGTGGCAGGACTAGGAAGTTAGTAGGGGACAGATGGGTTAGTAACTGAGGGGGGGATAAAATAAAGTTATTCATTTACAAATTAAAATGTAAAACTTGCAAACTAAACAAACCAAAATTGGGACAAGGACAATATAAAGTCAAATTAAATTATCAAAATCGCTATGTGGAAACAACAATTACTAAAATGAAAATTATTAAATAAAAGAACACAATCCACCACATAGGGTGTACATTACTACATGAGCAAGTTAATCTGTTTCCCAAGCAAACTAATCGCACATATAACAACGCACTATCGTCACGTTAAAGGAAGTAGTCTAGTTTGGGAAGTCCGGGACGTTCTGGCAAATTTTACTAAACGCAGTCAGTCGCGGGTTTGTTGCGAGATATTTGTCTAGGCGGAGTTTAAATGAATAAACGGTGCTGTAACTCTACGTTGAACTCGTTCTAGCTTGTTTATGTCTTTTTGGTAATAAGGGCACCAGGATTGAACGCAGTATTCCAGAAGAGGGCGGACTAAGGAATTGTAAAGGGTTAGGATAACGTCTTTGGATTTATGCTCAAATGACCTGCCTATAAAGCCAATTATTTTGTTTGCCTTCTTAACAACTTCTGAACATTGTTGACTCGGTTTTAGGTTACTCGATATTGTTACTCCCAGATCGGTTTCTCTGTTTACATTCTTAAGCTGAGTGCCATTCATCGAATAGTTTGCTTTCTCATTTAGGTATCCGATATGTAATACTTTACATTTATCCGCATTGAAACTCATTTGCCAAATTTTGGCCCAATGTGACAATTTATCTAGATTGTGTTGCATATCGTCAACTTGATCTTTTGAGAGTACGCTATTTGCAAGTTTTGTATCGTAAGCAAATTTTGAGATTGTACAGGTGAGACCCTCATCTATGTCGTTGATGTAAATTAGAAAGAGAATTGGTCCTAGTACCGATCCCTGGGGTACCCCGCTACTTACATTGGTCCATTTAGATGCCTTACCGTTTATGACTACTCTTTGCTTTCTGTCGCTGAGCCAATTTTCTATCCATTTCAACACACCGTCTTGTATTCCATGCGCTTTTAGTTTTAGCAGTAAACGTTTGTGGGGAACTTTGTCAAAGGCCTTTTGAAAATCAAGGTATATAATATCTACAGCTTTACTCTCATCGTAGAGGTTGAGGATATCGTGGAAGAAGTCTAAGAGGTTTGTTAAACAGGAACGTTTTTTACGAAAGCCGTGTTGAGTATCTTTAAGTATGTTATTTTCCTCTAAGTGATTTACGAGTCTGTCTCTTATGACCGTTTCTAGCATTTTACATACAACTGAGGTTAAGCTAATTGGACGATAGTTACTGGGTAGTGTCTTCACAGCACCCGCATGACCCACATTGTTTGTCATATTGGTTTGATTGATGGCTTGATATGGGATATTGCGGACATCCAATAACCTTGTTTGGACCAATCAATGTCATACACAATCCTGACTGTTCCTACCTGTTAGCATTGGGCGAAGTCTTTCAGTAATTGTAAGCTTTTGGTTGAGCTAAAAAAGAACATTGATGCTACATTATAAGCAACTTAAAACATGGCTGGAACCCAAAATCCCATCTACGAATTTATGTATTAATAATACATACACAACTCTCATATTATAAACGCACTAACACATACAGTCATTCATTATAACATTCATACTATAGTCCGTTTCTTTTCAACTGACGGTAAATTGCAAAGTTCCCATCAAGATTTCTCAGTTATTTTGAAAATGTTGTAGTGAAATACGGTACTTATCATATACACTTGGTCTTAATACGAAGCAGAGACATAGAGGTTTCATATTTGTCCATTAAGTATCAAGATATTAGCTGCAAAGGGATTCCATTTATCGTCAGATGAAGAGAAACAGAATATAGTACACGACATCCCTGAATTCATCTACCGATCCAACACACACAAACATAATCATAAAAAACGCCTATAAACAATTCCCCAAGCACACTCCCTTCCGCCTAACAAGCAAACACACGCCCTCACATGAAACCCCTCTATTCCCAACAGCCCAATTAGAGATACGCCGGAAAATGAGTCCGCTGAGGTCATTCCCAAGAAAGCTTCATACTTTGCTCCCTTGATGGATGAAGCCATTATAAGAGCTCGTGTGTCATTTTGTGGTCACGATTACTCACGCTCAAAAATTATGTCTTAACTTTGAGGGGACCGACCTGCTTTTTCTCTCTGGATTTTATCAATTCGGCCCCATTCAGCCTACTGTTTTAAGATGTTTCTCCCCATTCAGGTATCGATTTTGTCCTGGTGAGCGAGAGCGAGCCATCATTGTATGGTGAAATCCAGCTTCGCCGGAGACATTATTCTACCGAAAAATGTACAAATTAAATCAGCTGTCTAAAACAGAATTCAAAATATGCTGGCTCGCTATCGCTCGCGACGATAAACGTCCTAAAATAGTAGCCTGAATGGGGTCGAATGATTACTACCCAGAAAGGAAAACAAGCGGGTCGGTCCCCTTAAATCTTCATTTGTTTATGTTTCGGTAAAACATAAAATGCTACTCATCAAAACTTAAACAGAGCATTAATATAAAGGTGTGCTCATGTTTGTAAAAGACCTTTTGATAATATTGAGAAACAAAGAGTACAATATGGAGGTATAATATGACTTTTCAGCGTAATTGCACAACCCTTACGCATCGGTTTTCATGCGTTCCTTGATCTCTCTCTTTCTTGGTCTGTCTTGTTGTTCGGCTTATGTTTCTTGAATGCATTGGTATTTTTGCTGTTTCCTATTAATATATTATCTTGTTTATCCCCTGTCTTCTTCCTATTCTTTGGCTTGGAAATTCATTGATCATTCGTTTTCATGGAGTTAATCATTTGTCTTTCCTGACATGGTCATTGATCCTTTGGTGCTGTCCTTAGTGTAATATTTTTCCTTGCTCGGCTAATCAGGCAGGATTTATCATAACACGGTTGATACTTAATGGTTTTCCATTCACCTTATACAGACCAAAAGTAGAACATTTGATATGTACTGTATATGGTTCCGTTTGGTATTAGTGAACTATATCTATGTACTGTATATGGTTCCGTTTGGTATTAGTGAACTATATCTATGTACTGTATATGGTTCCGTTTGGTATTAGTGAACTATATCTATGTACTGTATATGGTTCCGTTTGGTATTAGTGAACTATATCTATGTACTGTATATGGTTCCGTTTGGTATTAGTGAACTATATCTATGTACTGTATATGGTTCCGTTTGGTATTAGTGAACTATATCTATGTACTGTATATGGTTCCGTTTGGTATTAGTGAACTATATCTATGTACTGTATATGGTTCCGTTTGGTATTAGTGAACTATATCTATGTACTGTATATGGTTCCGTTTGGTATTAGTGAATATCTATGTACTGTATATGGTTCCGTTGGTATTAGTGAACTATATCTATGTACTGTATATGGTTCCGTTTGGTATTAGTGAACTATATCTATGTACTGTATATGGTTCCGTTTGGTATTAGTGAACTATATCTATGTACTGTATATGGTTCCGTTTGGTATTAGTGAACTATATCTATGCAGTGTCGGATATTTATTTAATTTGTCTTAGGATTTCAAGTTTGTTATTCGTTGAATAGTACATGTTTTTAAAACATATGCACTATATTGTTCAACTTAACAGATTCTTTCTAACTCGTGTATATGTATGTAAGAGGGTCATCTGAGATTGTATTTTTTCCTATATTTACATCATCCAATGTCAATAAAACCGTTTAATGTTATCTAGATTTCCATAATAACAAAATAGAATGCAGCATTGATAACTCAAGGGAAAGGGTTGGTCCTATCCAGAGTGAGGTTTGGCATCCTCTACTCAACCTTAGCTGTTTCTGTCTGTCTCTTTTTCCGTACTACTTTACCTTCTAGGTACTGGCGAGATCGCCCGATTGGGTGGCACTACAAGAAGGGCTGCGGACGGAGGGGGCATTGGCCCGGGGGTGCAAGCCCATGGGCTGCTGATCCCCTCTCCTGCTGCCCTCTGACAGACAGATCTCATCTCACCCTGGCCCCTTCGGGGGGCCCATCATCTGGATGGCTTCAGTTTACCGAACTCGGGACTACTTGGCCAGAGACTCTGGGGAACTACATAAAAAACAACTCAAAGGTTGGTCCCTCATATATGAATAAACAAATGTATTATGTTCGGGAATATATAATTTATTAAGTCTCAGTATGGTAACTCGTGTATTCCTTATATTTTATTTTAACATAGACGATTACTGCAGGTGATTTTGTTCAGCTTAAGTAGGAACTTTGGGAGTCGCATGCTTTCCAGTGTTATTGTTTTGACTCATAGAGAGCCTCCTTAATCTAATTAGTATGGTCTTGCGCTAACAATAGTTAAATTAATATATGCCACTATACTGAAGGGGTAATTGCTAATATTAGCGCCAAACTGAACCGATGTCACTCCGTTATAATATATAATGGAGTGTGTGTTTATGTTTAATTAAGTTAGTATTATAAAACATCAAGCAACCACTGGATGTCCTAAGAAGCCAAGCAAACCTAATCTACTTCCCAACGAAAGTAGAATTAAGGCCACCCTAGATCTCATAATACTACCAAATGTCCAAAGGCTTACAGGATAAACGAGATACTATCAATGAGATCACCATCATCTAGGGAAGTGGTTCTGTGAGCGACCGAGCCAAGGGATCAATTATTATGTTCAGCTGTTCTATCACCTCCTGGCAACATTGAGTCATGGGACCAATTATTCTGTTCAGCTGTTCTATCACCTCCTGGCAACATTGAGTCATGGGACCAATTATTCTGTTCAGCTGTTCTATCACCTCCTGGCAACATTGAGTCATGGGACCAATTATTATGTTCAGCTGTTCTATCACCTCCTGGCAACATTGAGTCATGGGACCAATTATTATGTTCAGCTGTTCTATCACCTCCTGACAACATTGAGTCATGGGACCAATTATTCTGTTCAGCAGTTATATCACCTCCTGGCAACATTGAGTCATGGGACCAATTATTCTGTTCAGCTGTTCTATCACCTCCTGACAACATTGAGTCATGGGACCAATTATTCTGTTCAGCAGTTATATCACCTCCTGACAACAGTGAGTCATGGGACCAATTATTCTGTTCAGCAGTTCTATCACCTCCTGGCAACATTGAGTCATGGGACCAATTATTCTGTTCAGCTGTTCTATCACCTCCTGACAACATTGAGTCATGGGACCAATTATTATGTTCAGCTGTTCTATCACCTCCTGGCAACATTGAGCCATGGGACCAATTATTCTGTTCAGCTGTTCTATCACCTCCTGACAACATTGAGTCATGGGACCAATTATTCTGTTCAGCAGTTATATCACCTCCTGACAACAGTGAGTCATGGGACCAATTATTCTGTTCAGCAGTTCTATCACCTCCTGACAACAGTGAGTCATGGGACCAATTATTCTGTTCAGCAGTTCTATCACCTCCTGACAACATTGAGTCATGGGACCAATTATTATGTTCAGCTGTTCTATCACCTCCTGACAACATTGAGTCATGGGACCAATTATTCTGTTCAGCAGTTATATCACCTCCTGGCAACATTGAGTCATGGGACCAATTATTCTGTTCAGCTGTTCTATCACCTCCTGACAACATTGAGTCATGGGACCAATTATTCTGTTCAGCAGTTATATCACCTCCTGACAACAGTGAGTCATGGGACCAATTATTCTGTTCAGCAGTTCTATCACCTCCTGGCAACATTGAGTCATGGGACCAATTATTCTGTTCAGCTGTTCTATCACCTCCTGACAACATTGAGTCATGGGACCAATTATTCTGTTCAGCTGTTCTATCACCTCCTGGCAACATTGAGTCATGGGACCAATTATTCTGTTCAGCTGTTCTATCACCTCCTGACAACATTGAGTCATGGGACCAATTATTCTGTTCAGCAGTTATATCACCTCCTGACAACAGTGAGTCATGGGACCAATTATTCTGTTCAGCAGTTCTATCACCTCCTGACAACAGTGAGTCATGGGACTAATTATTCTGTTCAGCAGTTCTATCACCTGACAACAGTGAGTCATGGGACCAATTATTCTGTTCAGCAGTTCTATCACCTCCTGACAACAGTGAGTCATGGGACCAATTATTCTGTTCAGCAGTTCTATCACCTCCTGGCAACATTGAGTCATGGGACCAATAATTCTGTTCAGCAGTTCTATCACCTGACAACACTGAGTCATGGGACCAATTATTCTGTTCAGCAGTTCTATCACCTGACAACACTGAGTCATGGGACCAATTATTCTGTTCAGCAATTATATCACCTGACAACACTGAGTCAAGAGATCAATTAATCTGTTCAATCTCCTGACAACACTGAGTCAAGGGACCAATATCGTTATGTCTAACTGTTCCCCCTCATGATAATATTAACTCAACTGATCGTGAAAGGAGTTCCTTCTTTCTTCTCTGGATATCTCAAGACGATAACATATTGTGTTCTCTCTCTCCATTCCCTTTTCACTAAATTAACCAATTAGCTAAAAAGTGGTCTAAGTATATCACTGTGCGGTACTGAACCCGGGGCCACTGCTTGACCACGGAGCAAGCAGATAGGAAGATGAATATTGAATGAAGATAAATGTGTTACAAGCAGTACAAGATTAACTACCATATTTCTAAATCTTGGGAAGAGGTTTGACAAATCTTGCAATGTTGGTAACAAAGGATGGATCCTTGATTTATGAAAGGTAACTTAATGTTCGAGCAATGTGTCAGAATAATTTAATTGATGATCAGAAACACGAGACTGATGGCCATCGATGTCATCCTAAATTCTTACATTGATCCATCAAGATTAATGATCGACAGGTAAAATCGAGAAGAACACTGTTTCCCTTTGATTATAATGCATGACCACAATGAGCTCTTGTATCCTGTGTTTGGCCATTATCGAAATGTACGGATACAATGAATAGTAGATTCTGGGTGGATGGGACGCATCAACTTTGGTCAGCAACCCATCTAGGGGAGACAACCTTATACAAATACGGGTGGATGGGTCTCGTCAGCCTTGGTTGGCAACCCATCTAGGGGAGACAACCTTTAATAAATTCTTACTACTTACCTAAGGATGAAGCAGGTTGGTGGATGAACTAGCCGTCCATCACTGTAGAAAATGTGCTAAAAATACATAGAAGGCCTCTGAGTTAGACGGGCCCTAAGTTGAGTGTTCAGTCCTGTATGTCCTTCATAAACTGGCACGGATTGTCCTCATGGAGAATAGGTGCACTTGGGGCGTTTTGTGTTTGGCCACCCTCAACGGGAGTTAGGCATCGGGCAGTAGGTAGTAGTAGTAGATTTTGCTATAAACGAAAATTGGAAGCAGGTGTAGCGTATTTGCGAGGAAGTGGTGAGGGGCAATATTCTCAGTGTCTCTTTTTCTTCTGCTCTCACATGGAAGGACCATATTACCAGTCTTGCTAAGGCAGCCTCCCAGAAGCTGTGTGTGCTCATCCGCCTCAAGGGGTTCTTTACCCCTGTGCAGCTTCTTGCTCTGTACAGGGGCACAGTGCGTCCTTGTATTGAATATTGTTCACATGTGTTGGGAGGATCCTCCCACACCGCAGTCCTAGACAAAGTAAAGAGGGAAGCCTTTTGTATCATTAAATCCCGTTTAATCACCAACTCTCTGCAATCTCTCTCTCTTCGCAGCAATGTTGCATCTCTCTCGCTATTCTATCGCTAATACAATAATCAGTGTTCCTCGGAGCTTTCCCAGGGTATACCACCTCCTCTACGTAGGGTACATAGTACCTGTCTTGCAACACAATCCCACCCCTAATCTGTGCAACTCTCCAACCCAAGAATGAAACGCTATTCTCAGACTTTCTCTGCTCAACTGCTGAGTTCTGGAACTCTCTCCCAGAATCAGTCTTTCCCTTTTCCTATGACTTAAATTGCTTCAAACTCTGTGTCCAGGCATTTTACTCGAACGTCCCTTGTTTTTGCCTCTGTCACTCTTTCAACTCTGGGGGAGGCACTCGCCGCAGGCAGTTATGCCTTTTGTCTCCCTCATTCACATAGAATAAAAAATGTAGCAAAACCCTCAGACAAATATATAAACATAAATAGCGCTGATGCAAACTTAATATTATTTATGTTTATCCAACATCTATCAACTTTGCAGTCGTGCATACCAAAAATGTTGTGATAATAACAAATATTTTTCACGCACTTTCCAAAAATGCAATAAGAATTTGTGTGCATATTTTAATTATTTTAATTACTTTGTAGACCACTAAATATGACACCCGTGTGATGTCGAAACGTTTATTATTTATTATGCTTAATATTTCATTGAATGATATTCCTCTCATAGGTGCAAAACAATGATATAAATATATAAATAAAATAAAGTGCTGAACTAAAATCACCTTTAGCTGGCCTATTATATGTATTGACACTACACCAGATGGAACAGATCATGGTTAACCCTTTCAGTACCGATGACGTCTTTTGTTATTTTAGTCTAACAATATTTAACCGGGGAAAGATGCCAGGACTCTTACTAGGTATTACTGGGCAAAGGCGCTGGGACTCTTAAGAGTTTAGGCATAAAAAATACCTAACATAACACCCCACTGCCACTCAAAACAAAGCAATATGTAATTTATTTAGTTATTTCCCCTCCGTACCTTCTATCACTCCTCCACATGTGTCCCCCCCCCCCCCCGACCTTCCCCCCCCCCAAAAAAAAAAAAAAAATAAATAATTGCTGCTACACTTGTTTTATTGCTTTTCAATGTTCATATATTCATGTTAAAAGTTAAATAGGAGCATATGGATAAATATTTATGATATATATGGATATATGACAACTTTCGTCAGGAATGAACCAAGATACCTTTGCTTGCCGGGACATTTCAAATACCATAGCTTCGCGCTTTAAAGGTTGTACCATTTTAGGCAGATTAGGAAGGATTAAGTTGGTTTGAAACCTTAGAATTTGCTATATGCCCGCCCTTCCACTAGCTGAACACAAGCGTCTAGTAGTAGCCAGATTTAACTAAAAAATACTTTATCAGTATTAAAATGGTTAACATACAGGAAACGGAGAGTTGATACGAGTGTGTAAGCCAGAGTTACTGGAGGTCAAGATTGGGGTGCCACAGGGATTGGTTCTGGTACTGTTTCGTTTCATCATACTTATAAACAACATAACCATCAACATACTGTGATATGTGCCAAGTTTGTTGAAGACACAAATATATTTGGAGACGCTACTAAACCACCGGATGAGGGAAGACTGCAATTGGTTCTGGACAAGATCAACGAGTGGTCATTAGAGTGGTCATTGATTTATATTCCAGTGTCCCAACGTATGTTATCGTAGTTTTAATCACACCTACATATGGGAGGAATATATACAATGGGAGGAATATATTTTGCAGATATTGACCAAGAGAAATACCTTGTATTTTTTGTCCATAAAACCCTCAGCCCAAGCCACCATATTGTCGAAATTGAAGAAACAAAACAAAGTGGTTGGCACCATGAAAAGGACTTTTGAGGACGCAATTAAGTCCAACATGATAATCTTGTATAGGTCACTAGTGCTTCCCTATTTGAATTACTATGTATTAGCGTTCATACAATCAGTGTGACATTAAAAATATGCAAAGCATACAAAGAAGGATGACAACACTTGCAGTTAGAAAGCTAAAGAGTGACTTTATTGAAGTGTTTACTGTCATCCTCGGCCTGGAAGTACTGAACTCGGACACATTTAACATTTTCAAATCAGGGACGACAAGAGGACACCCCTACAAAATATTCAAACAGCGAACAGGACTCAAAAATGAGAAAAACATTTGTTTATACACAATATAGTCGATGGAAAGAATATACTTCTTTAGTAGGCAGGTGCGGCCAGGATGGTGGGCAGTTTTAAGTCCAAGATCGAACCATTAATGATGCACTAGGGTGTGTGGGTGTGTGGGCGTGGTGAAGGGTACCAGATGAGTCAACGTAAGCTTACTGCTAGGCTTAATTACTAGTGGAGCGGTGATGGTACTAATACTCTGTCCTTCTGTTGTATGTGCTATTGCAACTTGCCTTTTATCTCCTATATAGCCTACACACATTTAAAAAAAAAAAAAAGAAAAAAAAAAAAAACGGAAATCTGTATGCCTGAATTGACTGAAAGCTAACAACCTGAAAACAATGTCATCCATAGCCAGGATTAAAACAAAACCTTTAACTTAACACCGAACAACACAAATTACACAAAGAAAGTACAGCACACAGGGAGCAAGCAATTTCACAGATTATAACACTGTCTTCCACCTGTGTGTCGAAGGGAAATTGAATTTTGGTATATATAAAAATCGTAAATGGGAATAGGGCGGGAGATAGAAACTGGGTGACAAACAAGCTCCTTGATGAAGTTTGATATTTTTTATGATGGCAAAAGTGGGGACAACGAATGTACAAATGTATTTGACAGTTTTCTGCGTAACATAATAGTAACTTGTATAAACCCAAGGAGGTATGGACTTGGCCATAACTACCTTATGACATGAAAACAAAAAATAATAATAATAATAACATATGTTGTTTACTGTATATATGGATGGCGTCATGAAAGAAATACTATCAAGAGCAGTGAATGTTGGTGTATCGCTGAAAAGGGAGGGAATTGAGTGGAAGCTACCTATACTGCTGTTTGCGGATGATACAGTTCTGCTGAGTGATAATGAATGGGAGTTGCAGGGTCTGGTAAATGAGTTTGGAACAGTGTGCGAAAAACGGAATGGAAGGGTAAATACGGGGAAGAGCAAGGTTATGGTCTTCCGAAAGGGGTGAAGTCACAGAGTGTGAGGTGAAGCTGAACGGTCAGGCTATGGATCGTCAACTCATTTAAGTATCTGGGCAGTGTGTTGAGTAAAGATGGGACTATGGATGAAGAGGTGCGGGAGAGGGTACAACAGGGGAAGAGGGTTGTAGGAACGCTAAAAGCAGTAACAAGAAATAGGGTGGTCAGTATGGAAGTGAAGAAGTCCTTGCATGACAGTGTGGTAATCCCGACACTGACTTACGGAAGCGAAGCATGGACGTTGGTTGAGAGACTCAGACCAAGAGTGAGAGCAGTGGAAATGAATTACTTAAGAGTGCGTGCGGAGTTACATGGAGGGATAGACAGACTAATGAGGAAGTAAGAAGGAGGTGTGGTGTGGAGGTAGATGTGCTGGAACGTGTGAAAAGGAACAACTTGAGATGGTTCGGCCATATGGAACGTATGGAAAGCGAGAGAATGACTAAGAGGGTGTACGAGAGCGAGGTGGAGGGACAGAGGGGGAGAGGTAGACCGAATATGAGGTGGAAGGATGGAGTGAGGAAGTACATGAACGAAGGCGGTGCTGGTTGGGGGGAGGGGCGTCGACTGACTGGGGACAGAGGTGCATGGAGGCGGTTCGTTCGTGGCCACCCCTTCGGGGATCACGGCGTCAGGCAATAGATAGATAGATAGAATAATAAAATATGTTAATAATAAAAACAACTAAAATAAAATAATAGGGTATACTTACAGTTTCGGTGACACAGTCGGCGAGATGGCTGTCATTTGTCTCTGAGTGGCCGCCATCCTGGATGATCATGAAATAGAAATATGCATATTTAGGTTTATTTTTCGTTAATTTAAAATTAAACTATTAAAGGATAGGTTAGGTAAGTTCAGATTATTTCAAGTAAGAAATCACCAAAATAAAACAATCTGAGCCTAGATTTGGTAAAATATGGGTCGGGATTCGACAGGTATGCTTTATCAATGACCTAACCTACCTAACATATTTTTGGCAATATCATGCCCAGGTTTTTAAAAGGCATTAATAACACAAAATCCTCATGCAAATTATATCAAGAAAGTTAAGCAGAGTCCATGCATTCCATTTGTTCCTAATAAATTGTCTCTAAGAACACTATGAAAGGAATGTTAACTCAATCACTGCAGGCGACATACTCATATGTCCTACGTAAAAGAGGCCCATCCTGCAGGTGCTATATCCAAGCATTTTGGTAACATTGGCTATTTGAGAGCACTGAGCTGATCTGCTTGTTGCCAGATGCTTCCATAAGCTTCTCAGCTCCCCTCCCATAATATTATCAGCCTGCTCCGAGCATTCGTTGTGAGAGGGTCTGTGCCCAAGCAACGGGGCTTTTAAAGCTAAAATTTACCAAAAACAGGGACACTTCAACATATATTTGTGACAGCTCCATACTAGGTATGAATGTGAGGTTTATTTAATTTTATAGGCTATAACTCCTACTACCTTTCAACCCTCAGGCTGCGGGGCCCGACATATTTCGGGCGAGAGAACAATGGCCATCACTGCGGGGTCCGACATCTGACGGGCGGCATTCTGAGCACATTAGGGGCTCTGAGAGAGAGTTCACGCGTTGGGAGGGCGATAGGCGGGCTCTGACTGCTCGTCATGGACCGAGCGAGGTGACTGAGCTCCACACCACAACATCCCACACCCCTGGCCTCTCGAGAACAAGGAAAAACTGGGGAATTTACCCTATTTTAGGGTTTTTCCCCTCGTGTTGCACCATCGTTGCAAGAGAACCCGTGGTCTTACAAGGATGATTCAGGTGTCATTGGAAAGCTCTATTATCGCCCTTTCACGGATACATAATTGTATTATGCTCTAGCTCATGTTTATGCATGAAAAAGAGCATGGAATGAAGCTCGTTTAAGGTAAATATGCCCACCTGGCAGGTAGTAGAAGTTACAAACATCCCCGTCCGTAAGGGGTTAAACAAATCACTTGATACAATAACGTTTGTTCATTGAGTTATAACGAGCATAAGAACACGAAAGAGGAAGAGAGAGTAGATTATATTATACTTGGTGAGTGGCCCACAATAGAGAGGAAACAAGAAAAGTCTCACTTAATATTTATAAGCCTGCGAGGGTGGAATGAATGACTAATGATTTATATGGGTAGAATCAGACCCCAATCATTCCATTGGAACTCATTTGAATTCAGTCAGGGCTACGGATATACCCCAATAGAGGTTTAAGGTTGCCGTGAGATACAAGGTAGTTAGTTTATCCTCACTAGAGGGTGTTCATTCATGTGGCTATGACATCAAACTAAGATATCAGTGTTACCAAATAGTTGCTCTAGATAGCGTCTGTCATCCCTTTCATGTTTACAGGGCTGTGGGGGCGGGAGCCCTCACCTAGGATGATAGTTTTTGTTTGTATTTTATATTTCTGTGTATGAAAAACACAAAAAGCAAAACTGTCTGTGGCAAGCGTTTTTGCCAATGCTGAACGAGGGACAGAGCCAAATTAATTGTACGTTAGTGTCAAAATGTCTGGACACTCATAGCTTGAAACAGTTCAAGTCACAGGAAATATTGGACAGAACAATGTAAGGGAGGAGGTATGCACTGAGAAAGCTCTGAAGAACACTGATTATTGTAATAGCGGTAGAGGAGTGAGAGTGATGCAACATTGAGTCGTGTAGAGCAAGATTGAAGGGAATTAGTCAGAGGAAGTGAGATAATGAGACGATATGCTTTGGGCTCTACCTTTCCGAGAAGTGCAGGTATACCTACAAAGAATACACGATACATGGGCCGACTGTCCCCTATACAGAGCAAGAAGCTATGCGGGGGGTGAAGAACCTGTGGAGACGGTTAAGTACACCTAACTTCTGGGATGGTGTTTTAGCAAGAGTGGTAATATGATCTTTCCAAGAAAGGTTAGGAGAAAAGAAACGCCAAGAATACTAAGAGAAGATGAAGGGTTGATTTGTGTATTATTAGTACAAAGGAGTAAAAAGGAAATCAAGCAACAATAGGTCCAGCGACCCCTCAAGGCTGCTTGCCCTCCAAATCACTGATGGTCAAGTGTCCAAACAGTGATTTAGAATGGGTAAGGGAAAAATAATAAACAAATGTATTCATTTACAAATGCAGTTAGTCGTGGATTTATGACAGGTGTTTGTCTAGGAGAAATTTAAAGAATCAACGGTGCTGCAGTACGACATCTCAGGGAAACCCATTCCACAAAGTTAACAACTCGATTGAAGAAGAATTTCTTAGACTCGTGTGAGTTAAAAGATTTAACAATAATGGGGATGGATGTAGTTACCGGGTGTACCACTACCAACATACAACATAAATCATCTATAAATACTTATAATAAGAAAAATACTTATAATAAAATAAATACTTAGACATTTATTATACTAGGTTAGGTTAGGTTGGGTTGTTTGGTTAGGGTAATGTATTTTTGTATCCAAAGGCAGTCAAAATAGACAGGAACATGAT
>CM064526.1:6760840-6826168 GCA_032716605.1 Paralithodes platypus | reverse complement strand
ACATTTGTTTATACACATATAGTCGATGGAAAGAATATACTTCTTTAGTAGGCAGGTGCGGCCAGGATGGTGGGCAGTTTTAAGTCCAAGATCGAACCATTAATGATGCACTAGGGTGTGTGGGTGTGTGGGCGTGGTGAAGGGTACCAGATGAGTCAACGTAAGCTTACTGCTAGGCTTAATTACTAGTGGAGCGGTGATGGTACTAATACTCTGTCCTTCTGTTTTATGTGCTATTGCAACTTGCCTTTTATCTCCTATATAGCCTACACACATTTAAAAAAAAAAAAAAAAAAAAAACGGAAATCTGTATGCCTGAATTGACTGAAAGCTAACAACCTGAAAACAATGTCATCCATAGCCAGGATTAAAACAAAACATTTAACACCGAACAACACAAATTACACAAAGAAAGTACAGCACACAGGGAGAAAGCAATTTCACAGATTATAACACTGTCTTCCACCTGTGTGTCGAAGGGAAATTGAATTTTGGTATATATAAAAATCGTAAATGGGAATAGGGCGGGAGATAGAAACTGGGTGACAAACAAGCTCCTTGATGAAGTTTGATATTTTTTATGATGGCAAAAGTGGGGACAACGAATGTACAAATGTATTTGACAGTTTTCTGCGTAACATAATAGTAACTTGTATAAACCCAAGGAGGTATGGACTTGGCCATAACTACCTTATGACATGAAAAAAAAAAAAAATAATAATAATAACATATGTTGTTTACTGTATATATGGATGGAGTCATGAAAGAAATACTATCAAGAGCAGTGCATGTTGGTGTATCGCTGAAAAGGGAGGGAATTGAGTGGAAGCTACCTATACTGCTGTTTGCGGATGATACAGTTCTGATGAGTGATAATGAATGGGAGTTGCAGGGTCTGGTAAATGAGTTTGGAACAGTGTGCGAAAAACGGAATTTGAAGGTAAATACGGGGAAGAGCAAGGTTATGGTCTTCGAAAGGGGTGAAGTCACAGAGTGTGAGGTGAAGCTGAACGGTCAGGCTATGGAGATCGTCAACTCATTTAAGTATCTGGGCAGTGTGTTGAGTAAGATGGGACTATGGATGAAGAGGTGCGGGAGAGGGTACAACAGGGGAAGAGGGTTGTAGGAACGCTAAAAGCAGTAACAAGAAATAGGGTGGTCAGTATGGAAGTGAAGAAGTCCTTGCTGACAGTGTGGTAATCCCGACACTGACTTACGGAAGCGAAGCATGGACGTTGGTTGAGAGACTCAGACCAAGAGTGAGAGCAGTGGAAATGAATTACTTAAGGAGTGCGTGCGGAGTTACATGGAGGGGATAGACAGACTAATGAGGAAGTAAGAAGGAGGTGTGGTGTGGAGGTAGATGTGCTGGAAAGTGTGAAAAGGAACAACTTGAGATGGTTCGGCCATATGGAACGTATGGAAAGCGAGAGAATGACTAAGAGGGTGTACGAGAGCGAGGTGGAGGGACAGAGGGGGAGAGGTAGACCGAATATGAGGTGGAAGGATGGAGTGAGGAAGTACATGAACGAAGGCGGTGCTGGTTGGGGGGAGGGGCGTCGACTGACTGGGGACAGAGGTGCATGGAGGCGGTTCGTTCGTGGCCACCCCTTCGGGATCACGGCGTCAGCAATAGATAGATAGATAAAGAATAAAAATATGTTAATAATAAAAACAACTAAAATAAAATAATGGGGTATATTTACAGTTTCGGTGACACAGTCGGCGAGATGGCTGTCATTTGTCTCTGAGTGGCCGCCATCCTGGATGATCATGAAATAGAAATATGCATATTTATTTTTATTTTTCGTTAATTTAAAATTAAACTATTAAAGGATAGGTTAGGTAAGTTCAGATTATTTCAAGTAAGAAATCACCAAAATAAAACAATCTGAGCCTAGATTTGGTAAAATATGGGTCGGGATTCGACAGGTATGCTTTATCAATGACCTAACCTACCTAACATATTTTTGGCAATATCATGCCCAGGTTTTTAAAAGGCATTAATAACACAAAATCCTCATGCAAATTATATCAAGAAAGTTAAGCAGAGTCCATGCATTCCATTTGTTCCTAATAAATTGTCTCTAAGAACACTATGAAAGGAATGTTAACTCAATCACTGCAGGCGACATACTCATATGTCCTACGTAAAAGAGGCCCATCCTGCAGGTGCTATATCCAAGCATTTTGGTAACATTGGCTATTTGAGAGTACTGAGCTGCTCTGCTTGTTGCCAGATGCTTCCATAAGCTTCTCAGCTCCCCTCCCATAATATTATCAGCCTGCTCCGAGCATTCGTTGTGAGAGGGTCTGTGCCCAAGCAACGGGGCTTTTAAAGCTAAAATTTACCAAAAACAGGGACACTTCAACATATATTTGTGACAGCTACATACTAGGTATGAATGTGAGGTTTATTTAATTTTATAGGCTATAACTCCTACTACCTTTCAACCCTCAGGCTGCGGGGCCCGACATATTTCGGGCGAGAGAACAATGGCCATCACTGCGGGGCCCGACATCTGACGGGCGGCATTCTGAGCACATTAGGGGCTCTGAGAGAGAGTTCACGCGTTGGGAGGGCGATAGGCGGGCTCTGACTGCTCGTCATGGACCGAGCGAGGTGACTGAGCTCCACACCACAACATCCCACACCCCTGGCCTCTCGAGAACAAGGAAAAACTGGGGAATTTACCCTATTTTAGGGTTTTTCCCCTCGTGTTGCACCATCGTTGCAAGAGAACCCGTGGTCTTACAAGGATGATTCAGGTGTCATTGGAAAGCTCTATTATCGCCCTTTCACGGATACATAATTGTATTATGCTCTAGCTCATGTTTATGCATGAAAAAGAGCATGGAATGAAGCTCGTTTAAGGTAAATATGCCCACCTGGCAGGTAGTAGAAGTTACAAACATCCCCGTCCGTAAGGGGTTAAACAAATCACTTGATACAATAACGTTTTGTTCATTGAGTTATAACGAGCATAAGAACACGAAAGAGGAAGAGAGAGTAGATTATATTATACTTGGTGAGTGGCCCACAATAGAGAGGAAACAAGAAAAGTCTCACTTAATATTTATAAGCCTGCGAGGGTGGGAATGAATGACTAATGATTTATATGGGTAGAATCAGACCCAATCATTCCATTGGAACTCATTTGAATTCAGTCAGGGCTACGGATATACCCCAATAGAGGTTTAAGGTTGCCGTGAGATACAAGGTAGTTAGTTTATCCTCACTAGAGGGTGCTCATTCATGTGCTATGACATCAAACTAAGATATCAGTGTTACCAAATAGTTGCTCTAGATAGCGTCTGTCATCCCTTTCATGTTTACAGGGCTGTGGGGGCGGGAGCCCTCACCTAGGATGATAGTTTTTGTTTGTATTTTATATTTCTGTGTATGAAAAACACAAAAAGCAAAACTGTCTGTGGCAAGCGTTTTTGCCAATGCTGAACGAGTGACAGAGCCAAATTAATTGTACGTTAGTGTCAAAATGTCTGGACACTCATAGCTTGAAACAGTTCAAGTCACAGGAAATATTGGACAGAACAATGTAAGGGAGGAGGTATGCACTGAGAAAGCTCTGAAGAACACTGATTATTGTAATAGCGGTAGAGGAGTGAGAGTGATGCAACATTGAGTCGTGTAGAGCAAGATTGAAGGGAATTAGTCAGAGGAAGTGAGATAATGAGACGATATGCTTTGGGCTCTACCTTTCCGAGAAGTGCAGTATACCTACAAAGAATACACGATACATGGGCCGACTGTCCCCCTATACAGAGCAAGAAGCTATGCGGGGGTGAAGAACCTGTGGAGACGGTTAAGTACACCTAACTTCTGGGATGGTGTTTTAGCAAGAGTGGTAATATGATCTTTCCAAGAAAGGTTAGGAGAAAAAGAAACACCAAGAATACTGAGAGAAGATGAAGGTTTGATATGTGTATTATTAGTACAAAGGAGTAAAAAGGAAATCAAGCAACAATAGGTCCAGCGACCCCTCAAGGCTGCTTGCCCTCCAAATCACTGATGGTCAAGTGTCCAAACAGTGATTTAGAATGGGTAAGGGAAAAATAATAAACAAATGTATTCATTTACAAATGCAGTTAGTCGTGGATTTATGGCAGGTGTTTGTCTAGGAGAAATTTAAAGAATCAACGGTGCTGCAGTACGACATCTCAGGGAAACCCATTCCACAAAGTTAACAACTCGATTGAAGAAGAATTTCTTAGACTCGTGTGAGTTAAAAGATTTAACAATAATGGGGATGGATGTAGTTACCGGGTGTACCACTACCAACATACAACATAAATCATCTATAAATACTTATAATAAAATAAATACTTATAATAAAATAAATACTTATACATTTATAATACTAGGTTAGGTTAGGTTAGGTTGTTTGGTTAGGGTAATGTATTTTTGTATCCAAAGGCAGTCAAAATAGACAGGAACATGATGGTGAGCCTCCGCGTAGTGTAAACAAGACGGGCGGTACACCCGGTAACTGCATTCTTGCCCAATCATGTTGAAACCGTTCCCCCGCATGTAATTTGATTGGTTGATAGTGAAATATTTATTACAGTTCATATTGTCGATACCTTTGATGATTTTGAACACTTGAATTAAGTCACCTATTAATCTGCGCTGGGTTAAAGGAAATAGAGATAATTCTCTAAGATGCTCCTCGTATGGTTTGTTCTTTAGGCTAGGTATAATTTTGGTAACTCTACGTTAAACTCGTTCTAGCTTGTCTATATCTTTTTGGTAGTAAGGGCACCATGATTGAATGCAATATACCAGGAGAGGGCGGACTAAAGAATTCTAAAGAGTTAGGATTACATCTTTGGATTTATGCTCAAATGACCTACCTATAAAGCCAATGATTTTGTTTGCCTTCTTAACAACTTCTGAACATTGTTGACTCGGTTTTAGGTTACTCGTTATTGTTACTCCCAAATCAGTTTCTCTGTCTACACTCTAAAGCTGGGCGCCTTTCATTGAATAGTTTGCTTTCTCATTTCGGTTTCCGATATGGAGTACTTTAAATTTATCCGCATTGAAACACATTTGCCAAAATTTGATGAATAAGGTAGGTAGTTGAAGAAATTGCGTTTTGGAAACATTGAAAGTAAAAATATTTGTTCTACTCCAATCGGAAACAGTTGATATATCAGAATATTTAGGTGCTATTGCCTCATCACATGAGTTTTGGAGTAATTGCATGGTGGGTCGCTATGGAAAGCTAGTCATCAGCATAAGAGTGATAGGACATGAGGTAGAATTGGGAAGATCATTAATGAATATTAGAGAACATTGGAAATAGGACAGAACCCTGAGGAACACTGGAGTTAATAGTTAGTGATGGTTGTCCACAATTGCAGCTATAGAATAGCCAGAAAAGAAATTAGAGCTTAAGGCACATATGGAGGGATAGAAATTGAAGGAGGGTAGCTTAGAAATTAGAGACTTATGCCAGACTCTATATCAAAGGTTTTCGATGTGTATAGCACAAGAGAAAAGGTCTCACCAAAGTCCTGCAAGGAGGATCACCAAGAATTAGTAAGATAGGAAAAGAAAGACGATCATCAGTAGGGCGGTCCTTATAGAAATAATATTGGTGACCTGAAAGTAGAATATGGGAAGACAAATTTCTAAGAAATGTTTAATTAAGCATAGTTTAAAAAACTTTAGAGATACAAGAAATGAGAGCAATTGGACGATGAAAAGAGGGTTAAAAGCTGTCACCTTTCTTTAGGACCGGTTGCATGAGAGCAAACTTGAAGCAAGAAGAAAAGATTATTATATGAATGGCAGAGATGAAAGAGTTTGCCTAGGCAGGGATTCAGCATGGAAGAACAGTATTTGAGTACAACAGGAGGTACACCAATCGGTCCGTACGCCTTCTTAGTGTTAAGCCTAGAGAGGGGAGAAAGTACATCTTTAGTAGAGATTATGATACTAGGCATAAGTAAAAGAGAGGGGGTTGGATACAGAGGAATAGCACCAGAATCATCTAAGATGGATTTTTAGCGAAAGTTAGAGCGAAGAGTTCAGCTTTGTCATGCCATCCGAGTGGAAAAGAAGAGGGAAAGACGAGGAAGTAAATTTTGTTGGAGAGGTTTTGGCTAGATGCCAGAAAGCTTGGGGAGAGCTAGAGTTGGATAGTTCAGAACATATATTATTGATGAAAGAGTTTTAGGAGAGTCGAAGAACAGATTGGGTTACTTCCGGGCAGAAACATAAAAAGTATGAGATTCTTGAGATTAAAGGCGACGGTACCATTTGAATGCTTCCTCCTTATTACAGACAGCAAGTTAGGTTATTTGGTTAAGTTAAGATAATTTGGTTAGTTAGGTATACTCCTAAGTAACATCTTTTGCTAAGGTTGCCGGTTATTATTGCTAATGTAGCATACGTTTGTAAATATAAATAAAAGCGAATTAACCCTTTGAGTACCAGCGACGTGTGTTAAAATATATGCTAGCTATATTTAGACGATATTATGCAGATTAGGAGAGTTCTGTGGCAGTAAAAAGGATTGGTCCATATAGTTTTAAGCCTTGCTTTAGCTAGAGGCCCTTCATAAGCTGAATAAAATCGTCGAATAGTTGCCAGAATATGATGAAAAGGACGTCCATGGTACTGAATGAGTGGATATATTTGCTGGTTTTAAGTATATTTGGGTCTCACAACTAGTCGCGCTTATTAAAACAATAATAATAATAATAATAATAATAATAATAATAATAATAATAATGTTCAGGTTACTGATATAGCGCCATTTATCTCTAGTCGTCGGTCCGAGATTAAATAGATCTGTATTACAGCTCATGAATGCCTTATTACACTTCGTAATTATATGATGTATCTCGGATTTTCACATCCATTGGCATTTTAAGTATACCATATCATTATATACTGTATATATATATACAGTATATAAATTGCACATTTACATGTTTATACTTATTTAACCCCTCATTTTCTCTGAAGTTCAAAACCAACCTCACTTACGTTTTTACTCAATTGGAGGGGATTTGGGGCCATATCGAACTAGGCTATATATGAACTCTGGAAGTCTCTCCCTCAATCAATCTTTCCCTTGTCAAATTGACTTAGACGGCTTTAAATTTCGTGTGTCCAGGGATTTTGACCCCAACGTCCCTTGAATTTGGCTCTCTGTTACTCTTTTGGCTCTGACGGAGACACTCAATACAGGCAGACTGCCTTTTGTTTCCTTCATACACATAGAACATGCAATATAGACTGTATTGCATCTATTTATATAGAAAACAAAAACCCAAGCTCCACTATTTTTATCATTTGGAAAAATATCACCTGCCAAATATGTGAATGCGTCTTATTTATGTTTACCTTATAAAGTACTGCAGATGAAAAAGCATTTCCTCACACCATTCAATAGTGGAAACAAGAATATTTGTAGACACTATATCGGGGTCAACTGCATTAAGCATGTGCGCATATATATATATATATATATATATATATATATATATAGTGTTCACAATAGAGGTGCCCACGGGGCACAGTGTAGTGTAGAGCCAGCTCAGGATAAAGACTAATATATTCCACTTCATCATCTTTATTGGTGACTAGTTTCGGGAACATTTCCCATCATCAGACCTATTAACGAAACATTTAAAAACAAATTACTTAGTGATTTGAAAAATAAACCACAATTCACAAATATTATTTGAGCAAATGCCAACACATTAAACCTTAAACTTAATGATAAAAAGCTATCTTCAGTACATCATAAATAAATATTTAGGTTGAAAAAGATACAAACTAACCTTTACAGACAATATACGAACATAAACTAATAACTACAAACAGATAATGAATCACTGATTATATGAAACATAGAGCAATTTAAACCCAAGAATGGCTATTTCAACGTATATAATTTAGTTGAAGTTTCATAGTTATTTAAAGATGGCTTCAGTTTATGAATGTAAATAGATTCTAAAATACGAAGGCTATTCCTATCGGTGCATTTATCCAAAATACTAAAGTCATTCAAACCACATACATGTTTCTTTTCATTACTGTAATTTCGTATTTCTGACAGAGTTGGCTTTGACAGGGGCAAAGAAGTTCTATAAGACAAGCCTCTATGTTCGAACACTCGTATCTTGAGATTCCTTATGGAGCTCCCAATGTATCCAGCTTTACAGCTAGAACATTCAAAAGAATAAACGATGTTCGAACACAGAAGCTTGGTGATCCTATCCTTACAACGAAAAATTAACCAATAGTAAATGAATTGTTGAAAACAAATCTAAACGAAATTTGCGGGTACGCCTGATTTAGGATTTTTGTGAGTGGATTTCTAATGGGAGGGTCTGTACGCAGCCACATACCTTACCCCCTGCGCATGCGCGGCCCCGCCCACTGCCCAAAATGTACAAATATCATATTAGATTAGATTAACCTAACCTAACCCTAATATAATATACAGTAATATAATATAACATAACACAAAAAACATAATAAAAATATATAAATACACTGAATCTGAGTGGGATCGAACACTGGTTAACCTAAGAAGTGCGCATGGGGGTAATTAGACACCTCTCCCTGTGCTGACGTATTTGAGCTGTTTCCATCACTAAAATATTCATTTTACCATAAATAGCATTAATACTTATCCTAACGCGCCTATTATGGGTTGATTATAAAGGTATTAACCTGTTACAACAATAAAACGAGTGAAAACAGCGTTTGGATGGTCAAAATCGGAGATACAGGCCGGGAGTTGCATAATGTATGGGTGAGGCAACCTGCTTTCCCGCCAATTTCCCCCAAGGCCACTGAGACACTGTCGATCGATACTCTCTCTCTCTCTCTCTTGCACTCGCTTGCTAACAGTGATGTCGATGCCCTGCTACCAACTCGCTAATGTTAGCACGAAAATATACCTCAGAATAAGGGAATAACAGGTAAAATAGGTGATAACTGAAGATGGGAGGAAAGTGGGGAAGGAGGGGAGGTAGAGGAGTGATATTTTGCATGGCCCAGGGGCAAAAAAAAAAAAAAAAAAAAAAAAAAATTTTCTCGATGTTTAAAGTTGATTTTTTTTTTCTGACTCTTAAGAGTCTTCCCGCAGTCCGCCGGGGGAACTCTTAAGAGTCTTCCCGCAGTTCCCGGGTTAATTAGGTGTCGGGCGAGAGCTCTACTAACTGAGCAACAGAGAAACTTGGCAGTAACGGTTTGAAGGTTATATTAAAACACGGGAAACAGGGGGTGGGGCCAAGGGAGGCTTACATTTTTGCGCAGGGGGTAAGTTATGTGGCTGCGTACATCCCCTCCCTTTCTAATGTTGTAACTTGAATGACCATAAAACGGGAGACTAATATATCTGATTTCCTTAGGAACAGTTAACGTTTGAGGGGATACAGTAAATTTCGGAAAAACTAAATAAGATGGTCACCAATTTTCCCATGGATTTTTTTATTTTTCCCTGTTAGTTTTCATCAATATATAGTGTTTGGAAATAATTGCAACCCTCGGCGAAACCGTTTTCCCCATTATACAACGATCTTAAGACACGCCGCCCGATAGTGGGGAGGGCTATGAAGTACAGGGAAAATGAGGGATTAAATGCGTAAAACGGCGATTAAAACGTATTTTAGCAAAACTTGGCTCGGGTTTTAAAGGTGGGGGCTCATGGTTTTAGGTAAACATGGAATGATAATCGCCAAGATGTACATAATTATCTTGCAAAATGCAATGGCACTGAAATAATTATTAACAATGGTATAAAGGATTTTGTGGATCGTCTATACCAGGCCAGTGACGTCACACCAGTATAAGTCCACCATCCAGTCTAGGATAAGGATACTGGTGTGACGTCACTATGACGTCACAGGCCTGGTATAGACGATCCGCAAAATCCTTATACCATTGTTAATAATTATTTCAGTGCCATTGCATTTTGCAAGATAATTATGTACAGCTTGGCGATTATCATTCCATGTTTACCTCAACCCATGAGCCCCCACCTTTAAGGTATTTCTAAGGCCTAAAACCCAATATTTCGAAAACCCGAGCCAAGTTTTGGCCAAAGCTGGCTCGGATTTTGAGAGTTTGTAGACAACAAAATGACAGTAACCTCATTTAGAAATTTGGCTCAGGTTTCCCGAAATTGCAAAGGCATAAAACCCGAATTTTGGAAAACCCGAGCCAAGTTTTGGCAAAACTTGGCTCGGATTTTGCGACTTTTAAGAGTAAACAAATTACAGTAACCTAATTTAGAATTTTGGCTCATGTTTCCCTAAATTGCAAACCCCAAAAAGCATAATTTTGGAAAACCAGAGCCAATTTTTGGCAAAACTTGGATCGTATTTTGAGAATCGAAAAAGACTAACTAAATGTCGGAAATCGGCTCATGATTTCCCTAATTGCAAAGCCATATAACCAGATTTATCGAAAACTTAGCACTTATTTAAATCATAAATATCCAGTTGGATACAAGCCTAATCCACACCTAACGCCTACAATGTGTCCGTAGTACCTAGTAGGCCTACGTGGGATACAACATGGCGGTTGGGCCGGCGCCCATTTAGTAGCCTACCGGTATTCGGGCGTATCTGTAAATACGAATGCGAGTCACTTCGAGCGAATTCCTGATCGAGCGGATGCACAATCCAACCTAATTAACCTAACCTAACCTAACCTAACCTAACCTAACCTAACCTAACCTAACCTAACTTAACCTAACCTAAATGCGCCTCCGCTCGAATATGAATTCGCTCGAAGTGTCCAGATACCGTAAATACTACCGCAACTATGAATCTTGTTTCTGAAACCTAGTATATTAACCTAACCAAACAACCCAACCTATCGACAGAGATGGGCAGGTGGAGTGGACTAAAAATCTGGTGGACAGACCTCGGGACACAGGTGAAAATGGTGTGTGTATGAATCGGTGCCGTCTATAGGAAGGTATTGACAACCATGTTTCGACAAAATTCCATTTTAGTACCATATATTTTTATTAGGTTTTGCCGAGGCTTAAAACACATTTTCATATTATGTTTAGAGCATATAAAATCCATATTTGTTTTCAAATATTGCAAAATAATTGGTGACCAACTTATTTAGTTATACTTAAATTTCTTGTTTAAAAAATCTGTTTTTATATTTTAATACCACGAATTTTCCGAGTGTTTTTTATAAAAGAAATTGTTCATTTGCATCAATATATAGTGTTTGTAATTAATTAGAAATCTCGGGAAAACCTATTTTCCCCATTAGGCCTATTGATCGATGTTGAGACACGCCCCTGCCCCCGATAGTGATTTCAAAAGACATTAGCCTAACCTAACAACCTTACCTAACCTAACAACCTTACCTAACCTAACCTAGTGTTATGGCTGGGGGCTGCTGCCCCCACACCCCCATTGGTTGAGTACTAAAAAAAAATTGACTGTCGATTATACGAAGGTGAAAGAAAGTCGATGAAGTCTACGGGGTTTACTCTGCAATCTTCAGCTTTGATTGTACATTGATACCAGGAGAGTACCATATTGAGAACCTTGTTACGAAAATTAAATTTTAATACCATACTTTTATAGTAGGGTTTTCCGAGGGTTTAACACATTTTCATATGATCTTTAGAGCTATCGATAACTGGAAGTACCGTATTGACAACCTTGTTACGAAAAATATATTTTAGTACCATACTTTTTTATAAGGTTTTGCCGAGGGTTAAAACAAAATTTCTTATGATCTTTAGAGCATATGGATTCAATATTTATCTTGAAATATATAAAAACAAAATGTGGTATTAAAATAACATTGAACCTGATTTGTTCATGTTTTTCCTCCAGATATTGAGAAATGAGTGATTTCATGGTCTTAGTTATAATTCCAATGTGGGATACACGATGGGTTGAGGGGGGCTCTGCCCCCTCCCCCCCCCCCCATGAATTATTGAAATCGTCATCTATGTTGCCAGCAGGGGGTAAATATCGATTATGCTGCATAAAGAAGGCATTGGTAAACATTTATCACCAACCAGTTACGAGTTTTTCAGGTAATATGTTGTTGTTTTTTCATTTTTTCTTTGATATAGAGTGTTGTTTAATACCGAGGACCGTCGTATTTTAGTATTTTCAAAATTAGCCTAGCCTAACCTAACCTAACCGAAAACTAACTGTCTCGCCGACGGTCTAAGTCGTAAATATTGTCCAACTAACCCTTACTTACCACATAATTATGTCCTAGTACATTGAATACAAGACTAACCCTTACCTATCACCTAGTACATTGGATGCCAAAATAACCCTTACCTATCACCTAGTACATTGGATGCCAAACTAACCCTTACCTATCACCTAGTACATTGGATGCCAAACTAACCCTTACCTATCACCTAGTACATTGGATGCCAAACTAACCCTTACCTATCACCTAGTACATTGGATGCCAAACTAACCCTTACCTATCACCTAGTACATTGGATGCCAAACTAACCCTTACCTATCACCTAGTACATTGGATGCCAAAATAACCCTTACCTATTACCTAGTGCTAAACTAGAAAACATTCTAGATAACATATACTAATGAGAAACTAAGGTACCTCATTTATCGTCGTGGTCGTCGTCGGTGTTGGAATTTGAATCAGTGTTGGAGTCGGTATCCGAAGCGTCGGGGTTAGCGGGAGGAGATGGTGGTGGTTGGGTGTCAGACTGAGGAGGATACAGCTTGGCAGCCTCAGAGGATTAATGAAGTTCAAAGAATGATTCACTGATTCATGAGAATATCCTTCCTCTTTTAGTGTATTATATGCACGCCAGCAGTCACTGTACACAATTATTCCGGCCTTTATATATTTAAAAATTATTGGCATAAGTATGGCTCTGCTTCTAGGGAGGGCCTCAGCGTCTTCGTCCAGCAATGGTACTATGAATGTTTTCTTTGTGCCTCTCTCAATACCAACAAAAAGCCACACTTGCCCAAGGACGCATCCAACGTTTTGCTTTCTTCTAACCACTAAAGTTTCATCGATCTCTACCACCACACCACTACCCCCAATTGGTGGTTGTTGACTAAACCAATGTTCTGTCACCTCGCTGCAAAAAGACCGCCAGTCAACGCTAGTTTGCAGGCTAATTTCAATGTTTTCAACTGCGGTATGGTGTGAGAACGATTTGTGGCAGAATAAATTTATGAACAGAACAACCTGCCATGGCTGTAGATGAATACCAGAGAGAAAGGACTCCTTATTGTTACTAACACTATAGCCACAGCGTCGTTTTTTCGAGTTTTATTAAGAAAACATTCGTGGTGGCAGCGCCAGACAAGTGTCTTATTGCCTGTTTTGGGGTTAACTTGTTCTCTTAGATGTAAGGGGCGTCCACACTTAACACAATCTACTTTGGAGGGCAACACACCATGGGCTTTTAAGATATCTAAACTTGGCCCTTTTTTTCTTAAACACTTCTCAATAATATAAAACAAGGAAGGTGTACAACCATCGCAGACGGAAGCCATGATTCGAGTGGTGAAATCTCAGGCACGGTGGAGGGGGCGGGGGGTTATGAGCAGAGAGTGTGTATAGGAGAGAGGAGTCTTCCTATGTATTCTATTAATAAAAAGGTGCCTCTAAACGTTGCCAGTTACCCTTTTTCGACATTTGTTTTTCAGCGCTATCTATTGCAGGGTTACAGAACTACTCAACGTGATTCAATCTACGGATGTACCCTCCATTCTGTTTTTTGTTCTTCTATATGTACCTACTTTTTTGTTCTCTCTCTCTCTATGTATATATAATGTATTATATATATATATATATATATTTTTTTTTTTTTTTTTTTTTTTTTTTTTTTTCTATATTCCAACTTACTTCCTCTCGGGCATAGGCTGAGAGCCTTAACATTCACCGCTTTACAATGAACAGTGAAGCCCGTGAGGTCTTGTTCCAGTCTAGGGAGTGAGACATGTGAAGCACGTAGAGTACAACGAGCACCTGCCATCTTGCCTTCACATGAGGCACGGTGCTCACTCATGGCCCGAAACGACCCCATCTCTGAAGCCACCTCGTTCCTGTGCTTCACTGTCTCACCCCCTACACTCGACTCTCACACTTGCACACACACAACGCCACCTGTTGAGCAGATAACTCACCAGGCATTGCACCCCTATAGCATATTTTGAATATGGGAATATTCATACAGTGCTATTTAATCAGGGAACAATGAGGGTATTTTATTTGACGTTTCGGTGGGCTTGTGGTAATGCACTGATACTAGGTACAGCACAAATTCCATCCCAATAATATCTTCCCATTGATACATCGGGATTTGAACCCGGGACCTTTGGATTACCAGGCCAGTGGCAAGACCACTCCACCACACCTCCCCTCAATATACCGTATATATATGTTTGACCAAAGTTTGAGTGTGGCTGTGTGTACTTCCAAGTTAGTAACTTATATTACAATGTAAATACTGTTCTTCAATTGAGATTATTGTTATTCATATACATTCATTGTTAATAAATTTACAGTCAATATCATATAATCATCAACAGCCTTCATGATCCATTGCAAACCATATCCTTATTCTCAAAGTCAACCACAGCCTCCTTACATCATCACGGAGGCTTGGTTCAGCTTGGTAAGCTATGTAATTAACCCCTTCTATACCGCGACGTCTTTTGTTTTTATTCTGGCTCCTACTAATCGATTGTATTCACTTTAGGAAGGATCTTTGGCAATTATAAGGCTTCCAACTATCTCAATCAACCCTTTTAACTACCACAGATCCTTTCTAAACTATATAAAATCGTCTACATATTGCTAGAATAAAATATAGGAAAAATGTTATTTTAATACCACGAATTTTCCGAGTGTTTTTTATAAACAAAATTGGTAATTTGCATCAATATATAGTGTTTGAAATTAATTAGAAATCTCGGGAAAACCTATTTTCCCCATTAGGCCTATCGATCGATGTTGAGACAGCCCCTCGATAGTGATTTGAAAAGACATTAGCCTAACCTAACAACCTTACCTAACCTAACCTAGTATTATGAGTGGGGGCTGCTGCCCCCACACCCCCGCTGGTTGAGTACTAATCTCTTAATAAAAAAAAAAAAAATTGGCTGTCGATTATACGAAGGTGAAAGAAAAGTCGATGAAGTCTATGGTGTTTACTCTGCAATCTTCAGCTTGATTGTACATTGATAACGGGAAAGTACCGTATTGACAACCTTGTTACGAAAATTAAATTTTAGTACCATACTTTTATATTAGTTTTTTCCGAGGGTTTAACACATTTGCATATGATCTTTAGAGCTATCGATGACTGAAAGTACCGTATTGACAACCTTGTTACGATTTTTTTTTTTAGTACCATACTTTTTTATTAGGTTTTGCCGAGGGTTAAAACAAATTTTCTTATGATCTTTAGAGCATATAGATTCAATATTTATATTCAAATATATCACAAAAATTCGTGGTATTAAAATAACATTGAACCAAAATATAACATACATCGACATAACATAGGCGGGTGCCCAACCCCGAAAGGGGTTGAAATAGGGGAGCTATCCCCCCGCCAAAGGCGGCTTTCTAGGGCCTTTCCTAGCTGATGCTGAGAGGATTGGGTTCTAGTCATGTGGTGATGGGCTGGTCTATCAGAGTGAGAGCTGAGCAATCTCTGCCATACCCATAGCTTACTCTGACTGTTCCTTTAACTTATATATTTTCTAGATCTCAAGTGACGGCGTCTCTTCCGTGGATTGACCTCCCAATCTACCAAGATTGGAAGCCAAAGCGTCACATTTTCCCCCCAGGCTTTATTGTGGTCGGCGGGGAGGGTTCTGTGGGGGCACTCGGTTATGGCCTTGGAATTGCTCGGGGCCTTGGGGCTGTTCGGCCAGGCAGCTTGGGGAACAACAACAACAACAACAACATACGTCGACGGTACAGAAGGGGTTAATGGAGTATTGTTCACATTTCAGTGTAGGCAATACTTTGGAGTGCTTTTGCATATCAGTGGACTCTAAAATCATTGTATTCATAATGACTATGGCTGATATGGTGATAACAAACAAGTTACATGTGTTTCTACAGACTCAACACCAGACACGTGTACACCATTGCAGCAAGGGAGAGGAACTGTCAATAAACAGACGACAGAAGTATTTTCCCAAGATAGGGAGGAGCTATGCGCTACTGCCATCTAGTGCAGGGTTCCAGCCAAATCAGTAAATAATGACCAACTACTATTAACACGGCTGATTTTCCCAGCACGCCCTCTAGGGTATTCTTACTCTATGCTCATGACCAGAGATATATGTACTTTCCAGGAGATGGGAAACTTCCTATCTAATGTATTAATAAAATCGTGCTCCTAAAGTTGCCAAATGCCACCACAAAATAACGCCATCTGTTGTTCTTATCCAGAGGTAATTGTGGCGAAAATCTATGGGATCGCACTTTTCTTTCATTCATCCACGTTTGCGCAATCCACAGTACTGTACAGTAATCACAAATTTGACGTAATGGAAAGACCTACATTATATAGCCTCTTATTAATCCTGCTACCACATCTATGTACTCAAAAGTAATGTTCTCTGGCATGAATGAACTATAGTAAAATAACATAAAACCATTGCTTTACTTCACTTCACAAAAATAAAGTAAATTAAAATTGATTCATTAATTGCTAATTAAGTATGACATCAATTGTATTCCATGCAATAATGCACGCTAACCATATGGCCTTAGCTATATATATATATATATATATAGCAAGGACAAATACAAACAACATAGCCTACTCGACATGTTATATTATTTCATCCTGTTTTTTCGATTAATATATATATTTCTTCGACTAGAAAAAGGCAATGACTATCAGCTATAGCTGATCCATACATCATCAGAGAGAACAGCTACCCTACCTTTTCCCAAACTAGATTGATTAGGTTCTTCAATTTCCATATGAATGACACGAGTGGAATATAAATGAAAATCCGAGGGACCACCAGGTTTGCTCTTAACATTTGTACTGCCATATTGATTTGGTAAAGGTGTATGGTGTTACATGTATGATATGTAGTGGGAAGAGTAGTGTTTTATTGATAGAGGATAGCGATGTAGGGCAATGTCGTGAAGTTGGATGTGTATGTTATATAAAGAGGGTTTTCCTGATACCCCTGATGTGTGAGGCAGAAAGATATGTATCCAGCTACCAAGGCCTGGGAGAGAAAATGGAATTCAGGCTATTCCCCGAGTCTCCCGAAACCTTGGCGGTAGTACTTCCCTGGGCGGGGCTGCCTACCCCTACTACCTACAGTAGTATATATATCTTCTTCTTTAACCGCTGGCGATCTGCCAAACTTGAACATGGAAAATATATACACTATAATAATGTGTAATTAATTTTTGTTATCATTAACGTGAGGTAATGTTTGTTTCACTATCCATATTCCAATTGCCCACTTGCGAGTTTCAGGCTATAAGGAAGCTGGTGCCGTACACATCGGTATAAAACATAAATACAATAATAAAGTAGATGTCTAATGGATAAAGCGTATGTTGAATTTAGGTGTGTGTATTTATAAATGTACTACAACCCATTTTAGCTGGGAATTTTGCTAAATATCAATATAAAAAAATCCAACTTCCGTATAGCCTGAAACTCGCAAGTGGTCAATTCGGACGAAATACATCTTACTAATTATATCTTCCTGTACAGCCTTGTTCAAAAGTCGTTTTCCATATCAAAAATGTATACTTTGGCAATCTCTGTAGTAAAAAAAGACAAAGGAAACTAAAACAAACGCTAAGCATTATAATTCCTATTTGTTCACTCGTATAGTGAGCAGATGATGTGACTTACGTAGACAACAAACTTAGCAGATGATGTGACTTACGTATACAACAAACTTAGCAGATGATGTGACTTACGTATACAACAAACTTAGCAGATGATGTGACTTACGTATACAACAAACTTAGCAGATGATGTGACTTACGTATACAACAAACTTAGCTGAAATATGCAATATTAAAGTTGTTAAAGTTATATTTAACTTGTGATTATAAAATATATTGTTTTTCAAACTTTATAAACCCTAAACAAAATTCATAATTAGGAGGGGAGGCTGAGGAACAAAGTAAATACCACACACTGTTTTTCATCATGTGGTCAAAAGTGTTAGCTCTCTCAATATCATGATACCTTAATTCCTTATATTTTGGTTCTCAACAAACGATATTATTCACCTGACGAAGAAGCCAGTGGCAGACAGTATAAATGTGCTATAATGTTCCTTTAATTAATTCACAAACATCCATCATAATATTAATACAATGGTAATATGATAACCGAAATAGAAATACGGGTGCTATAGAAATAACCAGACTGATATAATTAATATTATATATGATATGTGTTAACCCCTTCTGGTGATGGGCTGGTCTATCAGAGTGAGAACTGAGCGATCTCTGCCGTACCCATAGCTTACTCTGACTGTTCCTTTTACTTATATATTTTCTAGATCTCAAGTGACGGCGTCTCTTCCGTGGATTGACCTCCCAATCTACCAAGATTGGAAGCCAAAGCGTCACATTTTTCCCTTGCCCCTTAACTTTCTCTTCATAATTGCTGAGGGGCACAGGTCCCTGGGTGGGGCTTTGGTTTCCCGGGCATTTCCGCACCCTCCTCAGCACCCCGCCTTGGAGTGGCTTCGGTCACCCAGGCTTTATTGTGGTCGGCAGGGAGGGTTCTCTGGGGGCGCTCGGATATGGCCTTGGCCGTGCTCGGAGCCTTGGGGCTGTTCGGCCAAGCAGCTTGGGGAACAACAACAACAACAACAACCCCTTCTCTACCGGTGACGTATTTTGTACTTTATTCTGGCTATATTTAGACGATTTTGTGCAGTTTAAGAAGGATCTGTGGTAGTAAAAAGGTTTAGTGAGATAGTTCCCAGCCTGTTAATTGCTGGAGGCCCCTTTAAAACTGAATAAAATCGTCCAATAGTAGCCAGAATAAAGTTAAAAAGACGTCACCGGTATAGAAGGGGTTAATCAAGATGCAATAAATGGATAGATGTTGCAGTTCTACTACTTATTCCCCTAATTACGTTGAGAGTGTGGGAGGGGGGTGGGGGGTTGAATGTAATATATCTGCGAGATATGCAAGTAAGCATTGCAGACATTTATATAAAATGTATGATATATTTATGATAGGTCTCACACCAATAGTGTGTTCATTGAACTCTTACACCAATAGGACCAAGAACTATGACAATGTTCTGGTTAAAAACATAATGAACTATGAAAATAATTCTTCAAGATAGCATACCTTATAATTGGGCAAAGTATTTATAATATGTATGGAAAATCGCCACACTCACTATTAGATAAGAACATTGTGGTATCGTTGTTCAAGGACTTTGTGGCGTGAGGGTACATGTTATCTGTTATTGTACATTTGAACCAGTAATTACATGTACCCATTTATTGGAATATGAATATACATAATGTTTTTCCTTCCACCATTGTGCAGTATAGGTTCCTTTTATATAACAATAATGTAGTGAGTGTGGCGGTATTTAGTATATCAACTCATTATGTAAATACAAGTGTAGGAGGGGAGCATAAACAATATAGACCTACTAATAACGTAAACAAAGGGAAGCTAAGGAGAGGGATTGGCGGTAAACAGTAAGTGGATAATGTGTGTAGAATAACACAGTAGTCGGGCATAGTGGACAATATATAATAACAATAGTCTAGGAACAATAATAATGTGTAGTGAAGAGTAATGTCTGAATAAGTAAAACAATTCAGTATGAGAGTAACGTCAATATGTTCAGTACAGAAACTAGTTTGTAAACATGAAGCCATGTAAAAAGGAGATGAACATATTTCATTATATAATATACAGTATGTTGTAATATATACTGTATTAGCAAGCTTTACAATGCACCACATTCCTCCGTAACCTGAGCTGGCCCCAGTATGCGGCCACTTCAAGCTCTCCGTGTACTGTACAGTCGTAACCATATATAAGGTTACATCAATTCGAATCTGAATCTTTAAAAGCAAATTATGAATCAACTGAGCTACAATAAAACATTGTATTGTCTCGCTTACATTATATACTGATTCAATAGGGTGCGTCGTCATGTATGCAATTGATTGTACCTCTCACCTTTGTGTATACACAAGGTCTTCCAGGGATAATCATCAGTTTCTAGTTTCTATTGGTTGGAGTCTTGGTGTCGATAGCTAGATAGTAAAGGACAGTGATAGTGCATCGTCATTCTATCACTCTTGTCAGTGCATCACTCATGTCTAATGGTATTGTTTTCATTCAAATGTTCCCTAGACTACCAAATATATGTAAACAGTGACTAGGAAATATAATAACCAACAATTACTACCTACCAGGTGAATTATTGCACTAATCGATCAACATGAACGATGTATGAACAGGAGGCCCCATAAGGTCACTAACCTTACTGGGACTGCCTGTTCATACATTAGTAATACTCGTGTGAATGTACAGTAACGCACCAAAATAAGAGGCCCGGTTAAGGGGAGGTTTTTAGTTTTTTCCCTATACCTCCATCAAGCTTAAATTTAAACCCTCTTGACCCCTTTTCAAGATAAATCTATGCATTTTTCGGTAGGAAATGTCCCAGCCGAAGGCCGGTTCATCTTAAATTATAGTCTCGCTATCGCTCGCCAGGATAAAACCGACACCTAAGTGGCACGCACGGTCTTAAAATTGAAGATGTGGAGCAAAAGTTCATAAAATCGCCAAACTAATTAGGCGAACGGCTTCAAAACTCAAAATCAATGGGGCTAAACATGAGGGAGAAAGGGGTCAAATCCCTCAAGTTGAAATTTCCCCGTAACCCGGGAATGACGAGAACACTCTTAAGAGGTTTTGGTGGGTAAGGGCGAGGACCCTCTTAGGGGGTAAGGCCTAAAAAAAAAAAAAAATGAAAGGCCCCAGTACTACTTAAAGCAAGTGAAATGGTTATTAAGTGAGATAATTCCCCTCCATACCTCCTATCACTACTCCACATCTGTCAAAGTCCCCTCCTTCCCCCCCCCCCTTCAATTATCACCCATTTTCCCTGTTATTCCCATATTCATTGGTATATTTTCGTGTAAACATTTCCAAATCGATCCTAGGCTGTGGTCTTGTGTGTGTCTATGCGTGGGAAAGAGAGAGAGAGAGAGACAGGCCTCAGTCACTCTCCAGGCTTCGAGAAAGGAGGGTGTGGGCCTCCCCTGTCTCTAACCTCATGAATGAACGCTCGGCAATAATTCGCGATTTTCACCATTCTAACAATATTCCCACTTGTTTTATTGTTGTTACATGTTACTATCTTCATATTAAACGTAAAATAGGCGCATATGAATAAGTAATAACGATATTTATCGTAAAATGACGATTATAGACGGGAATGGAGCTTAATATTGCCGCCCAGAAGTGTGGTGCTCACTAGAGATGGACCGAATATTCGTTTCGTATTCGTATATCCGAATATTCGCTATGTTTTTCAATATTCGTATTCGTATTCGTATTCACATTTCCATTCATAGCTATTTGCAAATATGCGAATATGTTCACGAAACCAATAGAATATATACAAAAAATTTAAATATTAAATTTTAAAGTTAACACAAATGAATGAATAACAGTGTAGATGTGCGTTGGGGCTGCTAAGGTGGAATGAAGGAGGACTGAGCAGTGTTGCTACTTAACTGTATTTAATAGCACCAGATCAAACTAGTGAAAAGTACCAAATTATTCTAAAGTGGAATCACTGCCCGGTAAACGAACGTGTGCTGGACCTGGACATTTGAACCGTCGCAATATTGCCATTTCAGACATATCCAATGTAATAGCATGTCACTAAAATATATTCCATCATATTTCCTCACTGATTTTGTATTTAGTACCAGATATGGACTGTTTTATTAGAAAATGAATAAAATGTACTTGAGAGAGTCAAATGTATGGTACCAAATCTGGTACTTTAGTACCAACAAAGCGGCAACACTAGGACTGAGGACTGGAAACATAGAAAATTGAATGGATTTAATTTTACTTATTCAATTTTCTATGGCTGAACTCTTAATATATATTGAACATTAATTCATACAGTTCATTTATGATATTTAAGAAATTACACATTCACATCGTCATTAACTTCTGGTAATTAATTTCATAGTAACTTAATTAAAGTTTGTTGGTGACATCAAAATAATTACCAGTTCTTGAAGGATGAAACAAGGATTGAAATATTCGCTATTGGTATTCGTATTTGTATTCGCAAATAGTTAAAATTGATATTCGTTCCATCTCTAGTGCTCACTACAACCTGCACGCGCTCGCCGGGTTAATGTAAACTGAAAACGGAAATACAATACAATGACGGTAAACAAAAGGTACTAACATTTACCAAACCGGTCCTCCTGTGTGGTACCGGTGGAACAAGGGTCATCACGGAATGTATGCCAGTAATGGGCGGGCACTCTAACTGTCCAAACTTTTCCTCGACCATTTCATATAGTTTTCTGGTTTTGTTGTTTGTATGGGATTCGTTTCAAATATTATTTCTAAATTAATAGTAATACATTTTAGGTTCAATATATTAACTTAATAATAATGAAGTAATGTATACAAATACATTTTTTAACAACACATCTTACGGTAAGAGACACTCTACAGTGTCAACAGCATAAACCTTTCCGTCCGTGTCCTTTTTGTCAGGAAGTATCTGGTGGTTGTGTCAGTTGTGGAGAATAATGGTTCGCTTAGCAGTCGAGTCGGAACACATAGCACCAACAATTATCTATTGTTCACTACCTGACCTGCAAATGTAACACCTCTATACATAAAGTACATCTGACAATGTTTTTACAATGTAATACACTCTCCCTAATACTATTAGTTCCCTTCCTGCAGTTATATATGTGTACATATTGTACAGTCACTTATAAAGATTCGTGGACCGCTTATGTTTTTCTTTATGCAATTACAACTATTCAGATTGATTATTGGATGGAAATTGCTTTTCAATAATAGTATGTATTGTTTTGGAATTGATGTATAGGAAATTATATGCATAAATTCGCTTCCATAACTAGAAATAGGTGAGGTCCACGTATGATTATGGGTGATTGTACGTGTATAAAGCCTTTGTCTAATGACTCTAGTCTGAGGCTGCCTGTCAGTTACTGAATTTATATTAATTATGAAACAAATCATTTCATAGCTCACAGAAACTCTTGATCATCTAAAGTTCGGCACATTCCACAGGGAAGATGGGTGGGATGCTGATGGGGTGTAAGTAATCAAATTGTGCAATCTAGTTTCTCTTTTCAAACTGGCATAGTAAACAAATACACAACAAATGAAACACCCCTTTGTATATAATATAAAATGTGTTTACAGTAAATATTGCCTTCCTCCCTTTTCATAGTCAGAGTAACAACATTTCAAAACTGATGAATTTGTGATGAATATGTCCTGAAAAAACTGTGATGAATATTACAGGAACTCAAATAATAACTATGATGAACGTTCAAGTCATAGCAATACAGTTACTTAACCCCCCCCCCCCCACCCTCCACACACTATAACTACCCACACACCCTGAAGCTGGGGTACACGATTGATATGCTGAACCTCCCACATATTATTAGGAGTATCTAATAATAACTGCACATATAAATGCATTGTGGTATGGTTTTGCTGCGTGTCTGCCTGCTGAGACCTGAACCTCTCCTGGAGGTGTGGGACCGGGGGAGTGCTGGAGACGTTTAGTGATCCTTGGTCTCTGGGTCTTCTCCTGGGAGACCTAGTGTGTGAATGTTTTAATTTTGTTTGTTTGTAATGTGTTGTGTTGCCCCTGTTCGGGCTCTGTCTCAAGTCGACCACCCCCAGATATGGGGTATGTGCCTGAGTATATTCATACATACACATACATACTTCCCACAGCCATATAATCGTCCATCCCTTAATATTTAGCCGACATCACATATATTTACCCTAGTAATGCTATTATCTAATATTATGTAATGTATTTTTAGATTTAGTAAAGCCTTGAGCACGTGGGAAAACATTTACATATACTCTGGAAAACATGTGCATAATTCAATTTTACATCATTTAATAAATTAGTAGGAATTAGATTTATAAACAAAATTCAAGTCGGTGAAAGAACGGTGACAGTCTCAATAATTTGACCGCGAATAATTTGGTTAATTGTACATTTGGCTAATCAACAAAGTTTGGAGCCAAGTCATGACAACAATCAGGGAAGGTACAGTATTCCAGCTCAACATTATCAGCGTATGTCACAAATATAATATATTATCTCAGCTCGTAGCCATAGAGTATATAAATAACACCCCGTTCTTAACAATAATCATCAATTACAAACCCCTATCTATAGATTTAATATTGTATTTTCTGGCTCTCTCATAAATATTTCCGAATAATCGAGCGTCAAACCTCTGGAAAAGCCTCTTTTTTTTTAGAAGTTATAAGCGAGATAACCAAGCCACACAGATAATTTTAATACTGTATTATCGAAGGTAAAGCACAATTTATAACACAAAACTGTTCTACCTATTAGACACATAATGCTATCCCCCGCCTAACTGTTCTACCTATTAGACACATAATGCTATCCCCCGCCTAACTGTTCTACCTATTAGACACATAATGCTATCCCCCGCCTAACTGTTCTACCTATTAGACACATAATGCTATCCCCCGCCTAACTGTTCTACCTATTAGACACATAATGCTATCCCCCGCCTAACTGTTCTACCTATTAGACACATAATGCTATCCCCCGCCTAACTGTTCTACCTATTAGACACATAATGCTATCCCCCGCCTAACTGTTCTACCTATTAGACACATAATGCTATCCCCCGCCTAACTGTTCTACCTATTAGACACATAATGCTATCCCCCGCCTAACTGTTCTACCTATTAGACACATAATGCTATCCCCCGCCTAACTGTTCTACCTATTAGACACATAATGCTATCCCCCGCCTAACTGTTCTACCTATTAGACACATAATGCTATCCCCCGCCTAACTGTTCTACCTATTAGACACATAATGCTATCCCCCGCCTAACTGTTCTACCTATTAGACACATAATGCTATCCCCCGCCTAACTGTTCTACCTATTAGACACATAATGCTATCCCCCGCCTAACTGTTCTACCTATTAGACACATAATGCTATCCCCCGCCTAACTGTTCTACCTATTAGACACATAATGCTATCCCCCACCTAACTGTTCTACCTATTAGACACATAATGCTATCCCCCGCCTAACTGTTCTACCTATTAGACACATAATGCTATCCCCCGCCTAACTGTTCTACCTATTAGACACATAATGCTATCCCCCGCCTAACTGTTCTACCTATTAGACACATAATGCTATCCCCCGCCTAACTGTTCTACCTATTAGACACATAATGCTATCCCCCGCCTAACTGTTCTACCTATTAGACACATAATGCTATCCCCCGCCTAACTGTTCTACCTATTAGACACATAATGCTATCCCCCGCCTAACTGTTCTACCTATTAGACACATAATGCTATCCCCCGCCTAACTGTTCTACCTATTAGACACATAATGCTATCCCCCGCCTAACTGTTCTACCTATTAGACACATAATGCTATCCCCCGCCTAACTGTTCTACCTATTAGACACATAATGCTATCCCCCGCCTAACTGTTCTACCTATTAGACACATAATGCTATCCCCCGCCTAATAAGTCAGTATATATTCCTCAACGTATGTTCCCAACACATGCACACTTTTCGAATGCAGTCCTCTTAAAAAATAGGGTCGCTATCGCTCGCCATGAAAAAATCGGCACCTAAATGACACGAAAGGCCTTAAAATTTACAGAAATGGGGCAAAATATCCTAAAACAAGACAATGGGAGCATTTGGAAGTCGGCTGGAATAACCAAAACCAAAATAATAATATTAATAATAAAAGCGATAAAGAATACGATAAAGTCTACGACTCTACGGCATTTACATCGACACCTTCAATTCGCTAAATACAACAACAAATGTCTAGATATTATCAGGCAAAAATGGACTATATGAGTGTTTTTGTTACCACTATCTTTCCTTTTTCATCCAACACACAAACAATGGTAAATCGGCTGGCACTGGTGGTGACACAAGGTCAACATCATGCCGGTATTCTGCGGGTTTACCATGTTCCTTCACACAGCGGAAGAGAACCATATTTTCTTTTAAACCATTTGATAGTATATTCAATTAACTTGGAATGGTTTTATAAGTGCAAAAAGAAGGTTGTGTAAAGCACAAAGGCGAAGAGACTTATACATTTGTAATCCTCTTCTGCAAGAGTTGACAATCAAAGGATGTGAAGGCAGAACTAACGATCAACGGTGAATTATTTAACGGATTTTGGAGATTATAAAATTGTGAGCGTTTTGTTGTGAGATGCGGCTTATATTTGTGTGCACATATATTTGATGCGTATCTATTTTATGTGAGTGCAAGAGTAACATATGCTTGGTATGCTTACAGACAGATTTGTCTTATATTTACTTGCATTCTTTCAGACTATGAAATTTAATCTTGCTCATCTGTCCACATCAATATTTCGCTTGAATGCATACAACAATATAAAACTAAACTTGAGAACGGAAAAACTTTGGCAGTCAAACAGTTCAGGGACAGTATAGATGTGAGGACGGTCTGTACTAGTGGCAACATTAGTGTACGACGTGTTCCCCATGTACTGTCCCTTCCTTTACTTGTACTCGTTGACGAACCAGGACCGGCCACGGACTATGTGTCAGAATATTCTTTGTACCCTCGCACCCGGCAAAATTATAAAAACTTAAAAATGAAAAATAATAATGAAAATAACCGGCGTCTTTTCGATGAAAACTGTAAATGTAAACTCTGTGTGAATGAATTTGATTTTGAACATAATTTTTTTTTTAAAAGTTACATTACCAATACAAAATTTTTGTTTCTAAATTCTTCTGTTAATGTAACATCTCCATGTAAAGTAAAGAATGTTATCTATTTAATAACCTGTGAGAAATGTGGTATACAATATGTTGGAAAGACGGAGCAATGTTTAAGAGAAAGAGCCTACGGGCATAGATCAGGAATTAAGAACGGCATCGACTCCAAGATTCTTCTATATAAGCATTTTAACACAGATTGTACTAAATTTGATTGTAAATACAAAATTATAGAAATTGTTCAAAGTAATCAAAATGTTTTAGATAGAGAAAATTATTGGATTGGAAAATTAATGACCATCTATCCATTTGGACTTAACAATCAAATAAAAAATGTAGGCAACATTTTGTATAAAGATTTATTAAAAAACGATTTTAATAACCCATATTTTAACTTCCCTGTTTTAAACAGAAGACCTGGTAGACACGGTAATAGAAGACTAAATACATTTAATAAAAAGAAAAACAGGTCTGATATTAAAATTATTGTTAATAATTTATATTCATTATATCGAAATTTCGGAATTAAAAAATTAAAAGATTCATTGAAAGGCCTACAAAAGAAAAGTTTTGCTCCTTTTATAGAAAATATTCTAAATAATAAACATAATTTCACAAATAATTTTAAGAATATAGTCTTTGCTTTTATGGGATATATTAGAGCTAATTCTAAGAAATCCAAAGATAACCGTATTAAAGATAAAGTCATGTCCACTTTAAATTATTCCTCTAAAAGTTTAGACAAAATTAATGTTAACAGTCTTATTAATTCAAAGAAAGTTAAGTCCATGTTACCAGATGGTTGTAAAGATTTCAAACCATTAATAGTGTATTCATATGAACGACCTGTTGGGTCTATTATTTGAAATTATAATAAAGTTTTAGGAAATCTTTTAGATAATGATATTTTCAATAATAATAAATGCGTGTGTGAAAGAGTCATGGATATGCCAGCTAGCAGACGTGATGCACTAGCAAAGTTCATTTATAGTCCGATATGTCACATATTAACAGGTGATGTAGAACTAGTTAAACATTTTGCAAACGACAAATTAGCGGAGCTATGTCGTAAAGGGTTTAAATTTAGAATAGGGAGTAATAAAGTAACATGGGACATAATTTTAAAAGATATTGTTTTTTCAGTCAATAAATTAAAAGATACATTGTTAAAAATTGCGTGCTGCAATGCAAGAGAACTAGAAGCATGGTCTAAATTATTAATTAAGTTAATTAGAATAAAAATGTTCTCGCTTAAAAATGAATTTAATCTTTCAGATTTTATAGACTATAATTATAATAAGCTTAAAGCTGATTTAATAAATTTACATAAACATTTTGTAATCACTACAGTAGATAAAGCCAGCAATAATTATAGCTTCACATGTAAGAAATTTTATCTTGAAAATATGAAAAAGAATTAGGTATTAAGGGTAACATATTACGTAAAAATATTTGCGGTAATTCTGTTTATGAAATTCAAAATAATCTGAATATTGATAACTTAATCGATGAGCATACCAAGAAAAATATAATATTTGATATTAAACTTTCTGATAAGAACAAGTGCATTGCAAAATTATACATGTTACCTAAATTTCATAAAAGACCTTATAAATATCGCTTTATTGCCGGAGCAAAATTTGCTACCACTAAAACTCTATCAGAACAAGTGTTACATTGCTTAAATACATTGCTTAAATTGCTTAAAATACATTAAAAGTACTCATAAAAGATATTGTAATACCATCATGAAAAGAACTGGCATTAACTATTATTGGAGTGTTGACAATTCGTTAGAAGTTATTGATAAAATAAATACCATGCCGAAAGTTACCTCGGTACATAGCTTCGACTTTTCAACTTTGTATACCAATTTGCCTTTAGATTTAGTATATTCAGAGCTTTGCTTTATTATAGATTTGCACTTTGACAGGTTCGTTAGGAATGGTAATTATTTCATAAATGTTTATACATATTTTAATAATGCATCACTTAGCTCTACTCCCACTAGTTCTGTATATTTTGATAGAACTAAACTTAAAGATGCCCTTAAATTCCTCCTTTTCAATACTTATGTTAGATTCGGGCCGTACATTTTCAAACAAATATTAGGAATTCCTATGGGTGGAAATGCTAGCCCTTTAATTGCAGACTTATTCTTGCTTGCTTTATAATTTAAATATATAAAAGACTTAGTTGACAGTAGCAAGAAAAATAAAATTCCAGAAAAATTAGCACTTGCTAAACTGTTAAGTAATAATAGTAGATATATTGATGATATTCTTGTTTGCAATTTGTTAAATTTTAATCAAGTTGCTAAACTTATTTACCCTAATTCTATTCCCCTCACACAATGTAACGTAAATTATAAAGTTGAAAATGTTCTTGATATAAATATAGAGATTGTTAATGATCAGTGCATACTTAAAGTATATCACAAAGTTGATGATTTTAATTTTAACGTAATAAACTTTCCTTTCCCTAGTAGTAATATCGATAGTAAAATAACTTATAATTGTTTTTATTCCCAATTAATAAGATTTTGTAAAATCTGCACTAAAGTAGATGACTTTTGGGCTAGAGCTAGGTTACTATACAGACTCTTAGTGGACAGAGGTTTTGAGGCAAGTAAATTGTTCCATAAATTTAATCTTTTTAGGGTCAATTATTGTGACTGTATTCTAAAATTTGACATCAATAATTTTAATCAAGCATTTTTAACTTGAAGTTTCTTGTATAACCTCTGCTTACTTTTTGTCTGTATTTATTGTTTATCTTTTTCTTTTTCTTTTTCTATTATTATTATTATTAATATTAATATTGATGATTTTTTAAATTTATTGTTCTTGTTAAAAGAGTACTCTTTGTTTAAATCTGTTGTTACTTCATATTTTGTAATTATTTGTCTTTATATTATATGTATTCATTGTCGATAGTATCAATTGCTTACTTTTGCGATTTCCTTAGTTTATTTGTGCTATAAATGAAGGTTATTTGTAGGGTAGTTATTGATAGGGGTCACTTGAGGCATGCTATGCTTACAGGTACCTACCCGATAGCACTATCGTTAGTGAGTGCTGTACTGTATTTTATATGTTATTTTGTAATAGTATAGATATCTTATCAATATTTGTATTTTGTACTATTGTTAATGTCTTGTCATGTTGCAAATTTGATTTTAAATAATATTTTGACATTTAACATGTAGTTTCTTTATTCATGCAGAGTTTAGTAAAATTTGCCAGATCGTCCCGGACTTCCCAAACTTGACTACTTCCTTTAACGTGACGATAGTGCGTTGTTATATGTGCGATAGTTTGCTTGGGAAACAGATTAACTTGCTCATGTAGTAATGTACACCCTATGTGGTGGATTGTGTTCTTTTATTTAATAATTTTAATTTTAGTAAACGTTGTTTCCACATAGCGATTTTGATAATTTAATTTGACTTTATATTGTCCTTGTCCCAATTTTTGTTTGTTTAGTTTGCAAGTTTTACATTTTAATAAATTAAAAAGGAAGACTTTGACTAATAGTTCCAGTTAATTAGATTAAGAAATGGACATAATAGCATGAAGAATACGAAATGACAGCAAAATTAGGAAGATGAATATATATACAGTATATATATATATATATATATATATATATATATATATATATATATATATATATATATATTCTTTAAGACAAGCGAGGTTAAAGGAAATAGAGGTTTCACAATTATTGAGTGTGTTTATTATAGTGGTGTCTGGCTACAGCCATACACCACTACCAATTGCGCTCCTCAACTCGAACTCCTACCAACCATAACCCTACTTCGCTCCCCTTAGCCCCTCTCCCTGCATCTAGGTCATTCAACTCGTGTTGACCTGACACCTGATAGCCAACCACAAGAGACCTGACCGACCTCATGGTGACTGACTCCTCCCTCTCCCTGTGGCGCTCACCTATAAATATACTGTATACCCCTGGAACTCACCTCATACATCACTTCTCTGCTGAAGGTGGAATATGAAAATTCTGAAACGTCCAGGCCAAAAATCGGACAGCTGCTCCAACTCATCAACGAAGACCAGAGCAAGACTGTACGAATTATTGAACAGTTTAATAAAACGAATTAATTGTGAATTATTCCTTTAACCTTGTATGTCTTAAAGAAAATACACTCCCTGGCTACACCAACTTAAGATATATATATATATATATACCGGTATATATATATATACAGGCATATGTATTGCAATGAAAAGCCAGAATGGCATTATATATACTTTCCCTAGCGATGATTTATGAATGGAGTGAGGGAGAATTCTAGAGCCCTCACCGATCCTGAGCTTGCATCTCGGCTACTGGGAGGTTTTGTAAAGGCCCGCCTGCAGTTCCAGGAAAACCTACTTTGATCTAGGTTTTCCTTTTTATTTCGGTTTTCAGTTTTAAATTGAAAGGTGTAAGGATTTCGGAATTATATTTGTTTTTCTTATTTGTTTCCCCCGGTATAGGGATTTGATGTGAGAGTAATTTACTTGTCTATATAATATTTTGTTGGGCTCTTTTTGTAAGCCAGTGTAAAGAAATTTGGGATCATGGCTGTGCACCTGATGATGACCCTTGCTTGTGGATGAAATAAAGATGGAGCTCGGCAGTATTTTGTCCCTATTCCTCCAGCTATGGGGTATGTGCATATATATATATATATATATATATATATATATATATATATATATATATATATATATATAGTAGAACCTGTAGGAAAAATGAAACATTGGTACATTGAGCTTTCGTTTATTCTCTCAAGACATTTTCGGGGAAATACAAGAAAACAGTTAGTTAGTTAGTTTAAATAGGACTTCAGAGGCTATGAACCCTATTGGATTATTAAGCCAAGACACTGCAAGTCAAAAATAGCGTCAGGACTGGAGCCCCTATTGAATACTCACCAATACTAATATTAACCAAACAAGTTACCTTACAGTAAAGTATCTTTACTAGATAAATCTTCGTGTGTCGGATTAGATATGAAATTAAATAGTAAGCATTTAACATTTCAACGCACCCCAAAAATAAGACTATATATCAATGAATAATGTTATCCCGCAGCCATCAGTAAGCTCTCACACATATCCTCACTTCGCAAAAACTAATATTTATTGAGTCCGGAAATATTGAGCTTCTTATTGTGTTGGTACAGTTGTGGACAGATGAAACAGATAATAAGACTTGGTCTGTCCAAGACCTCAATAAAGGGCAGCACAATCAGTGCCCATAAATTATCTGGTAACAGTGATGGTGTGGGGGTAGGAGGTGAAGGTATGGGGTGGAGGGAGGGAGGCGAGGGAGAGGGAAGGAGGGTACAGGAGTGGAGGGGGTAACCAGCGGCAGGTGGGAACAGGTGGGGTGGAGGGAAGTAGGTGACCAAATATTTAACTGTGAAAGAATTATTAATTTTGTGCGTTGATCATTATGGGGTATGATGATTGCAAAATATTGGATTGCTGGTATTAATGAAACATATAATACTGCTAAAGTTGTAGCAAATTGAAACAGACACCCTCCAATAAGAAACTGTGTGTTTCTACCTCGAGAATCATAGATGGGGGAGGGTAGAAGGTATTAGTATTATAAATAAAGACTAGCACCAAGCCCATGAAAACTATGTGGCACTAAAACACATGATTAAAACGGCAGAGGTAAGCTAGGCGAATTCAAGAAAGATACAAAACTATGGGAAAAAACGTTACAGAAAGGTAAAAGACGAGCACGAGACAGAAATGCATAAAGAGATCCAGATACAAAGTGCGGAGTGACAAACTATAGAGGGCAACCTAGCAGTAGTGCAGGATAGGGGTAGGTGGTGGTGGATTACAATGAAACCTGTGGCTATAGCGTGAAGTATTATATGAAGAACAATGAATTTAAACTTTGGTAATGGCATAATAAATAAGTTGTCTAACATCTCACTTACCCACCTTCGATTGTGATAGTAATATAACGAATTCTTATGCATTAAATATCCAACTATGAAGAACATCTTCGCAGATCCTCATACCATAAATCCTTGATAAGATTTGGTAGAGGTGTGTGTAGTATGATAAACGCGCTATCGGCAACTTGCTCTCGCTAGCTCTCTCTCTCTCTCTCTCTCTCTCTCTCTCTCTCTCTCTCTCTCTCTCTCTTTCTCTCGCTATTGGAACATAACCACAAACCGTTTGTCGGTTGTATATCTAATTTACTTTGAAACATTATATATATATATATATATATATATATATATATATATATATATACACCTTGTTGATGCCGAAAATTCGAGTAATAAACATGGCGTATGGCGCAGCTCTATCTCTATTCTTCCTCTTGCTCTCTCTCTCTCTCTCTCTCTCTATATATATATATATATATATATATATATATATATATATATAGTATTACAGTAAATGAAGCAAGCTTTATCTACCTATTTATCTTTGCTATATTCATTATGTGTTTTAGTCTGCAGTTTTACCGTTATAGCAAACTGGGTCGACGTGATAATATTATCACACTACACTATATATATTACACACTACACTATATATATAACACACTACACTATATATATTACACACTACACTATATATATTACACACTACACTATATATATTACACACTACACTATATATATAACACACTACACTAACACACTACACTATATATATTACACACTACACTATATATATTACACACTACACTATATATATTACACACTACACCATATATATTACACACTACACTATATATTTTAACCACTACACTATATAAATTACACACTACACTATATTACACTATATATATAACACACTACACTATATATATTACACACTACACTATATATATTACACACTACACTATATATATTACACACTACACTATATATATTACACACTACACTATATATATTACACACTACACTATATATATTACACACTACACTATATATATTACACACTACACTATATATATAAAGCACTACACTACATCATCATATATAACACACTACACTATATATATTCACTACACTATATATATTACACACTACACTATATATATTACACACTACACTATATATATTACACACTACACTATATATATTACACACTACACTATATATATTACACACTACACTATATATATAACACACTACACTATATATATTACACACTACACTATATATATTACACACTACACTATATATATACACACTACACTATATTACACACTACACTATATATATTACACACTACACTATATATATTACACACTACACTATATATATTTGCAGTGCAGTTCCTTGATTTTGTAAAATAAATACTACCATATTTGTTTAGACATAATTGTATACAACTGACAGCAGCCCCTTCTCTGTATCATCCTACTTTCTCTATCCTACTTTCAAAGCCAAAGGCGGATGCAGCAAACTCACAGGCTCTCATGTTCCCGATTTTGCCTCCTCAGAATTCTCCACTTCATGGCTCAAATTATCCTGGCATTCTCATACTAAATACTTCTGTTTTGTCTATCTTTCCCTTAACTCTACTGACTTTACCAAATTCGTTGAGTATCTAAACTCTTTACTGGAACACATCCTAGCCATCTCTCCTTTCTCAGAAATCACCATCTTAGGAGATTTTAACCCTCACCACCACCAATTGCTCTCCTCTCATTCCACTGACTAACCTGGTGAACAATCTATATCTGTTCTATCCTAAATGACCTAGAGCAGTTGGTTCAGCAACCCACCCGTATCCCAGATAGCTTCGGAGATCGGCCTAACATTCTTGACTTGTTTCTAACTTCTAACCCTTCTTCTTATACTGTCGATCTTTTCCCTCATTCGGGCTCCTCTTACCTGTCTCTCTTACCTGTCCTATCTCTCCAGTACGGCCATCCGATTGAGCCGAGCTAGCCAGCCGGCGGCACTTGTAGCACTTTGGCACTGCCGACTGGGAGGCTCTCCGGTAGTACTTCTTCGATTTCCCATGGAATGACTTTTGCTTCCGTTGCCGGGGACCCTCGGACAGTACTGAACTCATTACCAAGGTAATCCTCTCGGGCATGGAGGCATACATTCCATTTTCTTTCCCTCGGACTAATGTAAAAAAAACTTGGTTTACTCACGCTTGTTCAACTTCTGTCCGCAATAAGGATGAAGCATTCAAACGGTACCAACACCTTCAAACTCAAGAATCTTAATCTTCCTATGTTTCTGCCCAGAATCAAGCCAAATCTGTTCTTTGACTCACCAAACACTCTTTCATCGATTCTATATTAAATGCACTGAACTATCCAATATCTAATGATAATGTCGGACAGACTGGGAGAGAGGTATCTTGACCAGGATGCGACCCCACTCACTCCAGGTATATTTGGAAGGGCTAAGCACCATAAGCAGTCAGCCATATGCTCATGGCCGAGTGGTTATGGTGCCCAGCTCTTCCAAATATACCTGCAGTGAGTGGGTTCGAATCTTGGTCAGGTTACCTCTCTTTGAACTATCCAACTCTAAGCTCTTCCCAAGCTTTCTGGTATCTAGCCAAAAACCTCTCCACCAATTGTTCTTCTTCGTCTTTCCCTCCCATTTTCCACTCTGACGGCACTACCGTCACTTCTTCCTCTGACAAAGCTAACCTCTTCACCCACCTTGGATGATTCCGGTGTTATTCCTCCCCCTCCAACCCCCTCTCTCCTACTTATACCTATTATCCTAATCTCTTTTAAATATGTGCTCTCTACCCTCTCTGGGTTTAATACTAAGAAGGTGTGATGGTGTTCCTCTTGTTGTACTGAAAAACACTTTGCTTCCGTTCTGACTCCCTGCCTAGGTAAACTCTTTCGTCTCTGTCTCTCCTCTAATGTCTTTCCTTCTTGCTGGAAGTTTTCTCTCATTCAACCTATCCCAAAGAAGAGATGATCTCTCTCAACCCTCCAACTATCGTCCAATTGCTCTCATTTCTTGCATCTCCAAAGTTTTTGGAAACTATTCTTACTTCGAAATTTCTTAAGCATCTCTCTGCCCATATAATCTACTTTCAGATCACCAGTATTGCTTCCTTAGGGGTTGCTCTACTGGTGATCTTCTTTCATATCTTATTCATATCTTACTAACTTTTGGTCATCCTCCTTTAATTATTTCGGTGAAAGCTTTTCTATTGTGCTAGACATATCTATAAGTCCTTTAATATAGTCTGACACAAATCTCTAACTTCTAAACTACCCACCTTTAGTTTTTGTCCCTCAAATTGTGCCTTTATCTCTATTTCCCTTCCTGGCCATTCCATGGCTGCAGTTGTGGATGGCCATCTTTCACTTCCTTAACCTATCAACTATCAGCTATTCATTCATATGCGGATAACTCTACCTTACACTATTCAACTAGTTTTTCAGAATCCCCCAGCAAGCAATCTCTCAAAAAGTCACGTGACGATGCCATATCTTCTGACCTATCAACAATTCCCATTTTGGGCAGAAAATAAATTGTTGCTTTTGGTGCTTCCAAAACCCATTTCTCCATTTATCTACCCATCAAGAACGCCCACAGGACATTCCCATATATATATCAACAATACACAAATCAACTCTTCATCTTCTCTCAGTATTCTCGGTGTCTCCTTTTCTCCTGATCTCACTTGGAAAGACCATATTACCACCCTTGCTAAAACAGCTTTTCAGAAGCTGGGTGTGCTCAATCATCTCCGGGGGTTCTTTACCCCGGCACAGCTTCTTGCTCTGTACAGAGGCACAGTGCGTCCATGTATTAAGTATTGTTCACATGTGTGGGGAAGATCCTCTCACACAGTATTTCTTGACAAAGTAGAAAAGAAAACCTTTCGTCTCATTAACTCATGTCCACTCCCTGACTCTCTGCGATCTCTCTCTCTTCGCAGCAAAGTTGCATCTCTCTCGCTATTCTACTGATATTACAATAATCAGTGTTCCTCACCCTCTCTCAATGTATACCACCTCCTTTACGAAGAGTACGTAGAACCTGTCTTCCAATACAATCCCACCCCTACTCTTTGCAACTCTCCAACCCAAGAGTGAAACGATATTCCCAATCTTTCCCCCTTTCAACAGCTAAGCTCTGGAATGCTCTACCCTGAATCCATTTTCCCCTAATCCTATGACTTTAATTACTTTAAACTCCGTGTATCAAGGCATTTTGGCTCAAACATTCTTGATTTTGGCCGTCACTCTTTCAACTGTGGGGAAGGACTTCGTCACAGACAGTTCTGCCTTTTGTCTCACTAACTCACATAGAAAAATTATCTACTAACTATAATATGACCATGCTTTTATTTCAGTCTCGCTCTACAGGTTTTGTGCGAGTCAATTATTTAGTAAGATTAAGATTACCCTCTTTATTGGTTAATAAGGATGTATAAAATCTAGAGTTACCAATAATGCTATTGTAAAGTCGGTTTGTAACTAAATATATTAAGAAATCAATGGACCTTATATTGATTGGCAATATTTGTCAATATGGTATTATTGGTAACCTAAGGAAATATTGAATTAAGAAATGTTATGTTACGTGCAATAGTTTGAAAGCCCCATAAATGAAATCCCCATAAATGAAATATATGCGTATATAATCCATACCAAGTGTGTTTTAAAGCCCCATAAATGAAATATATGCGTATATAATCCATACCAAGTGTGTTTTAAAGCCCCATAAATGAAATATATGCGTATATAATCCATACCAAGTGTGTTTTAAAACCCCATAAATGAAATATATGTGTATATATTCCATACCAAGTGTGTTTTTTCGTACAACAATTCTGACAACAATAAACACGGAAATGCTGCAACTCCTCCTTTGCTATCATTTTTTAGATACTGACCTTGTTGTTAAGCTTTATGTTGTTCACAATTTACTGTTAAATATTATACGAAATCACAGGTCATATATTCACATACATGAACATTCACCCTGTTTTTTGAGAACGGGATTAAATTATTGATGAGGACTGATAATTCGTTGCTCCCGTTTATCTTTTTCGCCTTTAATCTCTTCCTGTTTTCTGTACTCTGTTAACAGTTAATTCATCAAGCTTTATGTATATCTCCTGGTTCATCTTTCTCTAGATTGTTAGTAGCTATATCTCAAACCTTCGAAGCCTACTTTTGCCTAGGTCATGATATTATGAATTTCTCTAATTATCTTAAACACATTTATATATCATAAAGCAGCACAAGGCATTATTTTCGTTTTGCTAGTTGTATACACTATGCATCTTTGCTCACTATAATTATTACAATCCTACTCAGTATTTTCATTTTAATGTATTCCCAACCCTTTCTTCATACGTGTAAGCTGTTTCACTTTAATTTCACGATCATTATAGGATGTGTCCTCAGTTTTGGAATACTATTTATCTATAAAATAGGTAATGGCTATCTCAATTACTCCTCCAACTACAAGACGTCCCGCCAAAAAAGTATTGAACTCATTTACTACATGCCATAATAAGTGAAGAAGCGTATCCTCATATCTCTGAGGCACTAACCAACTGTATACAGCTTAGAACCCGTAGCAAGGAATGGCCCTCACTCTATCTCATTTAACGCTTACACTTCTACTGATGCCGTCAAAACGTAACACAACATGCCTGATATACCGGAAAGGTTCTGCATAATACCTGATATACCGGAAAGGTTCTGCATAATACCTGATATACCGGAAAGGTTCTGCATAATCGTGTTTTCATTTTATATTAATTAAGCTTACACCGGTACCCTTGCGTCATTATTGTTGAGCATATCTACCAAGACGTTTGACCAATAAATGTAACTTAGTTTGTAATGTGGCGATATTATTTTATAACATGGTCTTGTGCGCCTCTATACCGAAACTTTGAGGATTGTATTGACACATTATATATAACTGTTTGCTTTTCTTGAACAGGTGTATTGCCATGTAAATATATATTAGTCATCCTTTGTTTCCTGGCTTCTGCTTTGGAGTGAAATTAATAAAAATATATTATTTATAGATACATTGAAAATGTGTTATTAATTTATAATGTTATACTGTTTAAATTCTTATGGACGTATATAATGAAAAGCGGTTATATACCCGTGGCAATGTCAACACTGATAACACCTCCAGTACACTTGAAACACACTTTAATTGGCGTGTCATTGATACCGTATTATATGCACCATATATGCATTACATACTTTCGTTACTACTATGACCTATACACTCACCATTATGCTGAAACACTAACTATAATATTTGAAGTTTGACTGATTCACCAACTGACAAATAATAACAATTACTATATTTCCCCTTGTTAGGTAGGCTAACCAACATGTAGTTTGCATCTGACGCTCCCATGTTTTAACAATACCACATTCCCGATATCACAACTCAGTAGGCGCTCTAAGCAGAACAAATATGAAGTAGTATTACGTTATAGATTTAAGATATCATATATTTGAATGCCTATACTGTATGTCACATATATATTGTATATGGAGAGAGAGAGAGAGAGTGAGCAATAGCAGATTAGCAGCCTGTAGCGCGTTTATTATGCTACACACACCTCACAACTCCAATATTATGCTACACACACCTCACGACTCCAATATTTCGCAATCATAGTCCCACATAATGTTCAAAACACAAAATGTAGTATTCTTTCACAGTAAAATATTTGGTCATCCATTTCCCTTCACCCCCACCTGTTCCCACCTGCCGCTGGTTACCCCCTCCACTCCTGCACCCTCCTTCCCCCTCCCTCTCCTCCCTCCCTCCACCCCATACCTTCACTTCCTACCCCCACATCATCACTGTTACCAGATAATTTATGGGCACTAATTGTGCTGCCCTCTATTGAGGTCTTGGACAGACCAAGGCTGTATCTGTTTCATCTGTCCACAACTGTACATCCAGAAAGAGGCTTAGATACTGCAATGGAGTGAGAGAGAGAGAGAGAGAGACAGACAGACAGACAGACAAACAGACAGACAGACAAACATACAGACAGACAGAGAGAGAGAGAGAGAGAGGTGTGTGTACGACTACGACCCCTTGCCTGTTATCTATATCATGTTTAACTCAATGTTGAATCAATTGTTCAATCAATGGAGGTCTTGGTCTCTTTTCGATATAGGCTATACTGTGTCATAGACTATATTTAGTAGATCTGAACTGGGCGTAAAATGGAACTTTGCAGTAAGGGACCCCAAATCGGAGAACGAACCCCCAAGTTCGAACCTCGAAACCGTGAGAATTTGATATTTTCGCGGTTTCGAGGTTCGAACTTGGGGGTTTGTTCTCCGAGTTTGGGTCCCTTACTGCAAAGTTCCATTTTCGTGTCCAGTCAAGATCTATTGTGGTCTATGACTGTGTATATGCAGTATATATACATGGTGAACCTGTCAAACTGCATGGGGCCAAAATATATATTGCGCATTATCCCATCGTATCCTAGAAGCTGACATCTAAATTCTAACACTGTCATTATTCCCAAATAAGTAATAACTAGGTATTATAACTTATAATAACTAGGTATTATAACTTATAATAACTAGGTATTATAACTTATAATAACTAGGTATTATAACTTATAATAACTAGGTATTATAACTTATAATAACTAGGTATTATAACTTATAATAACTAGGTATTATAACTTATAATAACTAGGTATTATAACTTATAATAACTAGGTATTATAACTTATAATAGTCTAGTATTCCGTTATAGGTTGTTGGTATATAATGAGCAAGGAATAACTTGTTATTATTGTGTTTGTTATGCTTCTGAATCGCCTTAGTTATTTAAGGGGGGGTCACCTGCTTTGTTTCTCTTTTTCTCTGGCCCCATTCAGCCAACTGTTTTAAGACGTTTATCCCCATCCAGGCGTCGATTTATTCCTGGCGAGCGGTAGCGAGCCAGCATTGTATGGAAAAATCTGGCTTCGCCGTAGAAATGTTTCTATCGAAAAATGTAAAAATTTAGCTTGCTGTAGACACAAATATGTATATATGCTGGGTCGCTACCGCTCGCCAAGAAACTATTGACACCTGGATGGGGTAAACGTCTTAAAACAGTTGGCTGAATTGGACCGAATAGATACAAGCCAGAGAAAGAGAGAAAAGGGGAGAGAAATAAAGCCTGTGACCCCTCTTAATATACGAGACGTGGGTAATTCGTTCTTCATATTATGTTGTAGTGCTGTGTGACAATATCGTGATCCAGCCATTAATAGTATGACTGTGTCGGCAGGATATGTATGGCTGATGTGTAGTGAGGATTGTCTTTACTTTTGTGTCCTACTTACTGAGAGATCGAGGATATTGATGACATCTGGGTACTAATGTGTGTGTGGGTGTGGGTGTGTGGGTGTAATAATAATACAATAATATTCATATGTATAATACAAATAATGATATTGATAATATTAATACTACTACTACTACTAATACTAATACTATTCATAATAATAATCATAATTATCGGGTTATTTCGAGCCGGCACAACTTATCCTAGATCTTATCCTCAGGGATCAACAGACTAAGCCTGGCTGCAAACAAAGTCGCCGACATACCCCCGAGGGACTAGGACGTGGGCAGGAGACTTTGTGGGTCTCCAGAGACTGGTCCTGGTCCGCCCAGTCCCAGCTTTCACATCCAGGGAAAGTTTTTGAGATAAACTTCCCATGTCGGTGCATGGTATCGAACCCCAGACACCAAATCTAGCACTCCTAGTACATTCACTAAGTGCGCTCGGCTGGCTACCGTGCGTGTGTGTGTGTGTGTCTGCATGTGTGTGTATGTATTACTGATTGCTTAAACTGTTAAATCTCTGACAATGAATATGCTGTATTATGGTGAAGGAATATAATATACAATGAGCATATACTAAATGTATAATGCAGAACAAGCAAGGCAATTAACGTCAGAGTGAACCTCAACTCATCAACAACAAAATACATTAGCATACGTAATTACAGACCTTTAGAGGCATTACAAAAAAGGACACAAAGGATGTTGTTTAGAAAAAAAATGGCTTGACAGGTGTTTTTATTTAGTCTACAACTCTTTATGTTCTAGATATTTGTTTAGTTTCCTCGCTAGACCTCCATCAAACTTAAAACAACACCCCCTAGACCCTTCCTCAAGATAAATATTGTCCCAGCTGAAGGCCGCTTCCTCTTATAATTACAGGCTCGCTAGCGCTCACCATGAAAATATCGATACTTAAATGTCACGAAAGGTCTTAAAATTGACAAAGAAATAAGGTGAAAGGTTTCAACATCACCAAACTAACGGAACGAGCGTCTTAAAATCTCAAAACTAATATGCTAAACATGAGGGAGAAGGGGGTCCAGCAAAAGCGACTACCTCCCCCTTAAAGCAGCAAGCGATTTATATGTTGGTAGCAATAGCATACTAATTTTAATTTTGCATATTTATCGCCTTTACTTCATAATCTTCTTCATTCTCAAGATGATCATATAACATTATATTTTCATCGCCATACTTCCTTACTCAAGGATGGATTTACATCCTAAATGTAATAATTATAAGCATTAATTTCAAGTAGGTTTAATGGTCTATTGATAAAACAAAATAAGTAGGTCTTACATACATTAACACAACAATATAATACGGAGTTAGTAGCAAATATATGCGACAAATCGAGAAAAAAATGCTACATTACATATGCATATGAAAATGGGGAGCTTATGCAAAAGAAGAGTAGTTCAAGAAAGCTTCGTAAAAAGGAAAAGAAGTGAGAATTGTCAATGAACATTCTGAGGATGATAGTATAATACTATTGTCTTTGTTATCAAACATTTATTCAGGTTTTATATTATATATTATATTGCATGCTTTTGATTATTAATTTTAATTATATTATTAAACTATTTTCACACCAAGATGTATGAGTAAAATGTTGTGCATTGCTATCAAGTACATTTCGTGTTTTATGTTTGAATGAACAACGAGTAATAGTATATTTTCATATCAAATTATATACAGTACCTGGAAACAAGATTAGACATAAACATGCCTGTTCATTTAATGTTAATAAAGGAACACGATCTTCAGTATATATATGTGGGCATACTAAACTATCGTGTATTAACCCTTAATTGGCGGCGCGGAACTTATGTCGTGTGAAATAAATTTGGACTAAGTGGCGGTTCACAACTTATGTCGTGTGCAATTTTCAGCACGTAATATTGCTGAGAGAGAGAGCTGAGCGGTGGGACGAGCGTAGTAACCTTATAACCGCTCCACACCACCACGGTGGACCTACTGATATGAATCCCACGGTGGGATTCATATCAGTAGGTCCACCACGGTGGTGTGGAGCGGTTATAAGGTTAAGGGTGGGATTCCCACCCTTCCCTCCCCCCTCACACTCGCTACACAGGGAATTATGTAGGGAAATTACCTAATTACAGGGTTTTTGCACTCGTGTTGCACGATCGTTGCAAGAGAACCAGTGGTCGTACAAGGATGGTTCGGGTGTCATTGGAAAGCTCTGTTTACGCCCTTTCAGGGATAGATACTTGTTTTACGCTCTGGGTCTTATTTAAGCATGAAAATTATCACGTAAACAACCCTATTTAGGGTAAAAACAAAAACGCTGGGCGCTATGGTCAAATAGACCACCTAGCCCGCTAAATAAGGGTTAAATACCCGTGAATTGACATTCATATAATTAACAAATTCATATCGTTATTATATATATTAACTTATATAATTACTTCCTCTTAAACATAATATAGTATTTATATAATGATTATCGTGATGTTCTAAAACGCAGCTGAAAATGTAAATGCATTTGTTAAACATTTATTATGTTAAAGGTGGTGGGGCGTCCGAAATTAAAATTAATTTATAATGTATTTAAAGAGATGTTTAGATCTCCAGTAATCAACCTGACTACTCCTTTGTCAAAACTAATCATCAATATTAGAGAACAAATCAAAAATAGATATTGAATTGCGACCCCTTGCAACTAGTACTCACGTGAGGATGTGACGTACGCCCAGGCAAACATTTGGGAAGTAAACATCAGCAAGTATAGCAAAAATGGTGAATAGGTGTGCTGTTTTCGGGTGTAGCAACATGCCTGGACCAAACATAGCACTACACAAGTTTCCAAGTGATCCATACCATTGTAACAAATGGGTGAAGTTTATACAAAGAACCAGAGTGTGGGAGGCAAAGCCCAAAACAAGCTTCATATGCAATGGACATTTTCGTGATGAATGCTTTGACAATAAAGTGCAGTGGAGTATGGGTATGGCTAGATGCACCCGCTGATTGCCTATACGGACTGGGGTCTTGTGACGCCCAGTGACAATGTTCGTATATATACGGACTCGCCGAAAAAAAATCGTAGCAGCGAAACGACTGCACCTATAGCTTTCATATTTCTACCACATGTACACTCACCCGTACTAAAAGTTGCTCAGGGGTGGGTCCTTCCTTCCCCTACTCCACCCAGGGCAGGTGGAAGGGGGGAGTCGGGTCCAAGTCTACCCCCACCTTCCACCCCCAAACTATCCCCAACTCCCCCACCCTCCTTCTCTAGCTGGCAGTTAGTGATTGGAGGCGATTGTTCTCATGAATTGTAAATTATTGTTATACCATCTTTGCACATGCTTACAATGGCCAACATTTATTAATACAATATACTGTATAATTGTATTCTCAAAATGTGTCTCTATACACACATGGGTTACAAGAATCTCGGCTGTATTGGTCTTCTACCTTTCTCTCTCTCTCTCTCTCTCTCTCTCTCTCTCTCTCTCTGCGTGTGTGTGTCCCTCTCTCATTGCATTACAATCCACGACCAAGACGTGATATGCTTTTAATATAGGCTAGTGATACCGTAATTAATTCCAATATCATACATTATTCAGGATATTATGTTCACCATTATTGCAATAAACATCAACTTTTCCTCTACAATCTACTCCTAGGTTTTCAAATTACTTACACAGTCGGGCTTTTTTTAATATTAAAGGAAAGGTCTAAAGGCAAATATTGGCTGTAATAGTGTTGCGACTATTGTTGATTGTTTCGTTTACCATTTCAATCAGTTTCTCCCATTTATTCAATACCATACATAGTATACACGGTCTGCATTTAATTATATGTGGCCTATACACTTCGTTTTCAATCAATTACATGTAGAACTTCGTTTCAATCAATTACATGTAAAACTCGATACAACTTACGATCAAAGTCGGTGTTAATTTTTAGTAAGGTTTGAGTATCGAGCCCTTGAGTAGCAGGGCTCGCCTTCTCACTTCCCCCTTCTCTGTTTCTATCTGTGATCCCAGCCTCTCGCCTCTACAAACCCCGAAAAAATGCATAGGATTAATAGACAATTTTACCATCAACTTTTCTCTATGTGTATCGAATGCAGGCAACACTCATCACCCACTCTAATGAAGGGAAATATACGCCATTCAGACCCGTAAAATCTTGGTTGTAGAAAGTGTGTGTTATGAAAGAGTTACAAGGAATAGTTAGTATATCAAAGACCTTGCCGTCCATTTCGGGGAAATTTTCGAAGTCGAATGCGAGATATTGTTCAGTGCACTACACTCCTTACAGAGTGTGCAAAATACTATCCACTCTTCTTGAACTGCTCTACCGAGGAAATGTTTACGACTTCTGAAGAAAGTTTGTTCCATGTAGATCAGATCTTAAATGAGAAACAATTTCCACAAATACTAGTGTTGAACCTTTTCAATGCTAACTGTCAGCCATGGTTGCGTATTGTATTCATATTTAGGCTAAAATGTTTGCTATGATCCACATTGTCAAACCCATTATCTATTTTAAAAAATTGAATGAGATGACCTCGTAGTCCCAGTGTTGAGAGAGAGAGAGAGGTAGAAGCCCAATACAGCCGAGATTCTTGTAACCCATGTGTGTATAGAGACTCATTTTGAGAATACAATTATACAGTATATTGTATTAATAAATGTTGGCCATTGTAAGCATGTGCAAAGATGGTATAACAATAATTTACAATTCATGAGAACAATCGCCTCCAATCACTAACTAGAGAAGGAGGGTGGGGGAGTTGGGGATAGTTTGGGGGTGAAAGGTGGGGGTAGACTTGGACCCAACTCCCCCCTTCCACCTGCCCAGGGTGGAGTAGGGGATGGAAGGGCCCACCCCTGAGCAACTTTTAGTACGGGTGAGTGTACCTTACCCTTCTGGCGTCTTGCTACCACCACCCCAACCCCCTCCCCCAATCCACTCGCCGACCATGGGTCGCTGCATCAGGCCATCACAAAGGAAAAAAAGGAAAATATGTGGCGGCGAAACGACTGCACCAATTGGTTCCATATGTGTGTGACAAGTCCCCTACCTTTCTGTCTTCCCCCCACTACAACCCCAACTTCCTCCCACCACCCACTTCCAGCCTATCCGTAGATCATCACATAAATATATGAAAATCCATGGTGGCGAAACTACCTCACCAATCGGCTCCATATTTGTAGCGTCAATTACCCTTCTACCTTCCCCCACCATCCCCCAAACCACCCTCCCACCCATATGTGCTTGCCAATTTCAGGAGTCAGGAGAGTGGATAATATGGGCTAACTTAAGCCTAGCCCAAATTATACAGTCAGTGTCGATGGATATAGGCCTAACCTAGGCTAAAACAAATTATTGGCTGAAATTCAACTACTAGCAGCTAGGCTAAACAAAATAAAATAAAAAAATAAGTCGATCGCCGCGGTTTAAGTTCCCGTCTATTTTTACGTCGATTTTTTCTGTTATTTGCACCCTGTTGGCAATGTATATGATGATGACAATAAGTCATGGAGGCGTGAGGGGCGGGCTTTCATTATTGTATCCAAATGCAGTCAAAATAGACGGGGACATGATCGCTAGCGTCCGCCGCGGCTCCGAGTAGTGTAAACAAGGCGGGCGGTATTCGGTAATCACAGCTGCTTCTCCCTCCTCTCCTGCTGGTGGATCTCGTCCTACAGGTTCATACATATAAGCCTGGACACCACCAATATTCATCACTTGAGGTTCTTTGCCATAATCACGGTTATCACCCTCAGTATTGGCAAACGAATCGCAACTATTGTCACTATCCTCCATTTCCACCTGTCAGAAGAGCTTGTTGTGTTCCTGGGCATACGTCATCAGAGCGCTTAAACTCCGAATCCAGAAAAGTGTCACCCATATCCTATTTTGGCCATTATATAAATTATTAAGCCATTGTAGCAGAAAATATTGCACCAAAAGCTATAGTGCACACTGCCGGTAATAATTGTGGAGGAAAATAATAGCATGCACACCCACCTTTAACCTTAAGTAAAATGCTGAAAAAACAAATCAAGAATATGAGTGTCGTCGGGTATACAAAATGCCTCTTATGTGTAAGTTTAAATATACAGGGTGTCTTATCTGAGTGAAATGTTTACTAAGTCAAAAGGGGCAGCATTGTCAATCACATTCCTCGGTTTACATCCGGAGATACACAGATTTATGCCAGGGAATGGGCAAGTCTTCCAGTACAGCTGTCCAATGTCAGGCAGGGTGTGGACATGTAGTATTCACTCAGACATACCAGTACAACCACATTCATACAAGTAAAAGTGCGTGCATGGAAGGACTAGCAAGAACTAAGGTAAAAGTTTACAACCAATCTGATGGTCCCATTACAATAAAGTCTGGTTGTTTAACCGAAACAGCTCTTGTGTATGACCTTCCAGTATATCCAAACACTCCCAAGTGGCCTGCCCTTTGCTACAATGACAATGTCGTCGTCAACCAAGGCATCAACTAAAGATTTCATCAGCCAAAACCTGAAAATTATATACTGTCCAGAGGTTAATTAACCTCCTCTGAAGCTACTAGAATACTTTACAGATATATATTCCCACTTCCTGGAGAACCGATAGGCAAAACTACACACCCCGAAAGCATGACAACACTTCTATATATACCGCAGCATACAGATTGCTGCATTGTCAAAGGAAGATGGTTAAGACGACATGCTTATACTGAAGATCGTCCAACTCTCCTTTTCTTGGAATTCACCACACTTCCTGGTATCCATGAAGGATGGCGGATGGCGTCCTGTGATAACTACCGCAAAGTCAACCAAGCAACAATACCTAACAGATTTCCCATGCCAATTTCTTTCTGAGCTTCTCCAAGAAATCGGAAAGGAGCATAAAATGTTCAGTAGTCTTATCCTACTCAGCGGGTACTGACAAGTTGGAATGGATGAGAGATTAACAAGAGTCACTGCGTTCTTCACGCCTACAGATCACTATGAATGGTTACGTATGCTCTTTGGTCTAAGAAATGCACCCCCTCATATTCCCAAGGTCTTGCGAACCTCTTGGGTGACTCGGTCTCCGCGTACATGGACTATAGTATGCAGCAAGGCATACAAAATTTCATCTTGACAAACTCCAACATGTCATGGAAAGACAACAGTGTTTTTCCACAGTCTGTCCTGCATTCATAATTTCTTATTAACAGGTATTTAACAGGTATTTAAATGGATATGGTGACTAAACGAGTGTCTGCTAATAAAACCTACCCATTGTAATCTCAGGAACACAGTATGGTTGATGCAATTTAGCGAAGACCTGGAACTCGAGATATATTACTGAAAGTGATACACTGAACATCAATAACAATCAAAGATGACTTGACGATAAATTATGTACGTTTGGCATTTGATTATTGCATGCATAAGGCAAAATGTGAAATACTCTATTATCTTTTATGTGATGTATGGTCTTCCCTGGCTTTGCTTCCGAGAGTAACAAAGCTATAAATATCTGCCCACTCAATGCACAGTCCACATCGTGGGCTGTTACTTTCCCTCCGTATATTCTCACATATATTTGGACTTGGTAATAATCCATGTATCTCGGTCACGTTTGAAACACTGAAGTATACTAGTTTGTATTATGTAAAGTTATGAATAATTCCATGAATAGTGTATAGTCTCTGTCGCAATGACCTAATATAAGTTCAGAAAATACTATACCCATCATGTGTGATTTATATACTCAGGTAATATTACGGAAGGATACACAGAATACCATTAAAAAGCAAACATAACTTGACGAAATGTAAAGGAAAGGTGTGATTTCACATAAAGCCACAGCAATATCATACATACATAAATATACAGGCATATATATATGAGATACCAATCCCTATAATCGATTAGGGGGGTTGCATAAACTACATCGTATGTTGCGATGTCTTTATAGACCGTATTGAGAGATACAATAGTGAGTGTACAAGTTTATAGTTTAGTTTATCGAGATAACACATAAATGTAGCATAGATGGTTATATAGGTAGTTACAACACATACATCAAAGAGACAAATCAATATACCTAGGACATATAATAATAATTGTATACAAACACTAGAGACAGTAAGAATTATTCCTATAACTCCTAATTATACTTTGTATGTATGGGGAAATAGCTAACTGGTTTTTAAGGTATGGTGAGTGCAAGGTAGAGCGCTTCACGTATAAGTATGCAGCGGTCTGGTAATTGAGTGGTCAGGCAGACATGTAACAATGTACTTATAAGTGAATGGGAAGTTTAATGATAGTGTGTGTGTTTTTTAGTTGGCAAAGCTACGTTAAAGGGGCCTTAAATACAGGTCTAAATTGCAAAGCATCTCTTAATTAAAGTACCTATCCAGGATTGGCTGGTACAGGTATATCTAGAGGCCGGAGAGAACTCTATATCAGGCCAGATAGCACTGAGGAGAGGTCGGTCAACACTCTGATGGGCCGGATAGCACCTTGAGGCCGGGAAGCACTCTGATCTCAGGAGGGGAGGTAAGATGCCTTATGCTGCCCCATCTGCTCTCCTATCCAGAATTTACCTGGTTCTGGCGCTTGGGAGACTATAGGGAAAAAGGGCACGTCTGGATGTCACTTCTCTCGGTGTCATAGGTTCTTCTTGTCTCGGTGTAGCGGGCATGGGGGAGAGGAGTAGAAGGGCATTCCTGATTCGTTGCCGGATCCCCTCGAATAACAAACCCGAGGTCCTGTTGGCGGGTGACGTCACGGTGGTCCCATTGGTGACTGCACTACTTCCCTTGGTCAACCAGGAGTCGTGGTGGGCTGGTGACGTCACGGCAATAGTGACGGGCTCCGGAGATACCAGACGTCGCCTTTTGGACGAGGGGGCGGCCTATGGAGGAGCTGGTTGAGTTGTGAGGGGAGTTGTTCTATTTGGTGGGGATACGGTCATATTCTGAGGCCGTGATTCTCTCGGGGGTGCTGCTGTATACCGTGGTATAACAATATATATATTTCACAGGAACATAACACTATTCATAGTGCAGTTGGGTCTGAGTACATGATTAGATTGGTATCCAGTTGTCTGTCTTGTTGGTATAATGGTAAAACCTTGTAAGTTCTTTATGTGGTATCCTGGGTTCGAATCTCCGGTGGATCATATGATGTCATACATTTCATTGGGAGATAATGGTGCTAAGAACAATATTAGTTGATATATATATATATATATATATATATATATATATATATATATATAAATATATACTGTATTATATATAAATATATATATACAATATATACTGTATATATACAGTATATATATATATATATATAGATATATATATTATATATATATATATATATATATATATATATATATATATATACTGTATATATACAATATCTATATATATATATATATAAGAGAGGAAGTATAAGTATTTTGGACACACTAATACTGTGCAAAGTATCATATCTCACCTACTACCATTCGTGTTTCCTTCCGTAATCCTAACTTCCTCTCACTTCTCATACTCTGTCTTCTCCAGGACGAAGAAGTCAGGGCTCAAGTCCTGAGAACAATAATGGAAACTTGCTGGTTGGAGACAAAAACACAAAATGAAGGCCTTATTAGTCATGACTTGCTCAGTTCTGATACTTCGTGGTTGCAAAGTGAAAATAACATTGTGAGAAACATAACAAATATTTTGAAGAATTTTAATTGTGTATAATTGTGCAAGATATTGCAAGACTTCTAGGTATTTGTTTTTCATAATTACAGATAGTGAATTAATACTGCTGAATGTTTAATTTCTAACGATCCACATTCTTGATTAATTTAACATAGTACATAATATAAATTAACAATAAACCTACAATTCTGGTCATTTGAATATGTATTTCTTATGAGTCATATATTATGAAAGTCAAATGTGAAATACTCTATTCTTTCCATTGTGATATACAGATATGTATTCATCCATGGCTTGTTGCCACGCACGAGCACCTCTGCTATAAATATCTACCCACTGAATATACATTCCACATCGTTGGTTCATACTTTATCAATATACATTCCACATCGTTGGTTCATACTTTATCAATATATTCTCCAAGTCTCACTTGTATTAAGTTTTGGTACTATTCCATGTATTCTGGCCACGTATGAAACACCGGGAATTATTATAACTTATTAGTTCCTGGAAAACTGTAGATGATAATAATTCCAAGGGAAACTTTTGAGTTTCTCCCGTAATGAACAAATTCACAAACTACTGTAGCCATTATGTGATTTATTTACCAGATAAAGGTTTACTCTTTAATGTAATGATCTTACTTTCTCAATGTGTGCGTTCTGGCGGTAATTAGTATGGCATTCTAACAAGGTATAGATGTGAGCACTAATAGCTATATATTGTGACAATGCAATACAGGACAAAAAATGATTATGTCGCATATGTGTTAAAACTAATGGTTCAAGGGTTATAATGGGCTTATCAATATTCAGATTGAAAGTAAGTAATAATGCAATAAGATTCACCAGCATCCCTTATATTAGAATTGTATAGAATTATGTGTAATGTATAGGAGAACATCTGATCATGTTATAGAAGCAACTCAAAAACAACAATATTCCTTTTTATTTCTCAGCTATCCAGACTACATAACAAAATGGGTCCATAAATTGTGCCTCTCTGGGATCATCCCGGATCATCTCTCCATTATAGATAATATTTCCCCTCACCGAAGCAAGAGCCTCACGAATATTGGGGGATTAATTTTGGATAGTAGGGAATTTTATATACAATGAAGTCGTTGAATATAATATTTGTTTAAAGGAAGATAGCCCTGACTTCATGTTGGAGATGTGATATCTTTATATATGCTTACATATCTCTCTCTCTCTCTGTCTCTCTCTGTCTCTCTCTCTCTCTCTATATATATATATATATATATATATATATATATATATATATATATATATATATATATATATATATATTCTTGTGCTCTCTCCAATAACTCATATTTTCCCCTATAGTTATTCTTCACTTTTATGTTGAGATTGTTTTTACTTTACTTATAAACAGTAAATGAGACCAAACATAACACAGCCAATGAACAATTAGGAATGTAGGAACTTTATTGCAAAACATAAAATGCCACCCACGAAAAATTCACCAAAATATTTATGTCTATACCCCGACCCAAATAGTTTCTTGACAGGTTAGATCAGTTTGTTTGCAGTCACTTGAACAGCAACACAACAACTCCATAGGCCATACATACAGTTCGCCACACAAGTCCTGTTTCTCACCATCCCAGTAAAATCGTAATTTGGCACGCCGCACCCACCTTCCCAACCCCCCTCCCTCACTCCACCTCCTACCTTCCACCCGACCTTTCTTCCTTCTCTTCAACTGTCCGACTCATAGTATCTCACAGTTATGAAATAGGTGTGTTATGAAGCATTTATACCACTGTCTAGGGTATCAATATAATTAAATGAAAGCAAGTGGCTTAAATGCTTCACAACACACCTACTTCATAACCGTGAGATACTATGAGTCGGACAGTGGAAGGGAAGGAAGAAAGGTGGGGTGGAAGGTAGGAGGTGGAGTGAAGGAGGGGGGTTGGGGAGGTGGATGCGACGCTGCCAAATTACGATGTCATTACAATCTCAAGTCCGAATTTGAAATGTCCAAAATAAAGGTGTATCAATAATTATAGGGGCAAATATGAGTTATCGGAGAGAGCACAAGAAGAAATGTTTAGGAGTGGAACACAGAGATTCGGTGATTTGTCTAATATTATGTAGGTAAATTGATGTTGAAGATAGCACGGGGAAAGATTTACCAAAGACAATGTGGAATAATGCAATTATTAAAGAATGAAGACATGGCATGTCCTGGAGGGACTTATGCAATTGAAGTGATGTAGTATCGGTGAGCAAAATTATTAAACAAAAACATAATATTTATAAGACGGTGTCACAAGGAATTAATTTAGATAATTAAATATTCATAATTATTAAACAATAACATATGTTTTGTAAGCTAGTCACAAGGCATAACTTTAGATGATTACAGATATATAATTATTAAACAAGAACATATTATTTGTAAGCCGGTCACAAGGCATAACTTTAGATGATTACAGATATATAATTATTAAACAAGAACATATTATTTGTAAGCCGGTCACAAGGCATAACTTTAGATGATTACAGATATATAATTATTAAACAAGAACATATTATTTGTAAGCCGGTCACAAGGCATAACTTTAGATGATTACAGATATATAATTATTAAACAAGAACATATTATTTGTAAGCCGGTCACAAGGCATAACTTTAGATGATTAAATATTGTTTTGTTATGCTGTTTACTGAAGAATAACATGATGTAGGTCGAGGTTGACGTTTGGTGTTGTGCCCTTGTATTAACATGGCACGAAATGAGCAGAGAGAACGTTTAGCAAGGTGGTTAATGGAGCCTCCAAATTCAACTTTAGCACCAAACAAGGTTTTCGTCTTTCACATTCTTTGATATTTGATATCTGTCGGTGCACTATAAACCTAAGCCTTTAACCTGATGTTATAGTGAACCATTGTCCATTGTGCAGCAGGTCTGACCATCCCGGCGGCCAATTATCCGAGACAATGGTGATCTCCCGCCCTTTGTTGTGGTGGGCTCGGGCAAGGATCAGGCTGGGAGCACTCGACAGCGATATAGAGAGGGGGTGTCATGGAGGGAGAGATTATCAGACGATTATAGGGAGACGATTATAGGGAGACGATTATAGGGAGACGATTATAGGGAGACGATTATACCAAATAATGTGGTCGGAAAAGGGAGACAAGATGCGCATGTGTGTCACTTGGCTGCATTGATTATGCTTTTGAGAAGTATAAATTACAGCAAATACATTTGCCGATGCTATTCTAAAGTAATGTAAGAAGTTAGTATATATTGTATATTGTTGAGAGTGACTTGCAGTATCGTAATTTATTTCACTAATCCACATTCTACCAAATTAATAGCACTATGAAACAGCTTTTATAATTTGTGAGACAGTAATAGTAATTATTCTGCCTTTCAATAAAATGGTGTCATTTTGTGTTCATTCCTTGGAAACACTAGACGATATTTTATAACTTGTGCAGGACCTCGATTATTCACAAAGTCATAATATATATAAATTAATAATCATTTGACTTCCACTGATCCCTTCTAATCGTACCATAATAGTATAATAATAACGATATTAAACATATAAATAATGCGGCATGGTATATTTAAAACGCTAATTACAGACATTGTTATTGTAGATGTTTGAGACTTGGTTCAGAATCACCGGTGTTTATTTGTGACACTAACCTTTTAACATATTATGATCTACACGCATGTATATTATATTTATATAACTATATTGAGATGAGTATTTATTTGTGTCTGTGGGTGACTGATTGTAGATGTAATATAATATAATGGCGATCTTCAAATTATTCTAATACTGTTGCACACAAATATAGCTGTAGCAGAGCTTCAGTGAAAGAAGGTGTAATGTAAGAGAAACTAAGTTGCCTCTGTCATGAATGGTAAGCAGATATCATGATGTAATTTACTACATATAAGCAAAGTTATGTAAGTGTGTGTGTATGTGTGTGAAGGGTATCGATATTGTGATATATATATATATATTTAATTATTACCTCCGTGGGTGCCCGGTGGCGTTTTGGTTACCACATTCAGCTTACAACTAAAAGAACAGGGGTTTGATTCCCCGGCAGGGAGTGACATTTAGGCCAGCTGGTAAGATCTAACGCCTCTGTTCACATATCAGTATATAGGGAATAATGGTTGTAATCTGAATATACGGTAGTATGACAAGGACAATGGAGGTGGAGGAGTTGTAGATAACAAACAAGAAATACACTGAACACAGATAACTGGTGATCTGACGGAGGGCAAGGAAGGGAAAGTGAAAGAACGAAGGATGTGACAATAGACTTGTTTCGGAATATGTCAGATAATTTTGTAAAAGGTAAAACATATATGAGGTTTGTATCATTTAGTTTAATTCCTAGCTTGTTCACAACAGTTACACTTAATTTAGCTGATGCCATTATCCTTAATAAGTCATTATTAGCTATACTATGTCAATATATAGCCAGTAATATTATACTCGAACTAACAAAGGCACCTATTAAAAGCACTTCATTAAGGTATGGTGGGAAACTTATAACACAAAGATGATGGAAATTCAGTCAGTAATAAACTTGTCCAGACAACAATATTCACAAGATGGTGTTGTTATTAAAGAAAATGTATTTTGTCTTAAGAGAAGTAAGAAACAAATGATATCAACAATAACATTAAACCATGCAAAAATATTATTATTTGTATTGCTTGAAGCTCTAGTAAATTAAACAAACTGTTATGGGTAATGTAAAGGGTAGACTGAACCAATATACAGATTCGGACCTCTCCGGGTGTGGCATCCACCTATATATATACAGCTTAGTTTTCATTATACATTTATGAAATGGTTTAATAAAAACTCCATTCATAAGTAGTTCAAGTAAAGGTCCGCTCAAACCAAAATCTTTATTAGAGCCATCATAAATGTGAAATATTGCAGAAACGGATAGTGGCATGACGAAATATGCAACGGTAGCAATAAAATACAGTGTAAGTGCTGAAAACCGACATTGAAAGCAGGTTAAGGGTTACAGTTAAAGTGCTGCTGCTGACAATATTGTATAGTTCTGATATATTGGTGTACGTGTACAAATGTTGTGAACGCTGAGTGTTAGAACAGTGCCAATTGATACATGGATTTTGCCACAACATTCAGTAAATTTGGATAACTTGTTTCATACATTTCTCAACGTGACCTACTGTGCTTGTTGATAGCCAGAAGTTTAATTAACAAGTTAACCCCTCCCCCCCACAAAAAAAACAAACATATGTTGACAGCACATCATCAACATTAGCTAAGGTCTTTTACTATCTTATTTATTGAGCTTAACTAACAAGTGCTCAAGAGAAAAACAAGTTACAGCTTAGAACATTTGAATCACTCTTGTTTTCTTTGGTATGTGGTAGATAAAATGTATTCAACTTAGGTTACGATCTCAATGTATTGTGAGAATATTTCAATTGAATACAAATTGGTTAATCAACCAGGAGCGTACCCACATGACCCCAAAGACAATGATGTGTACATCTTTGAAATAATAGTACAGTAGTATGTACAATGAGACATCGTGCGTTCCCTAACATAATGATTTGACATTCATAGTCAACCCCAGGGCCTCAGTAGATTATTATCACACACCAATTTACTACCATATAGGAATATCCCTTCATACGACCCAATGTGTGTTCGTTTCGATTAAGCAGTAAATAGGATGTACATTCTGACCAGTGCATAGTTACGATATACGTTGATCTGTATATATTGTGTTGGTGTGCCAATATTATTGCATTGTAGCTTAAATGCAAGCATTACTGGTATTTTGTTTCTTATATTCACTTTAAGTATGTTTAATTACGTTTTGCATTCGCCTTACTTACATTCATCTACTAATGTTATAATATACTTTGAGAAGCCATTACAAGATGAGATATGCAACATAAGGTATACTTACACATAATATATATATATATATATATATATATATATATATATATATATATATATATATGCTCACTGCATGTCATATGGCAACTAAAGTGGGAAGTTTTGGGGAGGGGGTGGGAGGGGTCAGACTATAATACAGTCATATCATGGCGAGTTTAAGTCAAAGGAGTTCGTAGGCCGCAAGAATCGCGTACTGTCCAACTGCAAAATTAGGAAAACCTTCTGGATATCGCTTATGAACCCAATACGGCTTACAGCGGAATTGCAACATCACCTTCGCCAGGTCAGGGACTATAGAGGGCCCTGTATTCAAACAATCATTATGACTTAAAGATGAAGGTGACATTCTGGTTAAACAATCAAACACAACACGAGGAGGAGTAGTCTTGCCGTCGCTTTTGACCCCGTGGTGTGCGATTCGGTTATGATTTAGCTGATCTTTGATAACGTTAGCATACTGTTAGCTGATCTTTGATAACGTTAGCATGCTGTTGACCATACTCAGGATTCGTCCTAAACCTTTTATGTAGTCCTTGTAGCTTACCTATCACCAGATTGTAATAATTCGGCAAGTCGCCTGTTTCTGCGCCACGGCAATCAGACACAATACTGATTTTCCTTAGGTACGTTACTGCTTCATCATACAACATAAGCATATTCCTAGCCTCTGCGTCAATCTCTCATGACTTGATACCTAAACTGCCCATGTCCCACAATGTATTCAAATCTTTACTACATGGTTCATTCTGTGTCTGTAGATATTCACTAATAAAATTGACCGCAATCTTCAACACTAGTTTTCCATATACTTTACTAAGATCAATTTAAGCCAAGAATCAGCTTTCTACAACTAAAAGTAATGACAATAGTAAAACTACCCCCCTAAGTGGGAGGGGGGTTACCCCCATCTTCCCATGGGGGTTTAAAAACATAGAATACACAATTTTGGTGGGCTATACCTAGTATTCCGAGTGTTTTGAGCCCAAAATCAGCCTTCTATGACTAAATTAACGACAACAATATATTTGCCCCTGTGCGGAAAATGGGGGGGCACACACCCTCAAACGGAATGCGGGTTTGGCACCACCCCTAGAGGTAACCCCAGTGGTCCTAGGAATGGCCCTATACTATTGGCCAAACTTTTACAAACATAGTAAATCTCAGCATGGTATTCCTACCTACTACGAGAAACAAACAACCAAAACACGGCTGTGGCAAATCATTCTTAATTAAAGAGGTAGCCTAACAATCGCCGACAATGGAAAAGTGGGGCAAATGAGGACAGGAATGTGAATAAGGTAAATATGAAGTCGAACACAATACAGGAAAAGGAAAACGGGAGTAATCTTCAGAAGTAGGAAGAAAGGGAAAGACCTATTCTATTCTAAAGTCGAAGGACCATTTTATATCGGGACTGTGACGATATAAGCTATAGAAAGAAACACATTACCTTATTGTAGTGTTAGTAATACATGGAAAAAACACTCAATACATAATATGGGTCCCAGTGATTATAAACTAAGGCTTATCTGATTTGCAGAGTAGAGCTGATTTGTATATCGTAAAAGAAGTAGCGGGAATATGGCGATCACTATACTGTATATTAAGTATAGACAGATTGGAGGTTGGACAACAAGTGAACCGCCGGTGCTTACATTACCAGACAATGGCTATATTGTATGTGCAGCTCAGATTGCGCAGTAATTGTTATCACTTATATTATTACCCAAGGCACATTCATACATTCGCATGTAGGCTACTTACTGTACATCGATCTCTGCCAGTATATAAGTAAGGATAATATAATGTATGCATGTAATCTATAAACTATATATTAAGAAAAGAAAATGGCAAGAATGTTAAGTGCGGGCGTACCGCCACTTGCTTACACTATGCGTAGTGGCGTCGGACCTTTCCCATCATGTTCCCGTCTATTTTGACTGCCTTTGGATATAAAAATACATTAGCCTAACCAAACAACCTAACCTAACCTAAGCTAGTATTCATGTAGTAATGACAGGGGGCAAATAGCAGAAAATATAGCGTCGAAATAGACGGGAACGTAACTGCGAGCGCACAACATGATGACCGTACGCCCGATCACTACATCCATCCCAAGAAAATATCATATATTAGAGCCGCGGCGGACGAGTGCACAGCACGCTCAAGTGTGAATCTGCTTGACCTGGGTTCGATCCCAGCCGTGGCGGATATTTAGTGGGTGTGGTAGTACTTCCTAGCATGTATATAATTTGTGCACCCAGTCGGGAGACACCTCGACGACGTATTAATAACATACATAAGAAAGCCATTCCAACAGCCTCCTCTATCTACAACACCCCTTCTCTGCTATCTACACTCTCCCAGCCGTGTGGTCCTAGTGTACTCTCCGATGGCGTTAATGATAGGTTTCGAAATGTAAGTTATTCGATCAATAAAAGAAAACGGAATGTTCAACCTAGACTAAACAAATAATATCAGGTCATGACATGCGTATGTTTTGAAGCAAAGCATTACGTTTCTCATTGGAAAAGTACAATCAATAACAAAAGTCAAATGTCAATTGACTTAATTCAATCAACATAGTTTACGTAAGTATCGGGAACAATATGGTCAGTTTGCTAGGCATTCTTGGAAGCGGATTCTCAAAGTTCTTGTTAGGTTTCAACCATAGGCCTCGATAAAGACGGTTAATTTATGAAGATAGGCGTTAATTATTTTGGTACAGTCGTGGGTGTTGATATGAAGGAGCAACTGGCAAAGTATTTTGAAAACTTTATTGGATTACGTTAGTCATACTGGATTCTTCAAAATTATACGTACGGTATTGTGTATATAATTACTGTAGGTGGAGTTCAGGTAACTCTTACCACGACTGTACACTCAGCGACTTTAGTCATGGTCCTTTCAGAATCTTCGAACTGCTTAAATATGCCAGCGAAATGATCATGCTAGGTCAATAATTAACGAGAAGATTCGATATCTTTCGGAATAGCTTCTAAAACTTACAGCCAAAACCCATGTTCCCGAGTCTACACAGTAGGACATAATTTGTGCCTTAGGTTTTCGAAATTATACCGAACTGAATCGAATCATATTACTTGTTTACCTAGTATGTAAATTTCGAAGATTCGCTTTACTTTCGAGGGTTCCTAATGGACCAGGGTGTATGTATTAAGAGTGTACACTCTACATCATAAATTGTGGCCTTAATGTTTTGAACCTATACCAAACTAAATCGAATCTTCCCAATAACAAAATTATGCGCCTAATGTATTCACTTCGAAGGCTCGACATGTTGCTCTAAAGTTCATAATAAAAATGTGTTTGTGCCTTATAGTGCACGTAGTGTCTGTATAAACAGAACAAGCTAGAATTCCTAGATACATTCTGGAGGCGAAATATTATGATACACTACCGAGCTGTATTAATTAATTTTTTGAGCCACACTTACTATTTTGTTGATATTTACTAGCTAATGTTCATCAACTATTATATTTTCTATAACCCGGGAAAGGCGAGCATCCCCATAAGACGTTTGGTGGTGGAAGGCGAAGGTCCTCATAAGATCCAAGGCCTAAAAAAATCCTTTTAGAAAAGTCCAGTGGCACTCAAAACAAAGCAATATGTGATTATGTGAGATAATATCCCACCATTACTTTCTACCATTCCTACATATGTGTCCCAACCACACACCTCCGCCCCCTTTCCCCTCATTCCTCCCCTGTTCCCCCCTCCTCAATTATCACCTTCAATCCGCTTATTCCCCCTTTTATCGGGTAATTTTTGGCTCAAGTTTCCTTCACGTGGTCTCTATAACATGGGCGAGGCATCTAGAGATCCTTGCAACAGAGAAACTTCTACTTAGAGCCATCAGTGTTGATTGAGAACTCGGGAGAAGAGGATATATGGCGCCGCGGCTCTCCCCTCATGAATGGACCGGTCGGTAATAATACGTCTTTTGCACCCCCAAATACTATTACCACTTGTTTTATTGCTATTAAATGTTAACATCTTCATATTAAACGTAAAGTAGGTGCATATGAATAAGTAATAATGATAACGTAAAGTAGGTGCATATGAATAAGTAATAATGATATTTATGGTAAAATGACAATTTTCGTCTGGAATGAACCAAAATTCCTTCGCATGGCGGGACATTTCAAATACCATAGTCTAGCCTTTGCCGGGGTAAAGGGTTGTCAAGTATTTCTGACCATGACTGTAATCTAAAAATATATGGTTTTAATTAGCAACAAATTTCTGCAAGTGGATATACATTTTTCAGTGATTCTCATGATTATGCTACCTTCTTAGGTCCGTTGTTGTTATTGTTGTTGATGTTGTTATTATTGATTTTGTTGTTAGGGCGACGCTTATTAAACACTGCTGTTTCTCGGTTACTACTGAACCAAATTTGATGATCGTTCACATACATATTTTCTGATCTATTCTCTTGGCCGTATTTTAGATTTTTTGTCCAGTGCACCATGCCACGGGCCTCGGAGTTAACAAGGATGCACTGACTTATAGTCCGCTTGGACTTGTTTAATAAAAGAGGTCTATTTGCAAATTCCATATTATCGAGTAGAATCGACACAGGAATCACGTAAAAAGCGTCTACCATCACTTATCAAGAGAGGTGGTCAGTAGTTGAAGGGATCCAATATAAAATAATATAAATAACAAGGAGGAGGATAGAAGGCCCGGTGTCAAATAACAAGGAGGAGGATAGAAGGCCCGGTGTCAAATAACAAGGAGGAGGATAGAAGGCCCGGTGTCAAATAACAAGGAGGAGGCTAGAAGGCCCGGTGTCAAATAACAAGGAGGAGGATAGAAGGCCCGGTGTCAAATAACAAGGAGGAGGATAGAAGGCCCGGTGTCAAATAACAAGGAGGAGGATAGAAGGCCCGGTGTCAAATACAATATATCCGAACCGTTTAATCTGCAGAGGAAGCAATTTGGATGTTCTATTTAACTAACTGATTGAAATAGTGATATTTTCTAAGAATTGTGATTGAAGTCTTTACCGAACATAATAGTAAAGTAGTAACTAAACTCGAGAAGAAGAGACTTAGTTAAGTTATTTGTGAAATATATAGTCTATCCATTATCATCGCAATAAAAATCATCATCTATATTATATATAATGTGTTTTATCATCAAAATCACCATTACTATCTTCTAACGTGTCAGTACACCAGTTCGTATCTATCGTAGTTAATCATGATTAAAAAATGCTGCCATTTATGATTTGGTCTAGCTAACTTTAAACGATTGTATTTATCATGAAATCAGTACGATGGCGTCATTGTCATTTTACTTTGGCTAATACTAGACGATTTTACTCAACTTATGACAACTCTGCGAGTCAGAGGGGTGTACCACTTTGATTAGGTGAGGTGTTAACTACTTTGAACAGGTTCCATCTCACGAAAAAAGTTAATCCAGCCATGCTATTGTAATCTGGTTATATTAAATTATACAACATATTCAAATTAGCCACTGCTACTGTAACCCGGACTTTGTAATTGGGTGAATTGGATGTACAGTAACACAGACATTGCATCCAGTATATTTGACATCAAAATCACTTTTAAATTGTGTATCCATATAAGTATATGCTGTTACGTAGCAGGTGATTTATCAGAAAATTAAACTACTGCAGCACCAACTAAATATGTCTTTCCATAAGAGAAACATATAGACAGGAATAAACATCACAGGTCACTGTACACTAATACCTCCGGCTTATGGACGCTACACTCGCAGGTTATATATATATATTCATGTTTAGATAATTTAACAGACAGCCGTATTGTGAGCACTATCAATACCAAATATTGTATACAAGAACAGTATTTACGCATGAAATAGTACTGGAACACCAATTATAGTACTGGAACACCAATTATACGTATAGTACTGGAACACCAATTATACGTGATGCCAATATCAGTTTAGCAATACTTTTCTAATATGCAGAATTAACTGGCATCAAGTAATAATCTTAATTACACGGTTCTGTTATCATACACAGAAGGTAAATTATGTCCATTAACTATAGTAGGGTATTTAGTGTAATTATTACACCATTAGTCTTGACCAAAAGGATTATAGGATATATATTTCATCTTAACTGCCCACTTACTATGAATCATTACAGGTCATTACTTCCTACAAAACCCCATAGTACATGTGTAGCGCAGGAGCAAGTTAATGTGTGCATCGAACATTGTTATAGCTAATAACATGAATGGTCAACTATTTTGGGGGATAGCAATTGGGTGATGTAACTACATTTGTTAATGATATATAATACACATATACAAATAAATATATATGAAGTGACGGGGTTGGCGAGAACGGGCTCCAGTTCATGTAAGATTGCATACATCAAAGTAAGGAGGGAACGAAGAAAGCCAAGTTTACCCGAGCACCCCATGACCTCAGAAACTTCCTAGACTCAATGAGACACGGGACATCTAGGACAGTCACCCCAGTTAAAGGGAAATCCTGATGTCCTATCACGGCCGCGGTTTCAAAACACACCCGCCAATCACCAGCCACCATTTGTCCAGACCCCGGATTTGCAGTATAACGAAGAAATGTTTATGCAAGTAAAACACCAAAGGCCTGAATGCTACCGGAACAAATGGAGCTAAGGAGGCCTATAAATTATGATGGTCCTGGAGAACCATCTAACATAATAGTAAAAGACAGCATAGGCGAATTATTACCAAGTTGGCCAAAGAGCTTCAATTATGAAGTAATCAGTATAATCATTATCACATGTATACTAGGCTACGTAACGAACACCTAAGTGTTAAATAAAATAGCTATTGTATGTATGTACCTAATAATAATTCCCATGTATGTATTAGTTAAGTATTAATCATCACAAACTTGATCACAACGTATTACAATATCCTTTTTACCTTGAATTCCTCTAAGCAAGAGGCAAGAATTAAGTCAAACATAGCCTCAACGAAATTTAGGAAAAGTAAGCAAACAACCACTGGGGTAATGCCCTTAACTCTGAATAAGAACGGAGCATTTAACAGCAGTGGAACAATTGTCTTGCCTTCACCCCTGCCCTGAGAGCTCGCCGAACCTGCTGTGTGCCTTCTAAAGTCCGGATACTGAAGTCTTGATTGTGAGAAGCAGTTCATCCTGAAGTGCTGCCCTGTGGACTTACATTCTTCCTGAAGTGCTGCCCTGTGGACCTACTTTCAACGTCGGCCAGACTTTCTCTCAGCTCTCTATACCCTCCTTCATTACCCTAAGTGTTTCTGAGTATCTTACGTTGTGATTATTGATGTGAAGGTAAGGTTAAAATATGTGAATATTACAGTGCTTAATTATCTAGAGATCTGTTTCCAAGATCCTTATTCATTGTGTATGTGTTAATCTCTCAGAGTTTGTAGTAATTGTTATATAGATCTGTGCCTAAGATCTAAGTGTTCAATTTTGATATTTACTTCCTAGAACGTACTACACATATGTTACATACTTGTGTTCATTAAACGCACTTAGCTAAATACTCACAGATTTTCCTTGTATATGTCCAATTCTATTATGTATGTTACAAGTTGAAGTCGAAGTGTATAACGTGTAATTATTCCCTTCTTTAAATAAGAACCTGTTACCTAGAACCTACGCTCAATTTCATATTTTGTTTATCTAAGTTCCCCCTCGTTGTGAAGAACTGTTATTAATTATTATATATACTTTCTTCCCGATATTCTAAATCTACGCTCATTTGTTTAAGCGTTATTCCCCTTATTGTATGAACCGTATTTATGTTCATTTGATTATTGATGTACAAAGTTTTGATTCTTATCGTCTAGGAATTCTAGTCTTGCATAGATCGATTATCTATTATTCATCAATCCGAATACACCGCTTATTGTGTGAATTCTTTACAAGACTCTGTTAACTCGTTCAGATATCTTATTATACCTTTTCGGGTATTTCATTTAGTACAACTTTGTCGTGTACGCCATTTTACCTATAATTAATATTGTATTTAATTATTCGTATGCGCTGATTTTATATAAAGCGTTCTTCAGTATTGTTTAACTATGCTAGTTCTGTTAACTGTACTGTTTATCCGTTTTTCGCTTAACACATTCCGAGCGGCCTAGGCGGTAACTTCTACTACCTGCCAAGCGGGAGGTTTTACCCTAAAACGACCTTGTTTCCGTGCTCTTTTTCATGCATAAACAAGAGCCAGAGCGTAATACAATTATGTA
>CM064526.1:6693340-6755840 GCA_032716605.1 Paralithodes platypus | reverse complement strand
TATTTTGGCAACAATTAGACGACTGTATTCAGGTTAGGAAGGACCTCTAGCAATAATAAGGCTTTAAACTATCTCAACCAACCCTTTTAACTATCATAGATCCTTCCTAAGCTGTACAATATCATTTAAATATAGCTAAACTAAAACATCAAACACGTCGCTGGTACTCAAAGGGCTAACATGTCCGCAATCACCTACAAACTCCATCCACCATCGGATCCTCCAGCCTATTATCTCGGATGCAAAATCCCATCCTACCCCATGCCATATTATTTGGAATAAATCGACTTGGTTCAGAATTAAGTGGTATGGCCTTCCCCCAGTGTATATATATTAAGGTTATTCCCTTTCCGACATTAACATAATAGTATGATCAAATTCAGAGATGCATAAGTATGGACAAAGATGGCGCAAGTGGACCATGTCATTATTATGATTCTAATTAAATCAAAATGTAGTCATTGTTTAACATGCATTTAGGCCAATGGTATTCCATGGTCATTAAATAATTGTAATACGGTCATAATTATGCGCTCCACCACTGTCGGGAATCAATTGTAAGAAATCGTTATCCTACCCAAATGTATGAGCAGACTGCATTCCTTTCTCCAACTAATCTCTAGTTGCTCGGACATCCCTCACAATTCAGGACATTTATGGGGAGGACGGGGGGGGGGGGGGATGATACTTTCACAACATTTACTCTCTCACTCAATAGACAAGAAAGACTCGATACAAAACTGTAGTTTTGTTTGCCCCATCCTGCCTCACGTGTGGCCTCCAGGTAAGGAACACGTGAGTACAACATATTTATATATACAAATAATCTCTTACATCTTCGATAACTGGGATAGCGTTTGTTTACACAGGCTGTTAGGATGTTATCGAATCAATGGTCGGATTGGTACTAGCTTGAGGGGATTTTTTCACCGACACATTTGACAGTTTTCGGTTTGTATTTGCCGGCCTCGATCGCTGCAATCACCGAGATATTAAAAATAATTATTTAAAAAAATAGTTGTGTTCTTTTCGCCAGATGTATACTGTACTGCTACACCTGGTTTATCTGGTTTATATTTAACCTGCAGGTTGTATCTTTATCTGTACAAGTATATGTGAATTTGTCTGCCACCAAGATTTCAAACAAAGTGAATATTCTACTTGCAGGCCTTTAATCTCTATCTATCTATCAATTGCCTGACGCTGTGTTCCCCGAATGGGTGGCCACGAACCAACCGCCCAATGCACCTCTGTCCCCAGTCAGTCGACGCCCCTCCTCCCAACCAGCACCGCCTTCATTCATATACTTCCTCACTCCATCCTTCCACCTTTCCTTCGGTGCACCTCTCCCTCTCTGTCCTTCCACCTCGCTCTCGTACACCCTCTTAGTCATTCTCTCGCTTTCCATACGTTCCATATGGCCGAACCTTCTCAAGTTGTTCCTTTTCACACTTTCCAGCACATCTACCTCCACACTACACCTCCTTACTTCCTCATTCGTCTGTCTATCCCTCCATGTACGCGCTTCTCAAGTAACTCTTTTCCACCGCTTTCACTCTTGGTGTAAGTCTCTTCCCGAATGTCCATGCTTCGCTTCCGTAAGTTAGTGTCGGGATTACCACACTGTCATGCAAGGACTTCTTCACTTCCATACTGACCACCCTATTTCTTGTTACTGCTTGCAACGTTCGTACAACCCTCTTCCCCTGTTGCACCTTCTCCCGCACTTCTTCATCCATAGTCCCATCCTTACTCAACACACTGCCCAGATACTTAAAAGAGCTGACGATCTCCATAGCCTGGCCTGGCCTTTAATACCATGACCAAATGTTGACAACAATAGTTTTCTTCTTCTTGGGAACATAAGGTTAATCCTCTTCAAACTACATTTCTTTATGTGACTGTGTAAATCAAACAATCTGGCAAATATACTGTAATGAGCATAATTGTATAATTTATTTAAGATTAGTTATATTATATTTCAGTATCGACATATTATGTACGGTATGATTAATGCATTAAGTTTCCGACTATAATACGGCAACATTAAGGGGAGGTTTTTAGTGTGTTTCCTAGACTTCCATCAAGCTTGAAATTACACCCCCATGACCCCCTTTCAAGATGAATTTGTAAATTTTTCGGTAGAAAAATGTCCCGGCCGAAGGCCGGTTCCTCTTAAATTACAGGCTCGCTATCGCTCGCCAGGAAAAAATCGACACCTAAATGGGACGAAAGGTCTTAAAAGCGACATAAATGGGGTGAAAGTTCTTAAAATCGCCAAACTAATGGGGCGAACGTCTTAAAATCTCAAAAGTAATGGGGCTAAACATGAGGGAGAAAGGTGGTAAAGAAAAAAATCCCTCAAGCGGAAGTCTCCCCTTAAGCTACATGCTATATTAACCGAAGCCAAATTGATTTCAACATCGCAAATAAATGATAATGACAATAACAAAGAACTTGATTTTCGCACAATGCAGAACAATAATTATGTGATATTGTCTTACCATTATCATCACGGATCCAACTTCACATCACTTTACATCCAGGTAATTCATCCTCGAATCTGCAATGAACCAAAGGAACCAAATTATAACTTACAAATCCTTCTAAATGTTAATGTGATTTTATTATAATTGTTTGCAACTTAAATACTTTCCCGAGTGATGGATCATTTGCCTGGGATCAGACATTGTGTAATTGTAATGCGAGGCGGGTTTAATGGTGGCAGGTTAGAGAGGTGAGTAGGAATTAATTGAAAGTTGAGTTGAATTTATACGTCTACTGTGTATGATGAACTATTGGATTATATTAAAATGTTCCTCATATACACGTATATATATATATATATATATATATATATACATGTATATAACTCCACTTTCAATAATATCCTCCAAATTCAATACAGGTTCTATGACATCGCTATATGGGTGTGTGTAGACTGTAGAGGGTTGCAAAGAGGTAAAGGGATAGTCATTTGCATAAATATTGCATAATTTAGTTATATGAAGTAAACATTTGGGAACTACATTAAAGGCTTACACAAAAATGTTGTATGATTTTTGTCCATGATAAAAAGTTTCATCTCATGAAAAGGGTTATGTATAGGTAAACTTAATTTAATAATGTTTATGCAACCAGGTACACATATGGTTAAAGGTGAACCACATAAGCTGCATACCAAGTAAGATGTATATTTTGTATGCATCAAAACATATTAAGGATGCTCAGGTTTGTGTATAATAAAGTAAATTTACGTCAGTAAAGAAAACAAATATTTAAATTTGTTATATCTGGCGGCGTCTGATACTTGCCTGTCTTTGCAAATTTCGCGCCTTCCAGTATTGTGATGACGTCATAGATTCCAATAGTTGTCAGGCAGCAGAAATTTACCTTTAACTTGACCCAATTTATGATATATGTTAGGGGCAAATTTAAGGATATTCCCGATAATGGTGTATTACTAGAGCATTTAACGTTCTGCTAGATAACTTGTCCCACTTTTGTATCATCTTTGTGTAATTCACCTTTAACATGACATTACAAAATCAGAACAAGAATATAATCCATGCTGTGAATTGTCATCGAATGCTTAAATTGGTAACTGCCATATAGGATAACTAAAACCATTTTACAGTATATACCGTATATATACAGTATATATATATATATATTTTTTTTTTTTTTTTTTTTTTTTCTATGTGATTGAGGGAGGCAAAAGGCATAACTGCCTATAGCGAGTGCCTCCCCCATAGTTGAAAGAGTGACAGGGCCAAAATCAAGGGACGTTCGAGCCAAAATGCCTGGACACACGGAGTTTGAAGCAATTTAAGTCATAGGAAGAGGGAAAGACTGATTCTGGGAGAGAGTTCCAGAGCTCAGATGTTGAGTAGAAGAAAGTTTGAGAGTAACGTTTCACTCTTGGGTTGGAGAGTTGCACAGAGTAGGGGTGGGATTGAGTTGCAAGACGGGTACCACGTGCCCTACGTAAAGGAGGTGGTATGCACTGGGATAGCTCTGAGGAACACTGATTATTATAGTAGCGATAGAATAGCGAGAGAGATGCAACATTGCGGCGGAGAGAGAGAGATTGCAGAGAGTTGGTGAGTGGACGGGAGTTAATGATACGAAAGGCCTTCCTTTCAACTTTGTCTAGGAGAGCGGTGTGAGAGGAACCTCCCCACACATGTGAACAATACTCAATACAAGGGCGCACTATGCCCCTGTACAGAGCAAGAAGCTGTGCAGGGGAAAAGAACCCCCTAAGGCGGTTGAGCACACCCAGCTTCTGGGAGGCTGCCTTAGCAAGACTGGTAATATGGTCCTTCCAAATGAGAGCAGAAGAAAAAGAGACACCAAGAATATTGAGAGAAGATGAAGGGTTGATTTTTGTATTGTTGAAGAATAAGGGATAGTCCGCTGGGAGATCCTGACGGGTAGATAGATGGAGAAATTGGGTTTTGGAAGCATTAAAGTTAACAAGGTTTTCTCTGCCCCAATTGGAAATAGTATTTAGATCAGAATTTAAGAGTTCTATGGCTTCATTACGTTTGTCGTTGAGGGATTGCTGGCTGGGGCGTTCTGAAAAACTAAGGGAGTAGTGTAAGGTTGAGTCGTCTGCGTATGAATGGATGGGAATTAAGGTACAGTTAAGGAGATCATTTATAAAAATTAGAAAGAGAATAGGAGATAGGACAGAGCCCTGAGGAACACCGGAGTTTATAGGGTGAGGAAGTGAACAATGGCCGTCCACAACCGCAGCTATGGAACGGCCGGAAAGGAAATTAGAGACAAAGGCACAGATGGAGGGATAGAAACCGAAGGAGGGTAGTTTAGAAATTAAAGATTTATGCCAGACTCTATCGAAGGCTTTCGATATGTCTAGTGCAATAGAAAAAGTCTCACCGAAGTCCCGAAAGGAGGATGACCAAGAGTTAGTAAGATATGAAAGAATATCACCAGTAGAGCGACCCTTAAGGAAGCCATACTGGCGATCTGAGAGCAGATTATGAGAAGAGAAATGCTTAAGAAATTTGGAAGCAAGAATAGTTTCAAAAACTTTAGAAAGACAAGAGATAAGAGCAATTGGACGATAGTTGGAGGGTTGAGAGCGGTCACCCTTCTTTGGGACAGGTTGAATGAGAGCAAACTTCCAGCATGAAGGGAAGACGTTAGAGGATAGACAGAGACGAAAGAGTTTGCCTAGGCAGGGAGTCAGCACGGAAGCACAGTTTTTGAGAACAACAGGAGGAACACCGTCCGGACCGTACGCCTTATTAGTGTTAAGCCCAGAGAGGGTAGAAAGTACATCTTTAGAAGAGATTAGGATATTAGGCATAAGTAAGAGAGAGGAGGGCGGAGAGGGAGGAATAGCACCGGAATCATCCAAGGTGGAGTTTCTAGCAAAAGTTTGAGCGAAGAGTTTAGCTTTGTCAGAGGAAGAAGTAATGGTTGTGCCATCAGAGTGGGAAAGGGGAGGGAAAGACGAGGAAGAGAAATTGTTGGAGAGGTTTTTGGCTAGATGCCAGAAAGCTTGGGAAGAGCTAGAGTTGGATAGTTCAGTGCATTTATTATTGATGAAAGAGTGTTTGGCAAGTCGAAGAACAGATTTGGCTTGATTCCGGGCAGAAACATATGAAGAATGAGAGTCTTGAGTTTTAAGGCGTCGGTACCGTTTGAATACTTCCTCCTTATTGCGGACAGCAGTAGAACAGGCGTGAGTAAACCAAGATTTTTTAGCATTAGTCTGAGAGAAAGAGAATGGAATGTATGCTTCCATGCCCGATAGGATTACCTCGGTAATGCGTTCAGCACTCTCCGAGGGTCCTCGGCCATGGAAGCAGAAATCATTCCATGGGAAATCAAAGAAGTACTACTATATATATATATATATATATATATATATATATATATATATATATATATATATACCCAAGGTGGTATATATTGGAAGCTACCATTGCATGAACGATGTCATTCACTGCTCCCAATCTGAAACACTCATGGTATTTGTCGTATAATACAACTTTCACAAACCTTTTACAACCTGAAGTCGAGCTAACCACCTTATTGTGACTATTGTATATATATCCCATAAATATTATATAATATACATTGCTATATCAAAGGTAGGCAACATAGGTAACTTCAAAATAATGTCATATATTACATCACTCTCCATCAATGTAGTTATTAGAATCAAATTATTTGTTTAGAATGGGTACAATGCATGAATCCCTAATTTTGGAGAGTAGGTAGCAAACGAAATGTGTTCAATTCACTTGATCAACGATCAACGAGGGGAGGTGTGGTGGAGTGGTCTTGCCACTGGCCTGGTAATCCAAAGGTCCCGGGTTCAAATCCCGATGTATCAATGGGAAGATATTATTGGGATGGAATTTGTGCTGTACCTAGTATCAGTGCATTACCACAAGCCCACCGAAACGTCAATAAAATACCCTCATTGTTCCCTGATCAAATAGCACTGTATGAATATTCCCATATTCAAAATATGCTATAGGGGTGCAATGCCTGGTGAGTTATCTGCTCAACAGGTGGCGTTGTGTGTGTGTAAGTGTGAGAATCCGAGTGTAGGGGGTGAGACAGTGAAGCACGGGAACGAGGTGGCTTCAGAGATGGGGTCGTTTCGGGCCATGAGTGAGCACCGTGCCTCATGTGAAGGCAAGATGTCAGGTGCTCGTTGTACTCTACGTGCTTCACATGTCTCACTCCCTAGACTGGAACAAGACCTCACTTGTTTTTGTCATTTGTTTTTTTGTTTAAAGGAATATAGTGGACACAGATTTTTTTTTTTTGGCAAGTAGTATAACACTTAAGAGTCTTCAAGCATTTTGGAGTGAATAGTGCTACATAAGAGTTTAGGTACTTCTCTTTTTTTTATATAAACGTTGAGAATTTTCGGTGGACAATATATCGGACGACGGATCAGTGTACAGTGAGGAGACAGTACGGGAAGCAGGCTCTGAGGTGCAGCAGCGGGGTTTGTCCGAAGGCATTAGAGTTATAACTAGTGAGGAGGATGTAAGGAAGTTTCTGGAGATACCTATTACTGTTGACCGGGTGTCGGGGATTGATCGGTATGGTCTCCAGTGTTTGGCCACGGTCATGGGGCATGTGGGCACTAGCAGCATGTCAAGAGGTGACCTGGTGGCCTGTGTGCTCGGCGGGGTGCATGGGGCTTCGGATGGAGCGGGAGCTGGGGCACCTTCGGCCCAGCCCCCATTCCACTCGACTCCTACCATGGCGCCCCCTCGGGCTCCGGAGCCGGGTACGTTCCCGCAGGCCGATAGTCACTAGCAGCGTGGTTTGCACTTGGGTGAGTCTCCAATTGTTGCATCTCCTCCTCCTCAAGGTTTAACGGCAGATATGCTCTTCCAGCTTGAGATGGCTAAGATGAAGATTCAGGCTGAGGAGAGAAAGGCCAGATATGAGGCTGAGCTTCGGGTTGAGGCTACGAAGTACTGTGCAGACATAGATCTTGAGAAGTCTAGGGTGGAGTCGACAGGGCAGCGTCTCAGTTCTGGGAATCGACGTCTTGATCAGTCTTTATCGCACCTTCTTAAGTTAGTCCCTGTATTTGACAAGTCGGGTGTCACCGAATTTTTCATGCGTTTTGAGAAGAAGTGCCGGGAGCACCAATGGCCCGAGGTTAAGTGGGCAGCCCTTGTTTCCTCTAGGTTGATTGGCAAAGAACTCAAGGCATATGATGCGTTGCCCTTGGAGTCTTGCATCGATTATGAGGCATTGAAGGAGGCTGTCCTGCGGGCGTACGAGTTACAACCAGAGACGTACAGATTGAAGTTCCGGGGTGTAACGTAGGGTCGTGAGTGCACCTTTCTTGAGCATGCCCGGGATCTGTCCGATGCATTTAGAAACTGGCTGCGTTCAGAGAAGGCATCGACGTTTGAGGAGTTGAAACAGCTGATGCTTCTAGAACAATTTTTCAAGTGTACGGGCGGCGATCTGACGTTGAATCTTAAAGAAAAAAAACCCTAAACTCTTCAGGAGGCAGCTGAGATGGCTGACCTTCGGATGTCACTGATTCGTGGGTGCGGATCTGCACAACGGAACGATGCAGGTAACAAGGGGCGCAACACTCCCCCTCCCCCCCCCCCGAGTCAGTGATACACCATATAACCATTATAACAAGAGCAACGATACTAAGTCTGACCATAAACCTAATACCGTCCCATTTAAGAAGGGTCAGGGCCCTTCCCCACCTCAAGGGAAGCCCAAGAGGGAGTTAGAGTGTTTTCATTGTCATGAGAAGGGGCATTTTGCAAGAGCCTGTCCAAGCAAGCTACCTAATGCAGTTGTGTCTTTGGCTCGCAACATTGGGGTGTCCCCGAAGTCGTCTGAGTTTGCCCGGGGTATAACATCAGAGGCTGGGACACAGCCAGTGGACAAGAATCCGGAAGGCTCAAACCCTGTCCGCGATGTCTTTTGCGACCATCGAGGACGTGGCTGCATGAAGTGGGCTGGTAAGAAGCATGGAGTTGAGCTGTTGTGAGACACTGGTGCCTCTCAGACTTTGATGAAGAACTTTACTGGTAGACCAATAAACGCGGCACGGGTGGTTGTGGTGCAAGGTATTAATGCTATCAAGTCATACCCGTTGGTCAGGATGGAACTGGAGGTAGATGGTGTGACACGAGAGTTGGATGTGGGAATTGTGGAGAACTTGCCTGTTGTGGGTGTCGACCTCCTTCTCGGCAACAATTTTGCGGTGCCTACTTCTGAGGCTTCACCCTTAGTCGTTGCCGAGAAGCCGGCCGACGTGAGTAGGGAGGAACAGGAGTGGGTAGAGGAGTGTAAAGTACAACCTATGGCATGCGTTGTTACTAGATCTCTAGCATCCAAAGTGTCACAGCCTATTCCTCAGTCTCTTGACCAGCGGAGGAACGGTCGGAAGGAGCAAGCTAAAGTTGGGAGTTTTGTGAGTTTTGCTCCAGCGGCTCTCCTTAGCGGCTTAGTACTTGACTCAGAGGTGAGCTCCGGAGTGGCCCCAGAACCTGTCACCCCTAGTGACATGGTTGGGCATGATGGCACTCCGCGACTTAGTAGTTCCCAGTTGGAGGAGAGTTGTGGGAACGGGGCTATCAAACACGAGGACGGGGAAACATGTCATGTGAACCTGTTGGAGGAGTTTGTGAGGCAACCATTTGAGCAGCCTACTGTCCCTGCATTGGTCTGCAGCGGTTAAGGTGGAGAAGGAGAGGGGGGCAGTAGGGCACAGGTGGAGGAGAGTAGGGATTGTCATGTCTCGGCGGAGCAGTGGGCGGGGGACACGAGTTTGGTGGCTGTGAAAGCGCTAGAGCACCTGCCTGAGCAGCAGTGTGCAGCGCTCCAGCACCAGCTCGGTTCATACCCCACTGGTCGTGCTGGGCACCCGAGCCTCACAACTCAGGCGGTGCAAGATGTTCCGCGGGCAGGTCACGTGAATGTTGGGAAACCGTTAGCCTCGTTGTTTCGGTGGTTCAAGGTGGGCGACGAGGCTTGGACATGGTTGTCAGGTCAGGGTCGACCCATGGCTGCCCAGGGTGGTGGTCAGAAGGAGGACATTGAGCAGATTGGTGAGGTTGGCTGTGGAGTGGATGTGCCCGGTCATCGCATAGCCTCCCAATGCTGCTCTAGTCGAATGCAACAGCCCTACCATAGACCGACTGTATCTGGCCATGTCGCTAAAAGCGGTGATGCTGCGCAGGCAGATGTAGTCGTAAGGAATGCGGGGGTGCGCATGTACGGTATCGGCGGGGAAGCCTTAGCAATAATGAACTATGGGAGTGACTGCACAGGTGGTACTGATTGTCCCTCTCATGACCTGGCTGTTCTAGGGACAAAGGTGGAGAAGGAGGGAGACTACAGGTTAGAAGCTGCGGTCTCGGCTGGGTTGTGGGAGGGCACTAGGCATGTTGTTCTGCGAGATAAGTCGTTTACTAGGCTGTGGCAGTGTATCCGCCTGTTTGTTGCTTCTCCAGGCCTGATGTACGGGGTAGAATCCGACATGGAGGCTGGAGACAGTGCAAGGCTTAGTTTAATTCCCTACTGTATAAATCCTGCTCAACAGCCTGTCGTAAAAACAGAGCTAGACGACATGTGGAAAAAGGGTCTGAGGGATAAGGGATATCGTGAGTGGTCGTTGCCAGTGAGTTTGCAACCGGAGTTGAGTGGCAAGATCTGTGTGTATGGTGATTGCAAGAGTGTGGAAGCATTATCCCTGACATACACCTACCCATTGCCCAAGGGTCTGAGGGATAAGGAATGTCGTGAGTGGTCGTTGCCTGTAACTTTACAACCTGTGTTAAGTGGCAAGATCAGTGTGTGTGTTGATTGCAAGAGTGGGTGTGAATTATCCCTGACAGACGCCTATCCATTACCTAGAGTTGACGATACCATAGACCGCATCGGGGCTGCATCGCTAATCACGAAGGTAGAACTAGTGAAAGGTTATTGGCAGGCCCCGTTGCCGGAAAGAGCGAAGAGAAGTGCCAGTCTTGTGATGAACTGGGCAGTTTATCAGTGTCAGGTGTTGTTGTGCTGCCGGAACACAAGTTGGATGTGTGGCATGCTAAGGGCACTGATAATGTTTTGGCTGATTGTTTGTCACGGGAGGGTTTGTTTGCAGAAGAACCCTTGCCGTTCAGTCAGTGTGTGTTGAGAGTGGAGTAAAATTGGCTTGCCCCTGTAAGTGCAGCCGCCATAAACATATTAAAAATGAAAATTCTATAAAAACTCTTTCTTTAATAGTTAAATTTTTAAGTATGTTATAGCTGAAGTTCTGAGTCGAACCTGTGCTTCTCTCAGAAGGCTGGGCTAGTAGAAGCTCGCTCTAGGAGCATATCAGTATGAATTAAGCTATTGTGTTGGGAGGGGTTGTAATTTTTGTTGTTGATGAGAACTGAGCTTTGCCTTCTTTGTTGCGAAGTGGTTAGGGGTGGCGAGTCTTATCGGGGTTCTGCTTGTCAGATATGGAGCTCATGGTTGAGCGTCTAATATCTTGGGTGGGGTGTGACGCCTGCCGCTTAGCAGAACGCCAAGTGGGCTCAGCCGCTCGCTAGGCCACTCGTTAACACTCGCCAGGGCAATGAATTTGGCTACAGCCTATCTACAATGTTGTACTTTCTTTCTTGTGAATCGTCATGTCACAGGCAGTACAGAAGTGGTCTTTATTTTCACCTGTGACAATGCACTATATTTTATATCAGCAGTTATAAGTTTAATGTATAAGACTGAATGATACAGCTAGAGAGTGTGAGTGAGTAAGTGCAGGAGGCAGAGGGTAGAACGCGTAGTGTTACACGTTGTCTCGGTGACGTCATGCAACGGCCGGGCCCTCTGAGTGGCTGGCCGCCTTGCAGCCCTCCTTCCGCGGCAGGAGGTAGCCCCCCCCGCACTCCCTGCTGCCTTTGTGTCTTCCTTGCTCAGAGCTTGCCTGACCAGCATACCCTTCACATCTCCCTTGCTACCTGTTCCCGATTTCTACCTATAGAACACTTTCTCTCTCTCTCAACTTCTTACCTCTTATTCTTCTAATCTATTTAACATCATAACTCCCGTTTGGTTCTGCACGATTTCATATATCGGCCATCGTATTATATGCTGAAGCTCTCAGATATTTCATGTTTAGATAGACATTTTGGAGGGGTCAACATTTTGTTTGTAGAGGTTCGACACACTCGCGGTGTCTCCCTACCTTTTGCTTGGTTGTCTGCTGGGCTATTTAATGCTAGACTGGGGTGAGGCCATTGTTGTTGTGATTTCCAATGTGTACCAGGTTTTGTTGAACCTGTACAATCGCAACGGATACGTGGGAAGCCATGTTGCCTTTCTGACTGTGTACCTTGTGAGTTTAGCACTGTGTTGCGAGTGAGGGCTTTTGCCTCTGCCATCCAACACTGTGCTAACTCGTTTTGCTTTGACTTTGAGAGGGTCGCCAGGAGAGAACCAGATACTAGCGATCTGGATCTCTCAAGAGAGCACCCTGTCATTTAACGTAATTTGGCCGTACAGTCTTAAGGACCTCGCTAGGCTACGAGCCGCTTGCTCAGCCATTGTTTCCTAGCCTACGACATCCCAGCTAGACTTTATTCGCCTAGCAGACACCCGATTAGGATTATTAACTCTTATGTTATGTATGCAGCATTTTTATTCACGTTGATTGTAAGCCTTGGTTGTTGTTGAGTTGCACAACCCGAGCAGGCTTTTGCGTTGCCTGAGGAAGTACTTCTTTTGTTGTTGGAGATAATACTATTGCGCATTTATCGTTATTCCCGTGCCAGTTAACACTGTATGTCCCTACACTTGTCATATCTTGTTCCTGCTTTATATAACAGTTCAAAATCCGATTCGATCATCTTAAGCAGCATCAGACTTTCTTCAGAAGATTCCTGCTCGATGCTTTACGACTTTCATTCACTTTCTTTTATATAGGAGTGACAGTTTATTATTGTTTAGAGTAACTGTAATTATACCTTCTTCTTGTTTGCATTAAATCATTCCAGTGATTTAATTAAGCTCTCTATCCTTTTCCTTGTATACCTTATTAACGTAATTGTATGTTGTTGTGATCAGGCTGTATCAGAGATCATCAGCCTGTAGTAGTAGTGCATTTATACCGAGTTATAGGATACCCCGTTATCGCAGATTTAACTCTGGAGGGTATAGGTGTTTTTGTGCGCCGGCATTATAAGTTCGAGGGTTGGATCTAGTGTTACCGTTGTGGCTGTGTGCCTTTCTAGTCCAATGATTAACCCTCCAGCCCCGGCTATGTATTATATATATATTCCCCGAAACCCGGGGGTTTTGGCCGAAAAACGTCTACGCCTAGGCTACCGCATCTTTGTTATTTGGCTTGCTTCCGCAATCCCGCGCATCCCCAAGCGTAGATGTGTTTCGTACCTGTAGAATGGCGTTAAGTAGAGCTCTCTAAGTCAACTGGTTCAGTTGTGATGATGATTTCATTGGAGATAACTTTATGGCAAAAACAGCCACTTTACACTGCTTTTCGATACTTAACAATAACATAAAGGCACACACGAATAAGCGACGCACTCCGTCTTGTGGCGGGAGATGCGGGGCGTCGGTCCAGCCGGCTGTTGTTTACATACGTCGGGCGGACGCCTCGCACACCAAGCTCACAGACTTTCAAGCACTGGGGGCCTCAGAGCCCTTCCGGGTTGCGCGGACCGAGTTTTTTATGGGTGTTTAAGAGCTCTTCCGGGTTTGAGGGGTTAAGAGCCCTTGTTTTATACGAGTCGTAACATTGTTTAATATGTATCAACCGTAAATTAGATTTTATTTGTTTATCTAATACCTCGAACAATGCATACATATTACCACTAAAGGTTGACATATTCAAATATGTGCATACGTCATACAGCTTGTGACTAAACATAGAAACTACTACATCGTATTCAATTACTGTTGATTACTCCAATACAGACTAAATGTGTTATAATAATCTTGCGTTATTATCTTAACAGACTTTAACACTGGCCATTATCTTAATATGGCCACACTACACATTTACAAATACGGCTGATCAATGTTCTTGTCAATCAAATTCAAAATATAGACATTGCATATAGCATTATCTTGTTTGTTAAAAACCCGTCTAAATAGTCGTATTTCTATTTATGTTAGTCAGTCCGTTATTCTATCATGCCTCATCATAACGAAGAGAGATAGTTTTCAAATATATGCCCACACGCTATTCTATTGTATATGAAAGGAGAGCACTTCAAGGTAAACCACTAATCCTGTTATTACTACTTATCATACTATATCATGCTACCAGGCAACTCTCTCTCTCTCTCTCTCTCTCTCTCTTGTGACGGGTAAATCCTAGTATTATCCCTTGGAAGATTGATGCTGATACACACCCATATCCCCACTCCATAGCTCCTTTATCAAATAATACATGTTTCTTTCTTTTCTGTATATCATTTCATATATTATTCAAGTTAAGTAAGACGTGTGTGACTCGAAGTAGTAGATTATCGTAAGTAGTAGTTTAGTAAATAATTTCAACTAATAATTCATCTAAACCAATAGATCATCTCAACCAGCAGATTATCTCAACCTGTAAATCATATATATCAGTAGATCTTTTCAACCAGTATATAATCGCAACTAGTAAATATTCTCAACCAAAATGCCATCTTCACCCACTGGACCCAAGCGATGCACATTATGCGTCGCCTATGTATGTAGCGCTCAGTCCGAGCGATGCAACGGTTGCGTTTTTGTTAATTACTTTTGTCCTATGGCACCTAGAGGGTTCAGATGTGTATGACAACTGCTTTAGGATCCCACGGAACAATACCGATGTTGCAACCCTCCAAGTCTAGCCGCGTGCGTGTGGGCGCGCGCGGGAGTGATTTTCGAGTATTTTGCCTACTCATCGCCCCATGTTAATTGTGACTTCCGCCAGCTCGCAGGACCCCTATATGACCTAAGTGAGCGTTTTTTTGTTTTTTTTCCTTCATTATTAACCCATCCCATGTGTTTTCAGGAAAAAACAAAATTACAAGTGGCCGGGCCTGGAGTGTACATTTATTATAAATCAGCCGGGGCTCTGTGGGTTAACTAGTACACAAAGTCTACCAGAATATCATCACAACTAATAGATATTCTCAATCAGTCGATTATCTTAACCAATCAATTATTTTAACTTGGTGATCATGTCAACCAGTATCAACTCTACCAGTCCATAACTAACGTCTCCTACCTTAACAGTACTATGTTTGAGTTTGTGTGTACCGTATTGTACTTTTTATCTATGTGTGTCGAAGAGACAAATGGCAAAGCTGCATGTAACAAGTGTTTACCCCAAAGTTGAAAGAGTGATACAGTGGCAATATCAAGGTACTTTTGAGTCAAAATGTATGGTCACACGAAACTTGAAGCAGATGAAGTCACAGGAAAGACAAATTGAGGGAGAGAGCTTACTTGTTGAGTTAAAGAAAAACAGAAAATCGGTTTACTCTTGAGTTAGAAACTTGGACATAATAGGGGTGTGAGTGTGTTGAAAGGCGATTGTAGGGAAAAGTAGGAGTTGAGTTGATAAGACAAAATAATTTTTGATTCTACCCTTTTAACCTCTGGGCTGCGCAGCCCCTGTAGTATACACCATACCCCTGTGCGTAGGTATTTTCATTCATTCCTCACTAAAATTGTTAATTTACCATAAATATCAGTATTACTTATCCATATGCGCCTATTTTACGTTTAATATGAAGATATTAACATGTAACAACAATAAAACAAGTGGGAATAGTGCTTGGGGGGTGACAAACGCGAAATATGCCGAGCGGTTCATTCATGAAGTTGACAGAGAGAGAGACTACACCTTACCTTCATGAGCTATGGAGAGAGACTGGAAGCTAGTGCTAGCTTGTTTCTCTCTCTCTCCTCCCTCCACTTCCCTCCCTTTCGACCTTGAAACCGAGTAAGAAGTGTTGGCACCATAAGTAAACCAATAATCACAGGAATAAGATAAAAATAGGTGATAATTGAAGGGGGGGGGGGGGGAAGGAGGGGACTTTGACATATGTGAAGGAGTGATTAGAGATATGGAGGGGAATTATCTCACTTAAACACTTTTTTTTTTAAGTGCCACGGGTGTTTTAAGTGGTTTTTTTAGGCCTAGGATCTTAAGAGTCTACCCGCAGTCGCCCAGTAAAACCTCTTAAGAGTCTCCCTGCAGCTGCCGGGTTAAAAAGAGCGGCATGAGTGGAAATTCCCCACACATGCGACCAGTACTCGATATATGGGCCCACTCACCCCACTGTGCCCCTGTACAGACTAAGAAGCTGAGGAAACTGTTTCAGCAAAAGTCGTTATATGTTCTTTCCAAGAAGTGTCAGGAAAATAAAAAAACACCAAGAATAATGAAGAGTTGATTTGTGTATTGTTGAAGAGTAAGGGATAGTCCTGTGGTAGATTACGACGGGTAGGTGGATGGAGAATTTGGGTTTTGGAAGCATTTAAAATAACAAGATTATCTCTGACTCAATCAGAAATAGGTGATAGATCAGAATATAATCAGAATATACTGTATCATCATAATTATACCATACATCATGTGAGTTTTGAAATAATTACATGGTGCGTCGTTGTGTAAAACTAGTTGAATACTGCAAGACCATCAGCATTATGTGGATAGCACTAGAGGTACAGTTGAGAAGATCAATAATGAATATAACAAAAAATAACTGGAGACAGGACAGAACCCTGAGGAACACTGGAGTTGATATGTTGAGGAAGTGAGCGATGGCCATCCACAACTGCATGATACAATATGTGCCACTCTATCAATGACTAGTGCAATAATATTTAAAAGATCATACTGAAGTCCTGAAAGGATGATGACCAACAGTTAGTAAGATAAGAAAGGAGATCACCAGTAGATCGACCTTTTAGGAAACCACACAAGCCATTTATATTTAGATTACGGAACGATACATTTTGGATTCAAGAACTAGAGATGCAATCAATTCAGTGATAGTTGGAAGGTTGAGAGTGGTCATCCTGCTTTGAGAGAGGATGAATGAGAGCACACTTCCAGCTAGAAGAGAAGATGTTAGAGGAAAGGCAAAGACGGAAGAGTTTGCCTAGACAGGGAGTTAGTACAGAAGAACAGTTTTTAAGTACAACAGGAGGAAGACATCTAGTCCATATGCCTTCTTAGTATTATGCCCGGAGAGGGCAGCAAGTATATCCATATTAGAGACAGGCATAAGGGGGTGCAGAGGGAGGAATGCCAGTGGAATCATTCGAGGTGGAGTTCGTCAGAGGAAGAATTGACAGTTGTGCCTTCAGAGTGGAAAAGAGGAGTGAAAGACGAGAAAGTTAAATTGTTTGAGAGATTTTTGGCTATATATCAGAAAGCTTGAGAAGAGCTAGAGTTGGAAAGTTCATTACAGTTGTTATTGATGAAAGAGATTTTGGCAAGTCGAAGAACAGGTTTGGCACGATTCATGGTAGCAACATAAAGTTCGAGATTCATGAGCTTGAAGGCATTGGTACCATCTGAATACTTCTCCTTATTGTGGAAAGCAGTAGAACAAGTATTAGTCAACCAAGATGTTTGTGCTTTAGATTGAGATTAAGAAAATGGAATGTAATGCATCCATGCCCGAGATAATCACATCAGTGATGCGTTTGGCACACTACTTGTATCCAGGTATATATTTAGAAATGTGCATACTACCCAGCGCAGACACATATCAGTTTAGTAAGGACCTCAGGTTACTGAAGGGTTAAGGAATAACATGCAGCCAATATCTTACAACAATGAGAAACGAAACTATAACAACCATCTCGGTAACCAATATATTACCGACGCAACCATCACCCGCCTCACTTGATGCCCTGCATATAATATCATGTTTTGGTATTCATGACTTTTTGATGGGCGAGGCGCCTCTTGTGCGGTAAAAGTTTGTTTGTTCAAGTTTGATCGTTCGCTCGGTTCCATGCCATCTCAACCAAATTACCATTTCAACCAGTACATCCCAGCCAGTTTCTATTCAACCTTGGCCAGCTTTATCAGTGGTAACTTACAGTCATAACCTACCGTAACATATCCTAATAAAACATAGCATAATAGCAATGGTTGACGAATCATGAGGTACAAATGTTAACAGAATTGGACGAAAAAATCCTGAAGAGAATGGGCCATTATTATGGTTGACAACGTTTGTTAACTTGCAACATAATAATAATAATAATACATTACCAACCTCAATAAGGTTCCATCCTCGTCACAGTGTATACTGGTTCAGTTGGAAACAACTGAGGTCTAGTGGGTCCAAAGGCCACCGCTTTAATCTACAGTGTCGCCCATGTGTCTTCTTTTTATGTTGAATTCCTTAACTAACGTGACAATATTTGTTGATCTTTGGAATAAACTCAATAAGTTAAATGGCACCTGAATAGTGGGATGGATATGTGGGGTTAACCTCAGGGACGGGGCATCGAGTGAGGAATTAAGAACGCGTCTGTGCATTAGGAGTATCAGTAAAATGATTCGCATGAGCCGATTTGGTTGGTTTGGACATGTGGAGAGATGATCAAAACTGGGTTAATAAATGACGGACTGTGAGCGTGGGGGGAGCTGCGTGTAGGGGTAGACCTAGAAAGACGTCGGATCAGGTAATCCTATTATTTACATTTTGGAGGTTCATTTTGCAGTTCGAGAGTTCATACTGGACCTGGATTTATATTGTTGTTAGTACCATCATATATTAAGCCCTTCTGTACCGACAACGTATTTGTTATTATTGTGGCTATATCTAGACGATTGTATGAAGCTTAGGAAGGATCTGTGGTAGCTAAAACGGGGAATTGAGAAAATGTGTAGCTAATGTGTAATTGCTACACGTCCATGATCCATCTCAAGCTGAATACAATCGTCTAATAATTGGCGGAATATAATGAAAAGGACATTAAAGGTAGTGAAAGGGTTAAGTATGAATAGTCTCTTCGTGTTATATATGGTATTAAGGGGGGTCACCTGCTTTTTTTATCTGTCTCTCCTTTTCTCTCTCTCTCTGGCTTGTATCCATTCGGCCCTATTCAGCCAACTGTTTTAAGACATTTATCCCCATTCAGGTGTCGATTTCTTCACAGCGAGAGATAGCGAGCCAGCATTGTATGGAGAAATCCGGCTTCGCCGGAGAAAATTTGCTATCGAAAAATGTACAAAAAGCTTGCTGTTATAACAAAAATATATATATGCTGGATCGCTACTACTCGCCAGGAACATATTGACACTTGGATGGGGGTAAACGTCTTAAAACAGTAGGCTGAATGGGGCCGAATGGATACAAGCCAAAGAGAGAGAGAGAGAAAGAGAAAAAAAGCGAGGTGGCCTCTCTTGACTTTCTGAAGATCCATGTCGCACTATCTGTTGTTGTTGTTGTTGTTGTTCCCCAAGCTGCCTGGCCGAACAGCCCCAAGGCCCCGAGTAAGGCCAAGGCCATAAACGAGCGACCCCACAGAACCCTCCCTGCCGACCACAATAAAGCCTGGGTGACCGAAGCCACTCCATGGCGGGGGGCTGAGAGGGTGCGTAAACGCCCGGGAAACCAAAGCCCCACCCAGGGCCCTGTGCTCCTCAGCAATTATGAAGAGAAAGTTGAGGGGCAAAGGAATAATGTGACGCTTTAGCTTCCAATCTTGGTAGATTGGGAGGTCAATCCACGGAAGAGACGCCGTCACTCGAGATCTAGAAAATATATAAGTAAAAGGAACAGTCAGAGTAAGCTATGGGTATGGCAGAGATCGCTCAGGTCTCACTCTGATAGATCAGCCCATCACCAGTTCCACGCACTATCTGTTCTGTTCTATGGCTATTATTAGACCATTTTCTCCAGATTAGGAAAGGTACATTAAAGTCAGAGAATTGATTGAGATTGTCGTTACACCTTTAATTAGCACAGATCCTTCCAAGGCTGCATATAATCATCTAACAATAGCCAACATAAACTGGTAACACGCGTCATATCCTCAAGGAGTTACGTTTACTCCATTATCAACGGATTTATCGATATTTAACGGGAGATGGGCCGTTTTTCAGGCCCCCCTTCTTCCTCATGTTTAGCCCCATTAGTTTTCAGATTTGATGACGCTTGGCCTATTAGTTTGGCGATTTTAAGAGTTTTCGCCCCATTTATTTGTCAATATTCAGACTTTTTGTGTCATTTAGGTGTCGATTTTTTATTTAAGAGAAACCGGCCTTCGACAACTTTATCTTGAAGGAACGTTTCTTTGTTAAGCTTGATGGAGGTCTAGGGAGGAAACTAATATAATAATTAAAACTAAAATACATAAATGACCAAATAAAAACGACCCATCTCCCCTTAAGGGGGGTGACGTGTTTTTGTTCTGTCCTTTTCCATCGTTCTCTGCCTTGTATCCATTTGGCCCCATTCAGCCTACTGTTTTAAGACGTTTATCCCCATCCAGGTGTCAATTGTTTACTGGTGAGCGGTAGCGAGCCAGCTTATATTTTATTTTTGTTTGACAGCAGGCTAAATTTGTACATTTTTCGATAGAAATATTTCTCCGGCGAAGCCGGATTTCTTCATATAATGCTGGCTCGCTATCGCTCGCCAGGAAGAAATCGACACTTAGATGGGGATAAACGTCTTAAAATATTTGGCTGAATGGGGCCGAATGGATACAAGCCAGAGAAAGAGAGAATAGGACAGAAATAACAAAAAGCAGGTGTAAGGCACAACTAACAAACTGGTACATCTGTGCATTATAGCTATTCCCTGTGTTCACAAAATGTACAACAGCGGCCGAGTAATGGAAATATAAATGTACAACAGCGGCCGAGTAATGGAAGTATAAATGTACAACAGCGGCTGAATAATGCAAATATAAATGTACAACAGCGGCCGAGTAATGGAAGTATAAATGTGGCGAGTAATGGAAGTATAAATGTACAACAGCGGCCGAGTAATGGAAATATAAATGTACAACAGCGGCCGAGTAATGCAAATATAAATGTACAACAGCGGCCGAGTAATGCAAATATAAATGTACAAGAGCGGCCGAGTAATGCAAATATAAATGTACAACAGCGGCCGAGTAATGCAAATATAAATGTACAACAGCGGCCGAGTAATGCAAATATAAATGTACAACAGCGGCCGAGTAATGCAAATATAAATGTACAACAGCGGCCGAGTAATGGAAGTATAAATGTACAACAGCGGCCGAATAATGCAAATATAAATGTACAACAGCGGCCGAGTAATGGAAGTATAAATGTACAACAGCGGCCGAGTAATGGAAGTATAAATGTACAACAGCGGCCGAGTAATGCAAATATAAATGTACAACAGCGGCCGAGTAATGCAAATATAAATGTACAACAGCGGCCGAGTAATGCAAATATAAATGTACAACAGCGGCCGAGTAACGGAAGTATAAATGTACAACAGCGGCCGAGTAATGGAAGTATAAATGTACAACAGCGGCCGAATAATGCAAATATAAATGTACAACAGCGGCCGAGTAATGGAAGTATAAATGTACAACAGCGGCGAGTAATGGAAGTATAAATGTACAACAGCGGCCGAGTAATGCAAATATAAATGTACAACAGCGGCCGAGTAATGGAAATATAAATGTACAACAGCGGCCGAGTAATGGAAGTATAAATGTACAACAGCGGCCGAGTAATGCAAATATAAATGTACAACAGCGGCCGAGTAATGGAAGTATAAATGTACAACAGTGGCCGAGTAATGGAAGTATAAATGTACAACAGCGGCCGAGTAATGCAAATATAAATGTACAACAGCGGCCGAGTAATGCAAATATAAATGTACAACAGCGGCCGAGTAATGCAAATATAAATGTACAACAGCGGCCGAGTAATGCAAATATAAATGTACAACAGCGGCCGAGTAATGCAAATATAAATAAGTAAATATATCGCTCTTTTAACCCTTTGGTGATTATGCTGCATTTAGACAGTTTATTCTGGCTATCATTCGACGATTTCATACAGCTGAGGAAGGATCTGTGGGATTTTAAGGAGGGATGAGCGTATTTATTTCCTCGTTTATATATGTTTTTATCATTTTGTTTTGTCCTCCTCAGACCTCCATCTAGCTTAGAAAAACACCACCTAGACCCCTCTTCAAGATGAATTTGTACATTTTTCGGTAGAAAAATTTCCTCGCCAGGAAAAAAATCGACACTTAAATGGCACGAAAGGCCTTAAAATTGACAACGAATTAGAGCGAAAGGTGTTTAAATCGCCAAACTACTGGGCCAAAACACGAGGGAGAAAGGGATCCAGAAAAAAAACCCTTCCCCCGTTAAATAGACGGACTACTGTATACTGTATAGGGCTAACTACAGCATGACCCTGGGAATGTCAAGACACTTTTACAAACACTTATGATATACCGTATACATAGGCAATTCCTGAACCAGTGTATTCTTATTCTCAATAGTTCTATATCAGCAATTAACACGCAAATACTCATAAAAAAAACCAGAAAAAAAATTGTGCAATGATATAGTCAGTTTATTTTTGTATTTTTTTCCAAGCTGGTGGTAAATTGCCATGTGCCCATCTTCATCACTCAGATAATACGCAGGTTGAATAGCCTAACATGTTGTCTATTATGAAAAACCAGGCAATAGTATAAGGCAGACATAGTAGTTTCATATATTTCCATAAAGTATCCAGCACACAGTTGCCAAGGTATTCAATCTACCGTCAGCCGTAATACAACAACCTATAAGTTATATCAGTGTTAATTAACGCATTTTAATTTGAGTTCCTATATTTTTCGAGAAATGTATACAGATGGATTTTCCTTACACAGTTGTATTTTATATAAATTATGATAACTGCTTCCAATATTAGATTAAATATACTGTTGATACAGTATTTGGGTGAGTATACATAATTATACACAACACATGAGTTAATTGTTAAGTTGACAAATGCAGCAACACTTTGACTAAAACTAGGCAGTGCCTCTCACACCATCACCTGCTACACATCTAAAGTTACCATTTTTATATATACAGTATATGGACAATGAAATATAAACATATACACCATAAGAGTGAAAATAATAGGTTAGGTTAATGTTACGTAATTTACTTACTGTTATATATTTTTAAATACATAACATACACAAAAATCGTTCTTTATCAGTCTACCAAATAGACAACTGTATGTCAAAACACCAAAGGACAAATCAACAGAACACAATCACAGTAATGATGGAAGCACAATAGTTATATTCAATTAACAGCACAACAACAGCTGAGCTAGACCATTGTAAAATATAACAATTAATATGTTTTCGTGTGGTTGAAACGCAAACAATATATGAGGTATACAATATATGAGGTATACAGTATATGAGGTATACAATATATGAGGTATACAATATATGAGGTATACAGTATATGAGGTATACAGTATATGAGGTATACAATATATGAGGTATACAATATATGAGGTACAGTATATGAGGTACACAATATGAGGTACAGTATATGAGGTACAGTATATGAGGTACACAATATGAGGTACAGTATATGAGGTACACAATATGAGGTACACAATATGAGGTACAGTATATGAGGTACACAATATGAGGTACAGTATATGAGGTATACAGTATATGAGGTATACAATATATGAGGTATACAATATATGAGGTATACAGTATATGAGGTATACAATATATGAGGTATACAATATATGAGGTATACAGTATATGAGGTATACAATAGATGTGGTATACAATATATGAGTATACAGTATAAATATATGAGGTACACAATATGAGGTACAATATATGAGGTATACAGTATATGAGGTATACAATATATGAGGTATACAGTATATGAGGTATACAGTATATGAGGTATACAATATATGAGGTATACAATATATGAGGTATACAGTATATGAGGTATACAATATATGAGTATACAATATATGAGTATACAGTATATGAGGTATACAGTATATGAGGTATACAATATATGAGGTATACAATATATGAGGTATACAATATATGAGGTATACAGTATATGAGGTATACAATATATGAGGTATACAATATATGAGGTATACAATATATGAGGTATACAATATATGAGGTATACAATATGAGGTAGAGTATATGAGGTACACAATATATGAGGTATACATATATGAGGTAGACAATATGAGTATACAATATATGAGGTATACAATATATGAGGTATACAATATATGAGGTATACAATATATGAGGTATACAATATATGAGGTATACAGTATATGAGGTATACAATATATGAGGTATACAATATATGAGGTATACAGTATATGAGGTATACAATATGAGGTACAGTATATGAGGTACAGTATATGAGGTACACAATATGAGGTACACAATATGAGGTACAGTATATGAGGTACACAATATGAGGTACAGTATATGAGGTACAGTATATGAGGTACACAATATGAGGTACACAATATGAGATACAGTATATGAGGTACACAATATGAGGTACAAAATATGAGGTATACAGTATATGAGGTATACAGTATATGAGGTATACAATATATGAGGTATACAATATATGAGGTATACAGTATATGAGGTATACAGTATATGAGGTACAATATATGAGATACAGTATATGAGGTATACAATATATGAGGTATACAATATATGAGGTAAGTATATGAGGTATACAATATATGAGGTATACAATATATGAGGTATACAATATATGAGGTATACAGTATATGAGGTATACAGTATATGAGGTATACAATATATGAGGTATACAGTATATGAGGTATACAGTATATGAGGTATACAGTATATGAGGTATACAATATATGAGGTATACAGTATATGAGGTATACAGTATATGAGGTATACAATATATGAGGTATACAGTATATGAGGTATACAGTATATGAGGTATACAGTATATGAGGTATACAATATATGAGGTATACAGTATTATACTGTAGGTATTATGACTAGTAGTGTACAATATATTACGGTATGTTATGCTATGCTACAGACCAGGGTTTGAGGCTCGGCCTGGACGTACATCAACTACGTTGATTAATTAGGACTCAATTTACTATACTAGTGAGGCCTTGAATGCATCACAGCAAGTAGAAATACTTTTCTATAGTACTTGGTGACTAGTGTTTTAGTGTGGATGTATAGTAAGTGTGAACGGCATTAAACTAAGTGACCACAAGTCTGAGCGGGTGCGAGCCCTAGTGGAGGGAAAGGGTTTCAATTGAAACTATCACATAATATATCATATTATATCCTTGGTGTGTGTGTGTGTGTGTGTGTGTGTGTGTGTGTGTGTGTGTGTGTGTTTTTATGAGAAAGACAAAAGGCAAGGCTGCCTGTTAAAAGTGTCTCCCCCGAAGTTGAAAGAGTGACAGCCAAACTAAGGGCGGTTGGTGGTCAAATGGTCATCTTGATATTTGTTTTGTGGTAGATAGTTACGGTTACCACCAGCAACAAAGGATGTATAAACATTTTACAAATGAATGTTAAGTTACGTAAAGCCGGTGTCACACGAGCGCTTTTTCCGGCAATTTTCGATGAGCAAGTTTGTTCTCGTACTATTATGAGTTTTTTTCGTATTGGAATCAGAAACTAGCTCGAAGGTAGATTATATTAGGTGGTATAATTCTTACGAAACTTATATTCTGAAGCTGCCAGACTACAATTGCTCGTAAAAGTTGACGGAAAAATCGCTTGTGTGACACCGCCAATACATTACCATAATTCTTCATCCCAATTAGTGTGTGACCTGACTTGATCTGTTATGATAATACCGACACATATTATTCAGTATTGTGTTTGTCTTTGGTATACTGGCATCAGAATATAGACTGAATATCCCTTCTCTTCAACCATTGTGATAACTAATCCCTCCCTCCCTCCCTCCCTGTCATCCCTTTAGTCCCACCCTTTGTTACACAGAATGATAAGTTAGATGGATTACTATGTGCTGCCAGTCATGCAAACTATACTTCAGTTTGGTATTATTGTCAGCCTATCCAATACATTCACTGGAGCATTTGTCTCCTTCACACCTTTGTCACATTAAGGGGGGTGACCTGCTTTTGTTATTTCTGTCCTTTTCTCTCTTTCTCTAGCTTGTATTCATTCGGCCAACTATTTTAAGACGTTTATCCCCATCCAGGTGTAGATTTCTTCCTGACGAGCGATAGCGAGCCAGCATTATATGAAGAAATCCGGCTTCGCCGGAGAAATGTTTCTATCGAAAAATGTACAAATTTAGCCTGCTGTCAAACAAAAATAAAAAATATGCTGGCTCGCTACCGCTCACCAGTAAAAAATGGACACCTGGATGGGGATAAACGTCTTAAAACAGTAAGCTGAATGGGGCCAAATGGATACAAGCCAGAGAAAGATAGAAAAGGACAGAACAAACACAGGTCACCCCCCTTAATCTAAACTAACAGTTTCGGTTCATTTAAGGGGGGATGGTCGGTTGGTCTGGCCCCCTTTCTTCCTCATGCTTATCCCCGTTAGGTTTGCAATGTTAGGACATTTGCCCCACTAGTTTGTCGATTGTAATACCTTTCGCCCCATTTCGTTGTCAATATTAAGACCTTTCGTGCCCTTTAGGTGTCGATTTTTTCCTGACGAGCGATAACGAGCCTCTAATTGTGGAGGAACCGGACTTCGCCCGTAAAAAATTTCTACCGAAAAATGTACAAATTAATCTCGTAGGGGGATCTAATGTATGTTTGTTTTAAATTTGATGAGGTGTAGGGAGGAAACTAAACGGTAAATTAATATATAAATCAATAGATCCCCAAAATAACCACTGTCCCCTGAACCCTTTCACGCATTTATGACGCAGAGGTTGCCAGATTAGCAATAAGTAATAGAGTTCTCTCACTCTTATAATTACCTCTCCAAAATTAGTTTTCTGCTCACAGCTAACTTAAAGACAACTGCAGAGGTTGAAGTAACTAAACTAAAGGTTTCTAAATACCCCTGATGGTAACAAAGGCTTTAAAGTATCCCCAATAGGCTCAAAATCGCGTCATATGTTGGAGAGGGTTAAGTTGGATACAATATTTTTGTTCCCGTTCGAATGTATGCGAAAATTAAACGTGTGGGAAGATATAGCCGCCAAATTTGACTTGTGCTTACATTCCGGGTACAACAATATATATATATATATATATATATATATATATATATATATTCTCTTTTAAACAGACGAGGTTAAAGGCAATAGCAGTTTCAGCATTCAGGATTTTATTGTTACAGCTTTCAATAGTTCTAACAATTTTCCTCTGGGGTTCAGAGATGAGGTACAACAGGTTAGCAAAATTCATGGTGGATCCAACGTTTCACAAGTAAACATCTTGCATCTTCAGGGAATGGAGAGGTAATGATTAGATTAGGGACAAAGCATCATATTTATACAAAATTCGAGGATCAAGAATAGGAAGGCGGGCGGAGCTACTGGGTGTGTGGTGGCTGTTCATTGGTGGAAGGCAGTCTGTTCGCGAGACGGGCACTAAATCTTATCGGTGGTTGGTTGTTGGCTGTGGGTGGCTGTGATTGGTTGGTGTTGTCAGTTGTGTGCTGAGCGCGGAGGCGTAAGGTAGGGGGGCACGGGGCGAGAGGAAGGGGGGCAACATGCCTGTAGCGCTTGCCTGAAGGAAGAATTTGAAGGTCTTGAGTTTGGTTGTTGATGCTGGGGTTGAGTGTTTGGATGTATAGAGCTTCTAAAATAGCTAGTCTTCTGGGGTCTGATTCTTTGTCGAGTATGGTGGTTTGTTTGTCTAGGTCGGCGCGAGTTAGGGCAAGATGGTGGGGGGCTTGATAGTGATCTTTTATAGCGCCAGATTGAAGGTGGAGGGTTAGTCGACGGGAAAGGCGAGTCTGTGTCATACCAACATAGGATAGGGGTCCACAGTCCCCAGAGGTGCAAATATGCTGATATATCACATGATCGTCTTTCGGTTGGTTGGTGGAAATGGGGCGGTTACGGAGGACAAGGTTGGAGGTCTTAGGAGATTTGTAGTAAATAATGAGTTTTATTTTATTGTCAGGGTTGGTGGGGAGGACGGCCACCACACACCCAGTAGCTCCGCCCACCTTCCTATTCTTGATCCTCAAATTTTGTATAAATATGATGCTTTGTCCCTAATCTAATCATTACCTCTCCATTCCCTGAAGGTGCAAGATGTTTACTTGTGAAACGTTGGATCCACCATGAATTTTGCTAACCTGTTGTACCTCATCTCTGAACCCCAGAAGAAAATTGTTAAAACTATTGAAAGCTGTAACAATAAAATCCTGAATGCTGAAACTGCTATTGCCTTTAACCTCGTCTGTTTAAAAGAGAATCTATTACCTGGCTATACTAACATATATATATATATATATATATATATATATATATATATATATATATATATATATATATATATATATATAAATAGATGTTGTGCAGTTTAAGAAGGATCTGTGGTAGTAAAAAGGGATAAGAGAGAGTTCCAAGCCTGTTAATTGCTGGAAACCCTATTAAAACTTAATAAAATCGTCTAAATAACAGCCAGAATAATATTAAAAAGACGTCGCCGGTACAAAAGGGGTTAACAATGTTTGTATTTAGTTTCCCAAGTTGTCTACAGTTCCAAAGACTTGCATTAGGTAGATCCGTGCATCCAGAACACGGTATTTGTTTTCAAAATTGTTGTAGGTTTCTTATTTTCTGAAATACCGACCTAATAACATAGCCTACTCTGATAGTGTGTCACGTGGCATTTATATATAATGCATGCACTAACAGAATGAGCTCTATTAGTTCTATAAAGTAAGTTACAAACATACAACAATTCTGAAAATACCATAGTCTTCTGGACGTACGTCTCGAACCCATGCAAGTATTTTCAACTCGGGAATTATTTGAAGGTATGGTACACTCGGATACCATAGTCTCTAGCCCACTCATAAGGATTTGTGGACCCCTTATGTTTTTCTTTATGCAAATATATCTGTCTAGATTAATTTTTGGACAGTTCTTACTTTTCAATAAATGGTATATATAGTTTTGTAGTTGATGTAAAGACAATTCTATTCATAAATTGTTTCCAGAAATATGCTTCCATAAATACAAATAAGTGAAGTCCTCAAATATTTATGAGTGGACTAGAGACTATGCCATCCGACTGTACAAACAAAAAAGGCTATAATTGCATAATGGAAGGTACCGTCAAGTACTGTAAGTGTGACTGAGCTTGTCCAAGGAAAAGACAACTAAATTGCACAACGTTCTGGATAGATAAATATTGTGTGAGATTGTTGGCGATTGAGCAAGTAGTTTATTATTCGTTGTGGTATACATGATCAATACTATTATTTGAGTGTGAGGGGGGGTGGGAGGGAATTGTTCATAGCAGAATGCGTAACTTAACTCAGACAATGGAAAGGTGAACATTATGTTGTGTGTGTGAGAGAGAGAGAGAGAAAGAGAATCTGAGAAGGGAGGTGGTGTGTGGGCTTTGACGGGAAGACAGAGGAAGCCACTTAACCAGTACAATGGAGAAGATCAAGTGTGTGTATTTCTGTGTGTGTGTAAGACAGAGCAAACCACTTAACCCACACAGCAGAGAGGTGGATCACAGTCAGTATTTCCAACCTCTTCGACCCACTTTCAAATATTGTCTGGTCATCAGTGACGTACTTTGGGAGGGACGGAACAACAGAGGTCCACGGGTCATTTTACTAACACCTTCACTACGGTGGCCTCTTGTATATATTAGTCTAGCTAACATTAGACTATTTTAGTAAGCTTAAAATGGACTTCAGAGCTAGCAAATAGATTGTGTGGTTCATCATGGAAATGTGTTTTCTCTTTCCCACCTTGTTACTCATTCACAATGATAATAAGTATCATGTACACACGAATAAATAAGTATTTAACTATATATAAACAATGCTGGTACCTCTATATACAGTATAGGCCTATTTGGTACAATAGGGGCGTAGCCTGTACACCATAAGTGAGCGAATGGACCTTAAATCGACTGGGGCGGCTAAGACTACATCAAAGTACACGGATATGGTAAGGTTTTATTGGCTAAGGAACATTACATATACAGTACAGTACATAGCTTGGCTAAGGAACATTACATATACAGTACAGTACATAGCTTGAAGGGCTACTGGGTGAACATTACATATACAGTACAGTACATAGCTTGAAGGGCTACTGGGTGAACATTACATATACAGTACAGTACATAGCTTGAAGGGCTACTGGGTGAACATTACATATACAGTACAGTACATAGCTTGAAGGGCTACTGGGTGAACATTACATATACAGTACAGTACATAGCTTGAAGGGCTACTGGGTGAACATTACATATACAGTACAGTACATAGCTTGAAGGGCTACTGGGTGAACATTACATATACAGTACAGTACATAGCTTGAAGGGCTACTGGGTGAACATTACATATACAGTACAGTACATAGCTTGAAGGGCTACTGGGTGAACATTACAGATACAGTACAGTACATAGCTTGAAGGGCTACTGGGTGAACATTACATATACAGTACAGTACATAGCTTGAAGGGCTACTGGGTGAACTGACACTTTACAATAATTAGACAATTTGAATGGCAAAGTAATTGTCTTAAATGGTACTAGAGAATAAAACATTATATGTACACAATGCTGGCTATGAGTAGCACTGTGCCTCTGAGTAGAACCTGTGAAATACAATATGATAATATAGCGAGTGTGGAGCAAGGAGACAAAAGGCAGGCTGCCTGTAACGGATGTCTCCCCCAAAGCCAAAAGAGTGACAGACAACCAAATTCAAGGGACGTTGGGGTCAAAATCCCTGGACACACAAACTTTAAAGCAGTCTAAGTCATAGGATGACGGAAATATTGATTGAGGGAGAGAGTCCCAGAGTTCACTTGGTGAGTAGAAGAAAGCCTGAGAAAATTTGCTATTTTTGGGGTTGGAGAGCTGGACAGATTAGGAGTGAGACTGTGTTGAAGAGCGCTCGCACCCGCCGCAAGAGAGGAGGTATTCACTGAGAGAGCTCTGAAGAAACCCGATTGTTGTAATAGCGATAAAATAGTGAAAGAGATGCAACATTGCGGGATACTAGTAAGAGGATGTTAGTTGATGAGGCGAAATGTTTTTGACTCTACTCTTTCGAGAAGTGCGGTATGGGTGGAATCTCCCCACAATACTTGATAATGGACGCACTGTGCCCCTATACAGAGCAAGAAGCTGTGCGGGGGTGAAGAACCCACAGAAAAAATTAAGCACACCTAACTTCTGGAAAGCTGTTTTAGTAGCTTCATAAATAAATATTGTATTTATATACTTCATTAACGTCAACAGAATCATTTACTAGACTATATATTATAGATATATGTGGTCAATAGGGTAATTGGGATAGGGTGTGGACTGTATGAATTTGACTAGGCTAGAAGAGATCCTGATAGCAAGGAACAAAATGACTTGGTACATTAATCTAATATTCTATATTCTTTCCAGGGGTCACAGGTAACTTTTAATCTGGGATCTAGGAATGTGGATAAGTGGAGGCTCTCAGTAGTTCATCTTCTTGCCATTCATCTGCTTGCATGTTCGTTTACTTATATGACAAAGGTGGTCTCGCAAGCGAGACATTTTGCCAGAGTGTTTACGTACTTGCTCCTCAACAGGGCCTAATGAGGATTTGCGATTATGTGCTGGTGTTAGCGGAGTGTCTCGCTAAGTTACCTTTGTCCTGTGGCAAGAATGTGGGCCTATAGCTCACAATTGACATTGCAAGTGCCTTGAGAATCGAGTTCCTTGAAACTGTTCTATTTGTGTCAGGAAACCTGGGCTCAAATTTGCAAGTCTGTCCCACCCACAGGATGCCTTGTGGGTTCATAAGGATACCTTAAAGGAATCGTGACACATCGTCATAGGGCACAGATTTTGCCAACAGGATACTTCATCGGCCCATTACAGGATACCTCCTAGAGAGAGCTTGCCTTGATGAAGGTGAGCTGACGAGTATTGGTTTGTTGGAGGAATATGTCCCGATTTTTCTCCTCTTGCCGGTCTTGTGGTTGCAGACATGAAATTCTTTTTTGGTTCCTCACTTGTGACTTTCTCTTGTGTCCAAATGGCTCTGGTGATGCAGGTAGGGGAGAGATGAAAGGTAGTAGGACAGGTAAGGCTGGCTGGATATTCCCTGGGGAGAAGGTGGTTTGGGACAGTGACATACTGGGTATGCGTAACTTGTGATGTCGACTGTACAAGCGGTATATTCAAAGGCTGTAACAGTATTTTGGCGTCTCTCTTTGAAGAGGATGGGGTTTCAGGGCAGACTATTCCATCTTGGTTTGATGTCAAGGTAATGACAGTGATGTGGGTGTGTATTTTATTATATTTGTATGAAGGAGACAAAAGGCAAAGTTGTTTGTAACAAATATCTGTCCCAAAGTTAAAAGAGTGATAGAGATCCAAATTCAAGGTATGTTAGAGTCAAAATGTCTGGACACACAGAGCTTGAAGCAGTTCAAGTCATAGGATGAACAAGAGACAAATTGAGGGAAGAATTTCAGAGCTTACTTGTTGAGAAGAAGAAAGACTGAAAATCAGTTCACTCTTGGGACAAAATTGGAGATGGAATGTGTTGAATATATACTGAGAAAGCTTCTAAGAACATTGATTATTGTAATAGCAGTAGAAGAGTGAGAGAGAAGCAACATTGTGGTCTATTTATCTATTGCCGGACGCCTTACTCCCCTTACGATGGTGGCCATACACAGAATGCCCCCAAGCGGACATATTCCCTGTGAGAGGGACAACCCGAGCCAGTTTAGTGAAGGACTTACAGGATTGACCACTCAATTTAGGATCCGTCCGACTCCCCGAGGCCCTCTGTGTATCTTGTTAGCACTCTTTTTCTATAGTGGTGTTCGGCTAATCCATCCACTAACCTGCCTTACCCTTAGGTAAGCAGTACGGATTTGTATCAGGTTTACTCTCCTAGACAGGTGCCAACCAAGGCTGACGAGTCCCATCCACCCGGATTTGTATAAGGTTGTTTCCCCTAGATGAGTTGCCGACCAAGGCTAACGAGTCCCATCTACACATTGTGGTGTGTAGAGATAAATTGCAGGGAATTTGTAAAAGGTGAGTTGATGAGACAAATTGCTTTTAACTCTGCCATTTCAAGAAGTGCGGTATGGGTTGAGCCTCCTCACACATGCAAACAATACTCTATAAGAGGACACACAGTGCCACTGTACAATATAAGAAGCTGTGTGTGGGTAAAGAACCCACAGAGACGGTTGAACACACCAAGAAAGGTCAGAATAAAAAGATATTCCAACAGTAATGCGAGAAGATGAAGGATTGATTTGTATATTGTTGAAAAGTAAGAGGTACTTTTTTGGAAGTTTGTGACAGTTTATAGATGGAGAAATTGGGTCTCGGAAGTGTTGAAAGTAACAATATTTGTTCTGCACCAATTAAATATAGTTGATATATCAGAAGATAGGCGTCTTATGGCCTCATCACATGAGTGTTTGGAGTAACTGTCTGGTGGGTCGCTGTGGGAAACTAGTTGAATAATGTAAGGAAGAGTCATCAATATGTGAGTGGATAAGGCTAGAGGTACAGTCGATGAGATCATTAATGAGTATTAGAAAGAGAACTGGAGACATGACAGCACTCTGAGGAACACTGGAGTTGATAGGTTGAGGAAGAGAATGTTGATGTAACAGCCAGAAAGAGGATTTGAGATAAAGACAAAGATAGAGGGATAGAAACCGAAGGAGGGGATTTTGGAAATTAGACAATTGTACCAGACTCAATCGAAAACTTTCAATCAGTCTAATGCAATATAAAAGGTCTCACTGTAGTCCTGAAAGGAGAATGACCAAAAGTTAGTATGATGTATAAAGCGATCACCAGTAGAACAGCCCTTAAGGAAACCATACTAGTGATCTGAAAGTAGCTTATGGGAAGACATATACTTAGGTCATTTTGAATCAAGCATAATTATTATAAAACTTTAGATATGCAACATATGAGAGCAATTGGACAATAGTTGGACGTTTTAAAACAGTCACCCTTCTTTGGGACAGGTTAAGTGAGCAAATTCCAACAACAAAAGAAGTTATTAGAGTAAAAATAGAGACAAAAAACTTTGCCTAGGCAGGGAATCAGCACGGAGGAACGCCATTGAGTTTATACGCCTTCCTAATATTAAGCCCAGAGAGGGCAGACAGTACATCCTTAGATGAGATTAGGATATTATGCATTAGTAAGAGAGAGGGGTGAAGAGGAAGGAATAGTACCGGAATCATAATTTTAAGGTTGAGTTTTTAGCGAAAGTTTGAACAAAGAGTTCAGCTTTGTCAGTGGAAAGAGTGACGGTGGTGCAATCAGAGTAGAAGAGAGGAGGGAAAGACGAGGAATTAAAATTGTTGAAGAGGTGTTTGGTTAGACACCAGAAAGGTTGGGAAGAGCTAGACTTGAAAAGATCAGAGCATTTGATATTGATGATGAAAGGGTTTTTGGCGAGTTGAACAAATTTAACTTGCTTCTGGGTAGAGACATACACAGTACACGATTTTTTAGTGTGAAGGCAACGGTACAGTGTGAATGTTTCCTCCTTATTGCGGACAGTAGTAGAGCAAGCATGAGTAAACCAAAATACTTTTACATTAGATTGAGTTAGGAGAGAAAGAAAATTGAATGTATGTCTTCCTGCCCAGGATGATTACCTCGGTACCACCCATAGCCCAATACGAGGGTCCCCAGCTATGGAAGCAAAAATAATTCTATGAGAAATCAAAGAAGTACTGCCAAAAAGCCTCCCAGTCTGCATCACCAAAGTGCCAGCGCCGCCGGCTGGGAGGATCGGATGGCCATACTAGAGAAGCAGGACAGGTAGCAGAAATAAGGTTATGATCGGAGGAGCCCAACGGAGAGAAAAGGTTTTCTGTGTAAGCAGAAGAATTGCATGTTATATAATTTGTCAAGGATGTTGGGCAAATCTGCAAGGAGGTCAGGGATACATTGTTACTGCTAACTCAATTACCTTTGACAATTCAATATAGTCTAAATAATCTTAGCTCAATTAATTAACCTACCTTATAACAATCAAACCTAACCCAACATAACATAAGTTAATAAAATATAACTTAACATAAATCAATGTTGGTAATCTCTGAATGTAGTGGACAGTGATGATGTGTAATGAGCCATGATACATGGAACACCTTCACATTATCCTCTCCAATGTGTCATTACCACAACCGAGCATAGTGACACTACCAAGGGCTACTGTTCTGCTGCGTGAAACCACTATAGGTAGCGCCAACGAACTTGACAATAATCTTGACCTCTTAACTTTATATAACTCAAAATTAATGAACATAATCGGGCTGAAATTCCTATCATTTGGGAAGAGTCCACCAGGTAATTGGTGTGGATATTTACAGCCAGTTTCCCCGAGGCGCTTTAGAGTTACGAAGAGGTCAGGGATCGAGATTGTTTTCAATTTCGTTGGCGCTACCTGTACCAGTGTGATTAATACCACTACTGTAATTAATGACCACTTGGTTATGTCTATAGTGGCAGGGGAGCGTAGACTGTATAAGCTGATCGTAATATTTATGAGTCGTGCAGGTGGATTTACACAATTTCTTTAGTAGCGCCTCAGTTTTTACCATTTCTAATCTATGAATTTGATAGGAAGTACGTCACCAAAGTACTCCACTAATATATGTCCATTTTATTTGTCGATACCAGCGCAAAGTCTATAATGATGTCACACTACAGGTACTGGATAAAACCAAACCTTGAAAACTGGTCAAAGGTCTCTCCTTTTGCACGTCTTTCACACCTACACCAGATTATACAGGAACAATAACATTTGGGTTGTATAATTCATTGTTTACATATGCTGACTGGTTAACTATAGGTAGCGCCAACGAACTTGACGATAATCTTGACCCCTGACCTATCTGTAACTCAAAAGGGCCTAGGGCAAACTGGCTGTAATTATCCGCACCTATTTCCTGGTGGATTCTTCCCAAATGATAGAAACGTCAGCCCGATTGCTTTCATTCATTTCGAGTTATAAGAAGTTAAGGGGTTAAGATTATTGTCAAGTTCGCTGGCGCTACCTTTAGTAGGGTGAAAAGCAAGATAGGAACAACGGAACAGGTAGAATAGCTATCTTGGATTGAACAAAGGAAAGACTAGACAGAAATATGTTACATATGTGAACCATGAGTTATTATCTTGGTAGCTAAACGTGGCTTGTTAGCGACGATTATGCTTATGGATTTATAAATGGGGATGGGTCGGTTTTCTGGACCACTTTCTCCCTCATGTTTAGCCTGTGACGCTTCTGCATAGTGGCCACGTGCGGGCATGCGTGCGCGTCGGCTGCCCAGCCGTTTAGAAACCGGCTGGCGGCAGCCGGCCAGCAGGCTTTTCCTTAGTATATATCCTACGACAACGTAACTAATGTCTGGGATATTCTTATGTTGTTTCACAGCTTGTAGCTGCCCTTATTCTTAACCAACGCATCTTAGTATATTTTATTCTCGATAGTTGATTGTTTCATTATAATATATAAGATGTAAGTCTAGTGAGAGTGGGAGGAGACGAGCGGGAGAGAAAGACCGGCTGGGGGACGTTGCTTCACGCGGAGAGTCCAGCTTGGGACGAGCCTGAAGCGTTGCCATATGCATTCGATTGCAACGTTAGACTTATTTTCGACTCACGCACGGGGTAGACAATTTTGACCCGGCAACTGTGTTGAGTGTTGCCAAGCCTGGGATGTATTTTGTATGCCTAGGGTGGGGTCCAGACAGATTCAAGACTCAGAGCTCACCTCACTGTCGTACCCTTCGGACCCCCTTGATATCTATCCCTCTCAACCCCACTTAGAAACTTTCTCTCTTACTTTGTATACCTTCCTTCCACTACTTCACCAATCTATTTAATTATCCCATCCCCTTGATAGACCTTATATTTATTGTATTAACGACGAGCTCTCAGATAACTAGATAGGATTTTGGGCCTTATGCAGAGATTTAATTGTTAATGAGACCTAGGAAGCTTTTTTTGTTGTCTCATATTGGGTGGTTTCATGCTTGCTAATGTGTTCTTGTGTCAGGTTAGCAGGGGCTAGACCGGAGGGGAGGTTTTTTGCGATCCTTTAAGTAAAGTCTGCTGGTGCGAGTCCTGTGGACCTGCACGACTTTACTAGGATACCCGTGGGAGTCTGGGGGCATTTTCTTGTCTGTGTCCCTGTGTGTCTAGTGTTGTGTTGTGTGAGGGCCCTTGCCTAGTCCACTCAGCACTGCGCTAGCACGTCTTGCTTTTGTTTTAGGGTCGCCAGGAGAGAGTCAGATACTTGCGATCTGAGTCTCTCAAGAGAGCACCCTTTCAATTAGAGTAATTTGGCGCACAGACTTGGAAACGTCCCTAGGCTAGAGCAGGTGGCTCAGCCCGGGTATCCGAAGCCTATATCCTTCCGGCTAGACCTCTGCCACCTGGCAGATTAACAGCTAGGGGTTTATTATTTCTGTATGCTTGTTATTGTGCCACAGTTTACCGTTTTTGTGAGCATTGTGAGTCAGGGTGTGGCTTAGAGACTCTGTCCGAGCAGGCTTGCCTGACTAAGAGTGAGAAGCACACCTGTATGTGGTTATGTTGCGAGTTGCTGCCTTTATTTAATTATACCTATGCCATTTTACACTGTATGGCCTATCACTAGTATGTATTCCTGCTTATGAGTTAAGAGTTCTCTAAATCCGTAACGTACTTTCTTTGCTAAGCATCAGATCCTACAGTAGCCACATGCAGTTTAGAAACCCGCATCTTGTCTACCTGTACGATGTATTGAGGACTGTTTGCTTTCACCTTCTTTCATGCAGGGGTGATTAGTTGTATTAATTAACGTAACGTTAAATGTACTTTCTTCTAGTTTGTTATTAAATTGTTTCTGCAATTTAATTCCGTTATCTATCTTTTCCTTGAAGCTTTAACACCTTACGAGCGGCCTAGGCAGTTTATTTATATGTACCGCCCAGTGGGGTGTTTTTACCCAAAATAGGGCTGTTTACGTGATCATTTTCATGCCTAAATAAGACCCACAGCGTAAAACAAGTATCTATCCCTGAAAGGGCATAAACAGAGCTTTCCAATGACACCATAACGATCCTTTTATGATGGCTAGTTTTCTTGCAACAACCGTGCAACGCGAGTGCAAAAAGCATGTAATTCGGCACTTTCCCCATACAATTCCGTATATAGCGAGTGAGAGAGGGAGGGAGGAGGTGGGATTCGTGTCAGTAGGTTCGCCGCGGTGGTCTGGAGCAGTCATACGCTCGTACTCTCCTGCCACACTTGTCTCTCTCTCTCAGCAACATTACGCTGAAATTGCCACACGACCTATGTCGAGCGCCGCCAGATAGTCCAGATTTATTATACTCGACTTATGTTGCTCGCCGCTAATTAAGGGTTAAGTCAACTTAATTGTGTGATCTTTTATATAGCCTGCTTGACTATCAGCAGTCTATAGTGCGTGCACCCTGTAACCGAGTCATAGGATACCTTGTTGTCCAGGCAGGACTCTTGACGGTTTAGGGTGGTTTGTTGCCTGGGTTTATAGATAAGGGTTGGATCTAGCATTTTGTTTTCCGTTGTTGCTTGTTGCCGCATACCTAGTCCAATAGAAAGAGCCCAGTGTTTATATATCCCAGGACGTAACAAATGGCGACCTTGCATAGGATTTACTGAACAGAGGAATATAGTGGTCATTTGTTTTGAGATTTCTTATGATTAGAGGAATACAGTGGACATAGATTTTTTTTTTTTTTTGGAGCAACCAATATAACACATTAAAGACTTTAAATAACATTAGTATATACATACTTGCATAGGAGATAAGGCACATTCTATAACCGTGATAATTACTGCAGTACACAAACATGTCTAATACATCAGAACACAGTGATGGGTCAGGTCACGATACGGGCTCGGAGGGAGAAAGACCTGTGGAGTGGCTAGTCGATAGCGAGGAGGGTCCTAGAAGATTTTTAGAGGTGCCCCTTACCGCTGCCAGGGTGTTGAAGCTGAATAAGTATGGCTTAAAGTGTGTGGCAGGTCTTCAGGGTCACCAGGGTTTAAGTGGCATGAGGAAAGATCAGCTGAGGACTATGATATTGGGTTTAGAAGGGAGAGACCTGGGTGGAGAGGCGACTGGGGGCCCCGGTCCCCAGCCCCCCCTCCACTCTACCCCCGTATCAAACGTCAGGGTGCCTGAACTTAGTACATACCCCCAAGTTGATGGTCAATGGCAGCGTGGAATTCAATCACAGGGACCCTCTCCATTAACCCTCTCCGACATATGACTCAATTTTGAGCCTATTGGGGTTTCTTTAAAACCTTTGTTACCATCAGGGGTATTTAGAAACCTTTAGTTTGGTTACTTCAACCTCTGCAGTTGTTTTTGAGTTAGCTGTGGGCAGAAAACTAATTTTGGAGAGGTAAGTATAAGAATGAGAGAACTCTATTTCTTATTGCTAATCTGGCAACCTCTGCATCATATGTGCGTGAAAGGGTTAAATGCACCTTCCCCTCCTCAAGGGTTGACTCCAGATTTGTTGTTTCGGCTTGAGATGGCCAAGGTTGAGGTTGCTAGAGCTCAGGTTGAGGCTACCGAAAGACAGGCTAGAGGTCAGGTTGAGGCTACCGAAAGACAGGCTAGAGCTCAGGTTGAGGCTGCCCAGAGACAGGCTAGTGTGCAGGCTGAGGCTGCTAGAGCTCAGGCTGAGGCTGCAGAGAGAACAGCTATACGAGAGGCTGAACTGCAGGCAGAGTCTACTAGGTATCGGGCTGACAGGGAGCTGGAGAGATCTCGAGTGGAGGTAACAGGGCGAAATATTGGGGGAGGTAACAGATATCGGGACCAATCATTGTCGTACCTGCTTAAACTAGTTCCTGTGTTCGATGAGTTATGTGTGACTTGAGTTTTTTATGCGATTTGAGTGTCAGGAACACCAGTGGCCTCAGGAAAAGTGGGCAGCATTAGTTTCATCAAGACTCCTAGGAAAGGGGCTAAAAGCGAATGATGCACTACCTATAGAGTCCTGTGTAGTTTATGATGAGCTAAAGAAGGCTGTGCTACGGGCCTATGAGTTACAACCAGAAACTTACCGCTTGAAGTTTCGGGGTGTTACTAAGGGCAAGGATAGTACCTTCCTAGAACACGCCCGGGACTTGTCTGATGCACTACGACATTGGCTGCGTTCTGAGAGGGCAGCTACTTTTGAGGAGTTGAGTGAGCTGGTTCTCTTGGAGCATTTCTTTAAGTGCACAGGCGGGCACTTAACATTATATATAAAGGAAAAAAATCCTAGAACTCTCCAGGAGGCAGCAGAAATGGCTGACCTCCGACTGTCATTAATTCGAGGGTGCGGAGCAGCAGCTAGGAGTGAGTCGAGTGCAAAGGATCGTAGCCCTCCCCCTCCCAAGAATTTTGATACACATAAATACACAAAACCATCTAGCACTGACAATAAAACTGAACATAACCAAATACCGTCCCGTATAAGAAGTCTAATGGTACCTCCCACCCCCAAGGGAAACCAAAGAGTAAAGAGTGCTTTGCATGTCACAAGGAGGGTCACTTTGCAAATGCTTGTCCGAACAAGCCACCAAACAAGGTTGTGTCATTGGCCCGCAGCATAGGGGTGTCGCCTATATCTTCTGAGTTTGCCAAGGGTAGTTCGTCAGAGGTTGGGACACAGCCTGTGTTCAAGAGTCTGGAAGGCTCGAACCCTGTCCGCGACGTCTTTGGGGGTCATAGAGGGCATGGTTTTGTGAGGTGGGCTGGCGAAAGGCGAGGAGTTAAGCTATTTGGTGATACTGGGGCTTCTCAGACCTTGTTAAGGAACTTTACTGGTAGACCGATTAACGCTGCTTGGGTGGTGGTAGTTCAGGGGATCAATGCTACGAAGTCCTACCCGCTGGTGCGGATGGAGCTGGAGGTGGGTGGTGTGGCGAAGGAGCTGGATGTAGGAATTGTAGAGAACTTGCCTGTTGGGGGCATCGACCTCCTCCTCGGCAACGACTTTGCGGTGCCTGCTTCTAAGGTTTCACCCTTGGTCGTTGCCGAGAAGGCGGCCGACGTTAGTAGGGAGGAACAGGAGTGGGTTGAGAAGTGTAGCGTACAAACCATGGCGTGTGTTGTAACGCGTTCTCAGACATCCGGAGCCTTGCAGCCACCACCTCAGTCTATCAAACCGCGGAGGAAAGGTCACAAGAAAACGGGAAGTGTTGGTCAATTGGAGAGTTTTGAGCCGGCAGTGTTTCTTGGTGACTCATTATTGGCACCTATGTTAGAGTCTGGAGAGGCCCCGGGGCCTGTCACCGCTAGTGCAGGTGCAGGGCAGGAAGAGACTCTGCGACAGCATCGTTATGCGCAGCGTGAGGAAAGGATGGCTCAGCGGGACATTGGAGGTGGAAATAAATTATTTAAGATGAACTTGGATAATCTCGCACCTGCTGATATATGTTCCTTGCAGCTGGAAGATCCTGAAGTCAGGGCGTGTGGTAATGGTGCTATCGAACTGGAGAGCGATGGGGATGCGCAGCCTGGTGATTTTTTCTTGTCCGAGGGGATCTTGTATCGGAGACATCAGGATCCCAAGAAAAAGTGGGATGGCGGGTCAGGATTAGTGGACCAGTTAGTAGTACCGAGGGTGTGCCGTGAGAGCTTATTGAGATTAGCTCATGATGTGCCTTTGGCAGGGCACCTGGGGGCACGTAAGATGGAGGCAGCTCTGAGCAAGCTTTTCTGGTGGCCTGGGTTAAAGGCGAGTGTCGTGTCATGGGTGTCACAGTGTCACACTTGTCAAGTTGTTGGGAAACCCAATCAGGTCATCCCGAGAGCCCGGTTACAACCCATCCCTGTCATTGGGCCGCCCTTCAGCAAAGTAGTTATCGATATGGTTGGCCCATTGCCCCCCACTAGTGCCGGCAATAAATGTTTACTAACTGTAATGGATGTAGCAACACGGTATCCAGATGCTTACCCCATGCGCAACGGGATGGCTAAGACTGTTGTCAAAAACCTACTTGTCTATTTCTCTCGTTATGGCTACCCTCAGGAGATCCAGTCTGATCAGGGATCCAATTTTACTTCTGCTCTGTTTAAGCAGACCATGCAGCAACATGGGATAGTGTCTGTGGTGTCATCTGCCTACCATCCCGAGAGTCAGGGAGTTTTGGAAAGGTGGCACTCGACTCTCAAGAGTATGTTGCGGTGTTATTGCATGGAAAATGGGAAGGACTGGGATCTAGGTCTCCCATACGTTTTATTTGCTGCGAGAGAAGTACCTGGGGAGAGCTTGGGATTTAGCCCGAACGAGTTGGTTTTTGGACACAGGGTCAGGGGGCCCCTCCACATAGTCAAGGAGATCTGGGAGGGAGTCACAAAGCCATGCTCGCTTCTAAAGTATGTTGTTGAAAGCCGTGAGAGAATGCTAAAGAGCTTTGAGGTAGCAGGTCGGAACCTTAAGAGTTCACAAGCTCAGATGAAGGACAGATACGACCAGAAGGTGAAGCTGAGGGAGTTTGAAGTAGATCAGGAGGTACTGATACTACTGCCTCTGGTGGGACACCCCTTGTCTGCCAAGTATTCTGGTCCATATCGGGTTGTAAGGAAGGTTTCTGATCTCGACTATTTAGTAGCTACTCCTGATCGTAAGAAAAAGAACCAACTTTGCCATGTAAATCTGATGAAAGAGTATGTGAGGCGCCCCTCCGAGCCTCTCACTGTCCCGGTGTTGATCTGCAGCGATCGTGGTGGAGAAGGAGGAAGGGACAGTCAAGCTGCGGGGGAGGATAATTGGGATTGTCATGTTTCCGCGGATCAGTGGGCGGGGAATTCTAGACAAGTGGCTCACGAGTTGATATTGCACCTGCCTGAGCAACAGCGTGTAGCTGTGCAGCACTTGTTTGATTCAAACCCAGCTGTTTTCGCGGAGCATCCTGGCCTCACTACTCAAGCGGTGCACGATGTCGATGTTGGGGACCACCCGCCCTTTAAATCAGTGCCATACCGTGTTCCCCCTATTAATTACCAGCACTTAGGGAAGAGCTGGATTATATGCTGAAACGTGGGCTGATTTCTGGGGGTGCAGTAAGGTGGACTTCCCCAGTCACACTGCAGCCCAAACCAGATGGCAAGGTGCGGTTTTGTATAGAATTCCGCAGGTTGAATTGTTTAACCCCCACAAATGCCTACCCTCTCCCTCGCATGGACGACAGTGTGGATAAGATAGGAAAAGTCAAGTTCCTCACTAAGATAGACCTTGTTAAGGGTTATTGGCAAGTGCCCTTGTCTGAGCGAGCGCGAGAGGTGTGTGGGTTTGTGGTGGACGGTGCCACATATCGTTGCCATGTTATGCCATACGGGCTGAAAAATGCCCCTGCAACGTTTCAGAAATTAATGAACGACATTGTAGCCAACATTCCCAACTGTACGGTGTACCTAGATGATGTCATAATATACGACGATGATTTTAACAGTCACTGTGCTCACATCGGACAGCTTTTTAATAAACTGAATGAAGCAGGTTTGGTGGTAAACCGGGGTAAGTGCGATTTTGTCAAAGCCACAGTTTTGTACCTGGGGTTCGAGGTGGGGATGGGTCAGGTGTGCCCTCCACAGACAAAGATCAAAGCCATCGATCAGCTTCCCCAGCCTACGACTAAGAAACAAATCATGCGGTTTCTAGGTATGATAGGCTATTATCGTCGCTTCATCAAAGGCTATTCGACTGTACTTGCACCTTTAACTGAATTATTATCTAAGGACAAGAAGTTCCGGTGGTCTCCTGAGTGTGCAGAGGCGTTTTCCTTGGTGAAACACCTGTTATGTACCCCCCCCATACTCAGGGCCCCGGACTTCAGCAGACCTTTTCAGCTGGCGACTGATGCCAGTAGCGTAGGGGCTGGGGCTGTCTTGTTACAGACAGATGATGAAGGTATCGAACATCCAGTGAGTTTTTACAGTAAAAAATACAATAGTGCACAAAGGAATTACTCTGTAATTGAAAAAGAACTCCTGGCGATAGTGCTGGCGCTCAGGCACTTCGATGTATATGTTCCTGCTTTCGGACCAGTCGTAGTGGTTTATACCGATCATCACCCTCTGAAATTCTTGAATCAGTTTCATAACCGGAATATGAGGCTGACCAGGTGGTCACTCATGCTTCAGGAGTATAATCTGGACATACGCCATATTGCCGGTTCTGATAACGTGATAGCGGATTGTCTATCAAGGGTGGATGATGTTGGTTAGACTGCCACAGGATTGAGGGTTGAGTGTGGAGGAAAATAGGCTGTCACTGTAGTTCAGCCGAAAAAGAAAAAAAAAAAAAAAAAAAAAAAAAAACTTATAAAAACTCTTTATTTTTATAACGTGTAGAATTTTGTATAAGATGTTGTAGCAGTATCTAAGTTGAATGTTTTCGCTTATTGTCGCTGAGTTAGTTGAACTTGCTCGGTGGAGCGCCACAGTCTTTATTTTGTTCTATATATAGTGCCTTGTGTCGCAACAGTGTGTGGTACTATGAGAAGCTTTCTGTTAGATATGAAGAACTTAGTCAAGGGTCTTATATCTTGGGGGAGGTGTGACGCTTCTGCATAGTAGCCACGTGCGGGCATGCGCGCGCATCGGCTGCCCAGCTGTTTAGAAACCGGCTGGCGGCAGCCGGCCGGCAGGCTTTTCCTTAGTATATATCCTACGACAACTTAACTAATGTCTGGGATATTCTTATGTTGTTTCACAGCTTGTAGCTGCCCTTATTCTTAACCAACGCATCTTAGTATATTTTATTCTCGATAGTTGATTGTTTCATTATAATATATAAGATGTAAGTCTAGTGAGAGTGGGAGGAGACGAGCGGGAGAGAGAGACCGGCTGGGGGTCGTTGCTTCGCGCGGAGAGTCCAGCTTGGGACGAGCCTGAAGCGTTGCCATATGCATTCGATTGCAACGTTAGGCTTAGTTTCGACTCACGCACGGGGTAGACGATTTTGACCCGGCAACTGTGTTGAGTGTTGCCAAGCCTGGGATGTATTTTGTATGCCTAGGGTGGGGTCCAGACAGATTCAAGACTCAGAGCTCACCTCACTGTCGTACCCTTCGGACCCCCTTGATATCTATCCCTCTCAACCCCCCTTAGAAACTTTCTCTCTTACTTTGTATACCTTCCTTCCACTACTTCACCAATCTATTTAATTATCCCATCCCCTTGATAGACCTTATATCTATTATTGTATTAACGACGAGCTCTCAGATAACTAGATAGGATTTTGGGCCTTATGCAGAGATTTAATTGTTAATGAGACTTAGGAAGCTTTTTTTGTTGTCTCATATTTGGTGGTTTCATGCTTGCTAGTGTGTTCTTGTGTCAGGTTAGCAGGGGCTAGACCGGAGGGGAGGTTTTTTGCAATCCTTTAAGTAAAGTCTGCTGGTGCGAGTCCTGTGGACCCGCACGACTTTACTAGGATACCCGTGGGAGTCTGGGGGGCATTTTCTTGTCTGTGTCCCTGTGTGTCTAGTGTTGTGTTGTGTGAGGGCCCTTGCCTAGTCCACTCAGCACTGCGCTAGCACGTCTTGCTTTTGTTTTAGGGTCGCCAGGAGAGAGTCAGATGCTTGCGATCTGAGTCTCTCAAGAGAGCACCCTTTCAATTAGAGTAATTTGGCGCACAAACTTGGGAACGTCCCTAGGCTAGAGCAGGTGGCTCAGCCTGGGTATCCGAAGCCTATATCCTTCCGGCTAGACCTCTGCCACCTGGCAGATTAACAGCTAGGGGTTTATTATTTCTGTATGCTTGTTATTGTGCCACAGTTTACCGTTTTTGTGAGCATTGTGAGTCAGGGTGTGGCTTAGAGACTCTGTCCGAGCAGGCTTGCCTGACAAAGAGTGAGAAGCACACCTGTATGTGGTTATGTTGCGAGTTGCTGCCTTTATTTAATTATACCTATGCCATTATACACTGTATGGCCTATCACTAGTATTTATTCCTGCTTATGAGTTAAGAGTTCTCTAAATCCATAACGTACTTTCTTTGCTAAGCATCAGATCCTACAGTAGCCACATGCAGTTTAGAAACCCGCATCTTGTCTACCTGTACGATGTTTTGAGGACTGTTTGCTTTCACCTTCTTTCACGCAGGGGTGATTAGTTGTATTAATTAACGTAACGTTAAATGCACTTTCTTCTAGTTTGTTATTAAATTGTTTCTGCAATTTAATTCCGTTATCTATCTTTTCCTTGAAGCTTTAAGTCAACTTAATTGTGTGATCTTTTATATAGCCTGCTTGACTATCAGCAGTCTATAGTGCGTGCACCCTGTAACCGAGTCATAGGATACCTTGTTGTCCAGGCGGTTTAGGGTGGTTTGTTGCCTGGGTTTATAGATAAGGGTTGGATCTAGCGTTTTCCGTTGTTGCTTGTTGCCGCATACCTAGTCCAATAGAAAGAGCCCAGTGTTTATATATCCCAGGACGTAACAAGCCCCATTAGTGTTCAGATGTTAAGATGTTTACCCTATTAGTTAGTCGATTTTAAGACCTTTCGCCCATTTCTTCGTCAATATTTAGAGCTTTTGTGCTATTTAGGTGTCGATTTTTTTTTCCTGGCGAACGATAGTGAGCCTGTAAAGTTGGAAGAACCGGCCTTCGGCAGGAACATTTTTCTACCGAAAAATGTACAAATTAAACTAGAAGGGGGATCTAATGGATTTTTGTTTTTAATATGATGGAGGTCTAGGGAGGAAACTAGAAAAAGAACGGATACATGCAAAAATCGCCCAAAAAGTGAACCATCTTGGAGCAACTTGACAGGGAATCTGAAGGGGGCCAGGCAATTCTGGAGGAAGGCCATCAGGTGACTAAAGCATATAACATAATATAGAAATTACGTTAAACAATATAAATGAAAGGAACTTGATCAAAAATGTGTTTCAACATTTACTTTAATAAGGACATTTAGGCATATTATAATAAGTTCAATCAAGCTAACTACTAAAAAAGATAAGGTAATTAACCCGTGGAGCCCCGGCTAGTTTTGTAATGTTTGCGCACCAGAACCCGGCCGGTTTTCAAAAAATGGTTTTATTCCAGAAACAATAGCGAATGGGTTAGGAATGAAGGAAAAACCACGAAAAACCGCTCAAAAAGCTTAAAAAATGGTCCTACAGAGCCCCCGAAAATGGATTTTATAAGAGTAAAAAATTGAAGGCAATTATCCCAAAAAAACAGGTTATTGCGCGCTCGCGCGCACGCACGTGGACTTTGAGAGTTTTCAACCATCGGCACGGTTGCGTGGGATACGTACACAGTTCCCATACAAATCTGAGCCCTCTTGAGTGGCTACACCTGAGGTTACGGTCGGCGCAATTAGGGTGACGCGCCAGGCGCGTCTCTGGGGCTGTGCGTTACATACATCGCCGACGCGTCAGGCGCGTCGCTGGGGCTGTACGGGTTAAATAACGTAGATTGTAGGTACTAATAGCATTGTGCTAGTTTGTCTCTGGAAGGTTGCAATGTAATGTTTTAAAGGAAGTCCTGAGTATGTCCTAAAAACGGGATAATTGTATGTAGTAGGTTAGTATTATACATAACGTCCCTATTAAATTTTGCCTTACGTTTTTTGCATTTTTTTTGTTTACATGTAAGTTCCGTCCTTTGATTACGTCTAATGTTACACACAATTAACGTTTTACTTACGTGGTAATTGTATGTAGTAGTTAGTATATATATTACGTCACTATTAAATTTTGCCTTACGTTTTTTGCACAAATGTTTGTTACGTGTAAGTTCTGTCCTTTGATTACGTCTAATGTTACCAACAGGTGACGTTTATTTTACGTGTTAATTGTATGTAGTATGTTAGTAAATACAGAACGTCACTATTAAATTTTACCTGACGTTTTTTGCACATATGTTTGTTACGTGTGAGTTTTGTCCTTTGATTACGTCTGATATTACCAACAATTGACGTTCTCCTTACGTGGTAATTGTATTTAGTATGTTAGTACATACATAACGTCAATATTAAATTTTACCTTACGTTTTTTACACAAATGTTTGTTACGGGCAAGTTTGTCATTTGATTACGTCTAATGTTACACACAATTGATGTTTCCTTATGCGTTAATTGTATGTAATAGTTAGTATATATATTACGTCACTATTAAATTTTGCATTACGACTTTTGCACAAATGTTTGTTACATGTAAGTTCTGTACTTTAATTATATACGTCTGATGTTACCAACAATTGACGTTTTCCTTACGTGTTAATTGTGTGTAATATGTTAGTACACACATAACGTCACTTTTAAATTTTGCTTTACATTTTTCGCACAAATGTGTGTTACGTGTGCGTTTTGTCCTTTAATTACGTCTGATATTACCAACAACTGACGTTTTCATTATGTAATAATTGCATGTAGTAGTTGGAATATATAATATTTACGTCACTATTAAATTTTGCCTAATTTTTATGCACGAATGTTTGTTACGTGTAAGTTTTGTCTGTTGATTACGTCTGATGTTACCAACAGTTGACGTTTTCCTTACGTGTTATTTTGTATGTTAGTATATACATAATGTCAATATTAAATTTTGCCTTTCGTTTTGTACACAAATGTTTGTTGCGAGCAAGTTTTGACATTTAATTACGTCAAATGTTACACACAATTGACGTTTTTTCTACGTGTTAATTGTATGTAATAGTTAGTAAATATTATATTAAGTCACAATTAAATGTTGCCTTACGTTTTGTGCACAAATGTTTGTTACGTGTGCGTTTTGTTCTTTGATTACGTCTAATGTTACACATAATTGACGTTCTCCTTACGTGTTAATTGCATGTAGTAGTTAGTATATATTTTACGTCACTATTACATTTTGCATTACGTTTTTTGCACAAATGTTTGTTACGTGTAAGTTTTGTCCTTTGATTACGTCTGATGTTACCAACAGGTGACGTTTTCCGTGTTAATTGTATGTGGTATGTTAGTATATACATAACGTTAATATTAAATTTTGCCTTACGTTTTGTACACAAATGTTTGTTGCGTGCAAGTTCTGTCATTTGATTACGTTGAATGGTACACATATTTGACGTTTTTTCTATGTGTTAATTGTATGTAGTAGTTAGTATATATATTACGTCACAATTAAACTTTGCCTTACGTTTTGTGCACAAATGTTTGTTACGTGTGCGTTTTGTTCTTTGATTACGTTTAATGTTACACATAATTGACGTTCTCCTTACGTGTTAATTGTATGTAGTAGTTAGTATACAGTATATATTACGTCACTATTACATTTTGCATTACGATTTTTGCACAAATGTTTGTTACGTGTAAGTTTTGTCCTTTTACCAACAGGTGTCGTTTTCCTTACGTATTAATTGTATGTAGTATGTTAGTATAATTATACATAACGTCAATATTAAATTTTGCCTTACGTTTTGTACACAAATATTTGTTACGTGCAAGTTCTGTCATTTGATTACGTTGAATGTTACACACAATTGACGTTTTTCTTACGTGTTAATTTTATGTAATAGTTAGTATATATATTACGTCACAATTAAACTTTGCTTTACGTTTTGTGCACATATATTTATTACGTGTGCGTTTTGTTCTTTGATTACGTCTAATGTTACACATAATTGACGTTCTCCTTACGTGTAAATTGTATGTAGTAGTTCATATATACATTACGTCACTATTATATTTTGCATTAAGTTTTTTGCACAAATGTTTGTTACGTGTAAGTTTTGTCCTTTGATTACGTCTGATGTTATCAACAGGTGACGTTTTCCTTACGTGTTAATTGTATGTATTATGTTGGTATATACATAACGTCAATATATAATTTTGCCTTACGTTTTGTACACAAATGTTTGTTACGTGCAAGTTCTGTCATTTGATTACGTCGAATGTTACACACAATTGACGTTTTTCTTACGTGTTAATTGTATGTAATAGTTAGTGTATATATTACGTCATTATTACATTTTGCATTACGTTTTTTGCACAAATGTGTGTTACGTAGAAGTTTTGTCCTTTGATTACATCTGATGTTACCAACAAGTGATGTTTTCCTTATGTGTTAATTGTATGTAGTATGTTAGTATATACATAACGTCAATATTAAATATTGCCTTACGTTTTGTGCACAAATGTTTGTTACGTGCAAGTTCTGTCATTTGATTATATCAAATGTTACACACATTTGACGTTTTTTTACGTGTTAATTGTATGTAATAGTTAGTATATATATTACGTCACAATTAAATTTTGCCTTACGTTTTGTGAATGTTTGTTACGTGTGCGTTTTGTTCTTTGATTACGTCTAATGTTACACATAATTGACGTCCTCCTTACGTGTTAATTGTATGTAGTAGTTAGTATATATATTACGTCACTTTTACATTTTGCATTACGTTTTTTGCACAAATGTTTGTTACGTTTAAGTTTTGTCCTTTAATTACGTTTGATGTTACCAACAGGTGACGTTTTCCTTACATGTTAAATGTATGTAGTATGTTAGTGTATACATAACGTCAATATTAAATTTTTCCTCACGTTTTGTACACAAATGTTTGTTACGTGCAAGTTTTGTAATTTAATTACGTCGAATGTTACACGCAATTGACGTTTTTTCTACGTGTTAATTGTATGTAATAGTTAGTATATATATATATTACGTCACAATTAAACTTTGCCTTACATTTTGTGCACATATATTTATTACGTGTGCGTTTTGTTCTTTGATTACGTCTAATGTTACACATAATTGACGTTCTCCTTACGTGTTAATTGTATGTAGTAGTTAGTATATATTTTACGTCAGTATTACATTTTGCATTATGTTTTTTGCACAAATGTTTGTTTCGTGTAAGCTTTGTCCTTTGATTACGTCTGATGTTACCAACAGTTGATGTTTTTCTTACGTGTTAATTGTATGTATTATGTTAGTATATACATAACGTCAATATTAAATTTTGCCTTACGTTTTGTACACAAATGTTTGCTAGGGCAATGTACGTCTTTTCTTAAGTCTAATGTTACACACAATTGACGTTGTTTCTACGTGTTAAATGTATGTAGTAGTTAATATATATATTACGTCACTATTGAATTTTGCATTACGATTTTTGCACAAATGTTTGTTACGTCTAAGTTCTATCCCTTAGTTAGGTCTGATATTACCAACAGTGGACGTTTTACTTACGTTTTAATTGTATGTAATATGTTAGTATATACATAAGTCAATATTAAATTTTACCTTACGTTTTTTACGCAAATGTTTGTTAAGTGCAATATCTGTCTTTTGATTACGTCTAATGTTACCAACAATTGACGTTTTCCTTACGCGTTTATTGTATGTTTTTTTTTTTTTCTATATTCCAACTTACTTCCTCTCGGGCATAGGCTGAGAGCCTTAACATTCACCGCTTTACAATGAACAGTGAAGTTAATTGTATGTAGTAGTTAGTATTTACATTACGTCACTATTAAATTTTGCATTACCTTTTTTGCACAAATGTTTGTTACGTTTAAGTTTTGTCCTTTTATTACGTCTAATGTTACACACAATTGACGTTTCTTCTACGTGGTAAGTGTATGTAATAGTTAGTATATATATTACGTCACTATTAAATTTTGCCTTACGTTTTGTGCACAACTGTTTGTTACCTGTACGTTTGGTTCTTTGATTACGTCTAATGTTACACATAATTGACCTTTTACTTACGTGTTAATTGTATGATGTATGTTAGTATATACATAACGTCATTATTAAATTTTACCTTACGCTTTTTGCACAAATGTTTGTTACGTGTAAATTCTGTCCTTTAATTACGTCCTATGTTACACACAATTGACGTTTTTGTTACGTATTAATTGTATGTAGTAGTTAGTATATATAATACGTCACTATTAAATTTTGCCTTACGTTTTTTGCACAAATGTTTGATACGTGTAAGCTCTGTCCTTTGATTACGTCCAAGTTACCAACAATTGACGTTGTACTTACGTGTTTTACTTGAAGTAATGATATTAGTATCATTGTTACGTGCTCACAACATGAATATTGACGTAATAATTATGTTATTACAAGACAAAGAGTAACGTTTCCAATATTTTGACCATCAACGTCAAATTTACGTCGTTGCCATTTGTTCAATACAGGGTACAGTATTACATTATGTAATTACTAATTGTGCACGTCGTGCGGACGTTAAACAACGATGTATTGCGCATACTTTATAATTGTATCTGTATTTACTACCTGTGCAAAACATGAAGCACTATTCTGCTATGTTATTATTTTGTTATTCTTTTTTTTTTCTAGGTGAACATAATAGTCAGAATCTTCATGGCAAATTCAGCCAACATTATCGTGTTATATACATTCAGATTATGTATACAAACAATATTTATATTCATATACATAGTAACTCATAGTCATAGAGTTAATAATGAGAGAGAGAGACAGAGAGAGTATGTGCTTTAATTTCACTCTCTTCCCCTACAACGGCACCCCAACAGAGACAGCAAAAGTCACACAAAAAAATCTGAACCTCCCCCTCCAACATGACTCGACAACCAATATTTTTCATCTTCATCTCTCTCTCCCCTCATCTCAATTTTAGACTAGCTTGGCTCTCTCCATTTTCATTTTGGTGTTTCATATTTTCTTCAAATGGAATATTTTTTGCTTCGAAGACGGTCATAGAAAATGTGTAATGTAAACTAAATAAATATGCTAAAACTATTTCTTAATGTGAACATTCTAAAAATAGAAGATTTTTTTGTTTTGGTGTAAGAATAAACAACACAAACACCTAAACAGAGTCATCCAGCTAGCTCTCACAAACACCTTCTCCTGCTATCTACTGCACTGTACTAAACAAGCACACCACACTTCTTTCTGCCACAAAAAAAAAAAAAAAAAAAAAAAAAAAAAAATACTCACTCCCCTCTCGGGTGAGGCACTTGTCACAGCCAGTTCTGCCTCATGTCTCCTTCATCCACATAAAAAACAAAATGTCTAGTACAATAATCGTAATTCCTCTGTCCGTTATCTGTTACTCCATGCTGAAGAGTGTCATCCATAATATAATTATACTAATGTACACATTCAGGTTAAGGGAGGCCACCTCGCTGTTTTCTCTTTCTCTCCCTCTCTCTTTGGCTTGTATCCATTCGGCCCCATTCAGCCTACTGTTTGAAGACGTTTACCCCCATCCAGGTGTCAATGTTTTCTTAGCGAGCGGGAGCGAGCCATCATATATATATTTTTGTTTTGACAGCAAGCTAAATTTGTAAATTTTTCGATAGAAAAATGTCTCCGGCGAAGCCGGATTTCTCCATACATTGCTGGCTCGCTATCGCTCGCCAGGAAAAAATCGACAACTGGATGGGGATAAACGTCTTAAAACAGTTGGCTGAATGGGGCCGAATGGATACAAGCCAGGGAAAGAGAGAAAAAGAGAGAAAGAAGAAAAAAACCGGTGACCCCCTTTAAGGGTCGTTATGAGTGTTATGATTTAATGTATCCTGGTCTACTGTGTTCGTCAGGTCAGGTCAGGTGAAGGTATTGAGGGATAAGCCTTTACAACTGCACATCGTAGCTACATTCTACTGTGTTCGTCAGGTCAGGTCAGGTGAAGGTATTGAGGGATAAGCCTTTACAACCCATCGTAGCTACATTCTACTGTGTTCGTCAGGTCAGGTCAGGTGAAGGTATTGAGGATAAGCCTTTATGCACATCGTAGTACATTCTACTGTGTTCGTCAGGTCAGGTCAGGTGAAGGTATTGAGGGATAAGCCTTTACAACTGCACATCGTAGCTACATTCTACTGTGTTCGTCAGGTCAGGTCAGGTGAAGGTATTGAGGGATAAGCCTTTACAACTGCACATCGTAGCTACATTCTACTTTCCTATTTTCTGAAGAGTGAAGAGACGATTTGATCCAGTGTGAATTAACGGAGGGTCACTATCACCAAAGTAGTATAAGTACAGTATACTGTATGTATCATATAAGTACGATATGTTAAAAAATATGTCATACTTAAAACATACATATTCCTATAAATATGTAAACATATTTTCTGTTCTGCAAAATATTTTTGGGGCAATACATTACATTAATTGGAATAGCTTCTGGATCTCAACTATCAAACATGCAATATCGACGTAAAATATTATCTCGAACCACTTTCTCCATAACTATGATTATTCCACCGTGGTTAGATTCCATTGCCATGAATTGACCGGTCTATTGGGGGAAATAATTTGTTTATATAATTAGTAAACATTATTATGTTTGCGTAAAGCAAGGTAAACAAAATCATACAGTGTATCTTAACCCTTAATTGGCGGCGCGCGACATATGTCGAGTGAAATAAATGTGGCCTATGTGGCGCGGCGCGACACTGTCGAGTTGCTAATTCCCGCCCTAATTTAAGTGGAAAGCAAAACCTAGCGGTCAGGCGGTGTACTACAAGGTCCCACACACACATCCCCACCGTGTGAGCGTGGCTCAGTACCGCTTTAGCCGCCGTGATGGAGAGACAAGATTTGCCTGTGTTCGATTCGGTGGCCGCCATCCCTAGTACGTCGCGCCAGCCAAGCCGTAAGGCCCCGCTCTCCACCGAGGAGTTAGATCTGCTGATGAACTCTTCAGCGGTGTCTAAAACGTTGTTGGATGAAACCATGGAAGGGCTTGGTGATAGTGGGGGAAGTGAGGAGGAAGAAGAAATTGAGGATAAGCACGTCATCGGTTTTCACAAATGCCATAACTTGCGCCCTGCAAATGGTGAAGGTGGGAACGAAGAGAGCGTTGAAGGTGTTCTAGACGTTGAAGAAAGGTATGCAGATGCTGACGAGGAGCTTGGCGAACATACTGGTGTGGGTGTTGGTAAGTACAATGTACATTTATATTGTTTGAGAGATTGATTTAGCCTACAATAATTTTATTATTGGCGTAATGTCAGGGTGGACGGTACATTTCTTACGGGAATACAAGCAACGAAGATTGTGGTGTTGGTCTTCCTAAACATATGGGATATACAGTGTATCTGCATGTGACTTTGAAATTGGTATATATATATATATATATAGTTATACTGTATATTGGTGTATATTGATTGCAATCATTTGATAGGCGTATATATCACGATGTACGGTAATTTCATTCCTTACGAAGGTGACCTTGAAATTGCTAGGACTCCTCTCTTTCTATATATATATACAGTATATATACAGCATATATATATATATATATATATATATACTGAATATATACTGTATATATATAGAAAGAGAGAGAAGTCATAGCAATTTCAAGGTCACCTGCGTAAGGAAAGAAATCTACCGTACACCGTGATATACAGTATACGCCTATGAAATGATTGCAATCAATATACACCAACATACAGTATTTATATACTGTATATTGTTGCAATCATTTGATAGGCGTATATTATACTATCACGGTGTACGGTAGATTTCATTCCTTACAATCTACCGTACACCGTGATATATACGCCTATCAAATTATTGCAATCAATATACGGTACACCGTGATATATACGCCTATCAAATGATTGCAATCAATATATGGATATATATATATATATATACCACCGTGATATATACGCCTATCAAATGATTGCAATCAATATACGGTATATATATATATATACCGTATATTGATTGCAATCATTTGATAGGCGTATATATCACGGTGCACGGTAGATATCATACCTTACGTAGGTGACCTTGAAATTGCTGGGACTCTTCCTTTCTCTCTCTCTCTCTCTCTCAAATAAATCATGTCTTAGTTGTAAAGTTTGAGTCTGCACATCCCTCATACGAAATACCATTCCCACAATTTTCCTAGTCAACACCGGACTGGCCAAACGACCATGATCGTTATCCCCACAGCCAGGCCCATCCAGGCAGCGAGCCTCGTCAGAGCCTCCAGTGATGCCCGTTGAGCTCTCAAACATCTCGGGGGTAGTGCAGCTACCAATTACCTCCGCCCATGGACAACCAGGTCCAGCGACGTCTACACCAGCTGTTGATGCTCCTCCCACGTTGTCAATGCCACCCGGGATGCAGCAGACGAGGAGGACCAGGCGTCGGCTGGCGTTGTCAGAAAGTGATGCCGGCTCCGGCTCAAGCTCTCCCGATTCGTCTGAAGCCAGGATATCCCTCGCGCCGGCAAGCGACTCTGATGGCGGGCAGGCACAGCCCCAGCAGGGACAGCCACAGCCACAGCAGGGACCGCCACAGCAGGGACAGCCACAGCCACAGCAGGGACTGCTACAACAGGGACAGCCACAGCCACAGCAAGGTGCCCGGGGAAGGGCCCGAGGAAGGGCCCGAGGAGGTGCTCGTGGAGGTGCTCGGGGAGGTGCCCCAGGAGATGCCCCAGGAGGGGTCGGGAGGGACAGGAGGCTGGACGAGCCACCTCTCTTTCAGTGGGAGGACTGCCAGCCTCGGGATATGCCTGGGGTTCCACCCCATTTTGATAAAGGTACCAATGGCATCCAGCCTGGCTTTCCCTGCACAGAGGATGATACCCCTTATCACTACTTCCGGGCATTCTTCGACGATGAATTGCTCGGGGACATGGTAAGGGAGACAAACCTGTATGCAAGCCAGCACTCCGAAGAGATGACCTCGCCCCACATGCGGTGATGGACGCCCATTGATATCCCTGAGCTCCTCGTGTTTTTGGGCCTCACCATGCTAATGCCCCACATGAGAAAACACAAAGTTCTGGATTATAGGCTGATGCATGATATTATATCAACGCCAGTCTTCAATACCTACATGCCCAGGGACCAATATAGACAAATTCTCAAGTGCTTGCACTTTGTAGATAGCACTGCGGCACACGGAGCTGACAAGCTTTGGAAAATCCGGCCATTCCTGAACTCCCTCCTGAACAGGTATCGCCGGTTTTTCAAACCTTTTCAGAATGTCGTGATCGATGAGTCCTTGATCCTCTTCCGTGGAAGTCTCTCTTTCCGGCAGTACATTCCGTCGAAGCGCCACCGCTTCGGGATCAAGTTCTTTGTACTGTGTAACTGCTACACAGGATACGTGCTAGACCTCATCATCTACACCGCTACTGATCTGGACATTCCAAACGACCCTCTGGCTCTTTCAGGGGCGGTTGTGAAGACACTGATGGAGCCGTATCTGGATGCCAACCGCATCTTGTTCACCGACAATTTCTACACCTCTCCTCTCTTTGCCAGGTATCTCTTTACAAGGAGCACGGGAAGCTGTGGAACTGTCAGGTCAAACAGGAAACACTGGCCCAAGTTTCCTAATACACGGAAAGGAGACATAATTTTTTTTTTTTTTTTTTTTTTTTTTTTTTTTTTTTAAGAGACAATGAACGGAGGAAGGAAAAACACAGACAAAACAAAAAGGTCCATGTGCCTAAAGGCATCCTCCATTCATAAAATGTTTGTAACAACTGGATTTAAACATTTGTAGATTGTAAGTTTGTGGAAAGCAATTCGAGGGAAGTGAATTCCAAAGAGTAGTAGCTCTGGGGATAAATGAATTCTGATAAGCAGAAGTTCTGCATTGTGGAGGAGAAAGTGTAAATTCATGGGCGATCTCAGCTGCCCTAGTTCCACGGGGAAAGATGTGGAGAGGCAGCACAATTGAAGCAAGTTCCTCGGAACAATTGCTGTGAAAATATCTGTAGAATAATGCAAGGGATACAACGTTTCTTCGTATGGATAATGTAGGAAGGTCCTGTGTGATTGCAGGGTTATTGATTAATCTAATAGCTTTATTTTGAATATTGTCCAACTGCCTCAATTCAACCACTCCACTTCAACCCCACAGAGGTGAACAGTAATCCAATCTGAGAACGCACATGACTTTTATATATTACGGCAAACTGCTCGTCAGTGAAGAATTCTCGAACTCTGTACAGTAGTCCAGTTTTTTAGAGGCATTCTTAGCAATGCCTCTAACATAATGTGTCCAGCTCAAGTTAGTAGTTTAATGTTACACCGAGAATGTCAATACTAGGGGAAGTGGGAATATTTACATCATTAAAAAATATATGGGAGTCAGTGAGATTCTGTCGGTTAAGAAAATTGAATGTACTTGGTTTTTCTGTGCATTAAAGGAAACTAGATTATTTTGTCACCATCCATTAATACTACAAAGGTCCTGGAGCAGAGATATTGCAGTGTTTATTTTTGAATTTATAACACCGGGTTTGGGTGAAAGAATTGGTAAATGTGAAGGAACTGTGGAGTGTTGAGTCATCGGCGTAGGAATGTATTGGAGATTATGAGTGGTAGATATGAGATCCATGATATGAAATGAGGAACATAATTGGGGCCAAAACTGATCCCTGGGGAAACACCAGCATTTATTGAGTGAAATTGAGAATAAAAGGCCATCTACCATTACACGTATTTTTCTGTTATGAAGATAAGAAAAAAATTAGTGGAACTAATGATGCAAGGCCGTAGTGTAACATCTTCGACAATAAGGATTGATGCCAGACTCTATCAAATTACTTTGATATATCCAGTGCTATTGTATGTGTTTCACCATGTTGGTCTGTAGCTTGGTTGAATTTGATGCGTAAGAAGGCAAAGCATGTCTGCAGTTGATCGACATCGTCTTAAAACCATATTGCCTATCACTGATTAATTTATTATTCTCAAGATGCTTAACACCTTACGAGCGGCCTATGCGGTTTATTTATGTGTACCGCACAGCGGGGTGTTTTAGCCAAAATAGGGCTGTTTTACGTGATCATTTTCATGCCTAAATAAGACCCAGAACGTAAAACAAGTACCTATCCCTGAAAGGGCCTAAACAGAGCTTCGAATGACACCATAACGATCCTTGTACGATGGGTAGTTTTCTTGCAATAACCGTGCAACGCGAGTGCAAAAAGCAGGTAATTCGGTACTTTCAGTACATAATTGAGTATGTAGCGAGTGAGAGAGGGAGGAGGGAGCTGAGATTTGTGTCAGTAGGTTCGCCGCGGTGGTCTGGAGCAGTCATACGCTCGCTAGTCTCCTGCCACCACTTGTCTCTCTCTCTCAGCCACATTACGTGCTGAAATTGCCACTCGAGTTATGTCGAGCGCCGCCACATAGTCCAGCTTTTTTTAACTCGACTTATGTTGCTCGCCGCTAATTAAGGGTTAATTATGTGATTATTTAATATAATTTCAAAGACTTTACCAAGAGTGGAAGTTATAGCTATTGGTCTGTAGTTTGATGGATCTGAAGAGGCACCTTTTTTAGGAACTGGATGGATGTTTGCTTCTTTCCAGGGTACTGGGAAGCAGAGCAGCAGTGACAGTATACTGGCTATTTGTTGGCATGGCACAAAGCCAGTCAATGTCCTCTCCACCTACCACAAGTCCACAATGCGAGATAGCGGGAAGAAGAGATACCAGATGGACCCTGTCACCCGCGACAAGACTCTAGTAGCTATCTCCAAACCTGACGTTGTTATGGACTACAATATAAACATGCGGTTGGTGGATAAGAGTGACATGAAAATCACTGCTGTTGACTGCCTCAGGAAGACCTGTAAGTGGTACAAGAAGGTCGTACTCCATCTTCTTGATGTCACTATCCTGAACGCGTACAACCTGTGGATGACGCAGACAGGAAGGATGAGCTCTGTAAGGCTGTTCGCCAAGGACATCATCGACTCCATCCTCAGGAAGCACGGAACCACACATGTGCTACCACCTCCGAGGGCGATCGTGAATCTACCTTACCGCCTTGAGTGCCGGGACTACCTCGCGACCCACAAGATTGTGTATTGCCCCCGCTCAGCATCACAAATCGCATCCAACCGGATGCACGGACTGAAGCAGTGCCACGTCTGCAAACACACAACAAGGAGGGCCCAAGTCAGGAAGGAAAGCTCGGTCATGTGTAGTCAGTGTAATGTGGGACTTTGCATTTCTCCTTGCTACACCGAGTACCACACACTGGAACACTTCTAGACCTCCTCCCTTCTTGCCAATCATTCATAACTTCATTCAATCATTCATTCATCTATTTCAAACTACCTCATGAATTCATGTCATTCAATCATTCATATGGTGGAATAGCACACTACCCAAACACAAGTGCATTCATCATCATCAGCAACATCACCCATTACATCCATAAGTTTCGAATTTCATATATCCATCTGGTTCTTGGTCCACCTCATACATCCATGTCATTCATTTATACATACAGTCATATACTCGCTATAGGCAGTTCTGCCTTTTGTCTACCTCAATCACATTCATACACTCGCTATAGGCAGTTCTGCCTTTTCCCTACCTCAATCACATAACTGCCTTTTGCCTACCTCAATCAAATGTGGATTACACCTCCTGGGAACACCACAAAAAAAAAAAAAAAAAAGAGTCGTCAACACTACTCCATAGGGTGATTTGGAAATGTGTTGAAATAATATTATATATCAAACAAACAAACAAATCCTGCAAAGCAAGCAAAACAGAGAGAGAGAGAGAGAGAGAGAGAATGCAGAAACTGAACTGAAGAAAGAGTGAAAAAGATATAATAATACAGAAATATTACAAGCAGATAAAAGAAATAGTGATTAGCTAGAGAAAATAATAATGAGAATTACATATACGGATGAGGAAGAGAGAGAGAAAGAGAGAGAGAGTGAAGATAGTGAGAGATATAATAATACAGAAATATACGGATGAGGAAGAGAGAAAGGGAGAGAGAGAGAGACAGCGCGCGAGAGAGGGAAAGCGAGCGAGCCAGAGAGAGAGTCAGACAGACAGACAGGAGGAGTGAGAGAGAGAGAGAAAGAGAGACAGAGAGAGATAGAGAGAGAGAGAATACAGAGAATACAGAAATAAGGAGAAATAAGAGAAAATAAGACCGATTACCGAAGGAATAATAGACGCGCAAGAGGCCAAAGTCAGGCCAAAGCGAACGCATCCGAACCGCCCGGGAAATAGACCAAAAAGTAACCTCTTTTCCTCACCTCCTCCCACCCTCCACACTCGCTCACAACATCCAGAATAGACTTCTATGGGGAGATGAAGAGTTGCTTGTTCCAAAAATTACCATTTCATTCGGATTTGAGCCATAGTAACGGCGCTAGGGCGAGTGAAAGTGAGCGAATATTTTGGGATTGTGCCCGCTGGGCGGTACTGTGTAAAATACCTCACCACCCGCTCTTTGTGGGTTAAGTACTTATGCATTGATTGTACAGTACCTTATGCATATCAACTTGGATAGGAAAAGACATGCCTAATATGGCTACTGAACATGTGTATGATTCTAATTAAATTGTCAGACAGGTTGTGACAGAGGTATCCTGGCCAGGATTCGAACCCATTCACTCCAGATATTTTTGTGGGAGCTGGGCACCGTAACCACTCATGGTCGAGTGAATACGATGCCCAAATTTCACAAAAATATCTTGAGTGAGTGGGTTCGAATCCTGGCCAGGATACCTCTATCACAACCTGCCTGACAATATAATTAGAACCATACACATGAAATGAAATTTTCATGAAATTTGGTGGGCACCAAGGAAGAATTGGTGCAAATTAGAAGGCAATATGGATCATATCGTGGAACCTCAGATCCAGGAGGATATTTAGGCCTATGGTATTAATGGTTCAAAGGAGTACAAAGGAAAAAAAGCAACAACAGGTCATGCGACCCCTCGAGGTTACTTGCCCTCCAAAACACTGCTGTTCCAAGTGTTGCAACAGTATTTCTGAGATAATGTGGGAAAGATGTGAGAAGGAAGTGCTGCCCTGGGGTTTAGTTCATGGCAGGGAAAATTATATTAAGATTTGTTAGGTTATTGAACAAACACTACTAAAGAAAATATATATTCAATTACAAATGCAGTCAACCTTGGTTCAGGACAAGGTGCTTGTCTAGGCGAACTTTGAAGTCTATGACATCTCCACAAGTTGACGACACGATTGAAGAAGACATTCTTGGATTCGTTATACTTGAATGATTTACCAATGATTTTGCAGCCATTTCCCCGCGTGTAGTTTGATCGGTCAATCGTAAAATATTTATTACAGTTCATGTTATCGATGCCTTTAAATATCTTAAAAACTTGAATAAAGAACCAGCCAGCATAGGCAGAGGTATGCGCTTTGTGGAGTGTCCCTATATTCTTTGTTGTTATTAGTTAGGTTTATAAAACTATACTGTGTTGATGTGACGCATTTTCATTCGGAGCCTCAGTAACAATGTGCCATCGTCAGCTGGAACAAACTTCTACAAGTGGGCAGCCACAGGTCTTGTTTACAATCAGTTGCACTTTATTATCTGCAGGTGCAGGTGCTGGAGTTGGATTTGGTTGAGTCTTGCTGTGGCACGATTAGCACTATGCCGACATCAGCCAACATGATGACATGATGGGGCGGTGTTGTGGCGGGTCTTTATACTATTGTAATATATTCCAACTGCCGAAAGGCAACCACGTTTGAGCCGTTACATTGTATGTATTGGAAAACCACGCTCATCCAGTGTATGTATCTATGTATGTTACGTTGTGTATAATACAATCAGTGGAACTAGTCACAAACAGTAGATAAATAAACACTCCCTATAAATGCACCCTGAATCTCCTACGGGGTAAACAGACAACTCAACCAGTACACCATTTTAACAAGTACACATCAACTAGTCACAAGTTAAACATTCGAGGCAATTCGTTCGATAATCGAACTTGTTTTCGAGGGAGGATATCTTGGTTCAACTACCCATGAACCCC
>CM064526.1:6576873-6693240 GCA_032716605.1 Paralithodes platypus | reverse complement strand
AGCTTTATTTAACTCGACTTATGTTGCTCGCCGCTAATTAAGGGTTAACAAACCTCTTAGACTTCTTCCACGATATCCTCAACCTCTACGATGAGAGTATAGCTGTAGATATTATATACCTTGATTTTCAAAAGGCCTTTGACAAAGTTCCTCACAAACGTTTACTGGTAAAACTAAAAGCGCATGGAATACAGGATGGTGTGTTGAAATGGATAGAAAATTGGCTCAGCGACAGAAAGCAAAGAGTAGTCATAAACGGTAAGGCATCTAAATGGACCAATGTAAGTAACGGGGTACCCCAGGGATCGGTACTAGGACCAATTCTCTTTCTAATTTACATCAACGACATAGACATAGATCTGTACAATCTCAAAATTTGCTGACGATACAAAAATTGCAAATAGCGTACTCTCAAAAGAACAAGTTGATGATATTAAACACAATCTAGATAAAGTGTCATGTAGGGCCCAAATTTGGCAAATGAGTTTCAATGCGGATAAATGTAAAGTACTACATATCGGATACCTAAATGAGAAAGCAAATTATTCGATGAATGGCACTCAGCTTAAGAATGTAAACAGAGAAACCGATCTGGGAGTAACAATATCGAGTAACCTAAAACCGAGTCAACAATGTTCAGAAGTTGTTAAGAAGGCAAACAAAATAATTGGCTTTATAGGCAGGTCATTTGAGCATAAATCCAAAGAAGTTATCCTAACCCTCCACAATTCCATAGTCTGCCCTCTTCTGGAATACTGCATTCAATCCTGGTGCCCTTATTACCAAAAAGATATAAACAAGCTAGAACGAGTTCAACGTAGAGTTACCAAAATTATACCTAGCCTAAAGAACAAACCATACGAAGAGCGTCTTAGAGAATTAAATCTATTTCCTTTAACCCAGCGCAGATTAACCTCTGAAGTGCGTAATTGGAAACGTCCCCCTGTGCTGACGTATTTGAGGTGTTCCCGTCACTAAATATTTCATTGGGCCATTAATAGAATTAATACTTATCCATATGCGCCTATTATGGTTGATTATAAAGGTATTAACCTGAAACAACAATAAAACTAGTGAAAACAGGTTGGATGGTCAATCGGCATATAGCCCGCGAGTTGTAAATGTATGGGTGAGGCAATCTGCTTTCCCGCCAATTTCCCCAAGGCCACTGAGACACAGTCGATCGATACTCTCTCTCTCTCTCTTGCACTCGCTTGCCAGCAGTGATGACCCCACCCTGCTTGCAACTCGCTAATGTTAGCACGAAATATACCTCAGAATAAGGGAACAGGAAAATAGGTGATAACTAAAGGAGAGGAGGAAAGTGGGGAAGGAGGGGAGGTAGAGGACTGAGATTTTGCATGGCCCAGGGGCCAAACAAAAATAAAAAAATAAAAAATAAAAATAAATTTTTTTTTTTTTTTCAATGTCAAAAGTTGATTTTTTTTTTCACTCACTCATAAGAGTCTCCCCGCAGTGCGCCGGGGGAACTCTTATGAGTCTCCCCGCAGCTCCCGGGTTAAGAGGTGACTTTATTCAAGTGTTCAAAATCATAAAAGGCATCGACAATATGAACTGTAGTAAGTACTTCACTATCGACCAATCTAATTACACGCGGGGAAACGGTTGCAAAATTATTGGGTAAATCTTTTAACTCACACGAATCTAAGAATTTCTTCTTCAATCGAGTTGTCAACTTGTGGAATGGGCTTCCCCGAGACGTTATAGACTGCAGCACCGTTGATTCATTTAAACTCCGCTTAGACAAATATCTTGCATCAAACCCGCGACTGACTGCGTTTGTAAATTAATAACTTTATTTTATCTCCCCCTCAGTTACTAACCCATCTGTCCCCTACTAACTTCCTAATCCTGCCACGGACACTAGTTCCAGGGCAGTAATTCCCTTTCCAATGTTAACTTACCCACTCTAAACCACTGTTTGGACACTTGATCCTCAGTGTTTTGGAGGACAAGCAGCCTAGAAGGGTCACTAGATCTGTTGTTGCTTGATTTCCTTTGTACGCCTTTGTACTCACTCTCTCTCTCTCTCTCTCTCTCTCTCTCTTCTGTAAGTGTTTACAGAACATTATGATATAATCGGCATTACAGAATCTTGGATAAATACGGAAGACAGAGACTTTTTAGCCGAATATACGCTTCCTGGTTATACAATGTTTGAAAAAAGTCGGATTAATAGAAATGGAGGAGGAGTTGTGTTTTTTATTAAGGAAAGTCTTAATCCCGTCTTAATGTCAAAACCTCAAATTGCGAATATAGACATATCTTACGTACTATTAAATAATAAACGAGGAACTAAAATAACACTAGCTTTATTATACAGACACCCAGCTCAATCAGTGCAAACTGACAGTGAAATTTATGAACAAATTGCAGAAATAACTAACATACAAGATACCGTAATTCTTGGCGATTTCAACTTACCCGTGACTAAATGGGGCGATATTCTTACTTCACACTCTGGACACGACCTCTATGCTAACTTGCAAGAGAGTTCACTTTTTCAACTTGTACAATCTCCGACCCGTGGTAATAATGTGCTTGACCTTGTACTCGCAACAAAAGAAGAATTAATTGAGAATTTGAATGTTGGTGATGAATTCAGTAACAGCGACCAGACCATCGTACGATAACTTTCACTTTAAAGTTTACTAGTAACAAATCAAATAGCAGCATTGAGAAAGTCCCTAATTTCAAGAAAGCAAATTTTCATTAACTTAAATCAAAGCTTAAAGAAACTGACTGGAGCTTTCTGACTAACAATAACGACATAAATACATATTGGGAGTGTTTCACAACCAATTACCTTAAACCTTAACTGGCGGCGCGCATCATATGTCGAGTGAAAGAAATTTGGACTATGTGGCGGCTCACAACATAAGTCGTGTGGCAATTTCAGCACGTAATGTTGCTGAGAGAGAGAGACAAGTGGTGGCAGGAGAGTAGCGAGCGTATGACTGCTCCAGAACCCCCGCGGTGGACCAACTGACATGAATCCCACCCTCCTCCACCCTCTCACACTCGCTACAATATGAATTGTATGGGGAAAGTACCGAATTACATGGTTTTTGCACTCGTGTTGTGCGGTTGTTGCAAGAAAACTAGCAGTCATACAAGGATCGTTGTGGTGTCATTGGAAAGCTCTGTTTATGCCCTTTCAGGGATAGATACTTGTTTTACGCTCTGGGTCTTATTTAGGCATGAAAATGATCACGTAAACAGCCCTATTTTGGGTAAAAACACCCCGCTGGTGGCTACATATTATTTACCGCTGTGACGCTCCTGCATAGTAGCCACGTGCGGGCATGCGCGCGTGTCGGCTGCCCAGCCGTTTAGAAACCGGCTGGCGGCAGCCGGCCGGCCGGCTTTTCCTTAGTATACATCCTACGACAATTTAACTAATGTCTGGGATATTCTTATGTTGTTTCACAGCTTGAACCTGCCCTTATTCTTAACCAACGCATCTTAGTATATTTTATTCTCGATAGTTGATTGTTTCATTAAAATATATAAGATGTAAGTCGAGTGAGAGGAGACGAACGGGAGAGAGAGACCGGCTGGGGGACGTTGCTTCGTGCGGGCGCGGAGAGTCTAGCTTGGGACGAGCCTGATGTTGCCAATTTGATCGCAACGTTAGGCTTAGTTTCGACTCACGCAAGGGGTAGAGGATTTTGACCCGGCAACGGTGTTGAGTGTTGCCAAGCATGGGATGTATTTCGCATGCCTAGGGTGGGGTCCAGACAGATTCAAGACTCAGAGCTCACCTCACTGTCGTACCCTTCGGACCCCCTTGATATCTATCCCTCTCCAACCCCACTTAGAAACTTTCTCTCTTACTTTGTATACCTTCCTTCCATTACTTCACCAATCTATTTAATTATCCCATCCCCTTGATAGACCTTATATCTATTATTGTATTAACGACGAGCTCTCAGATAGCTAGATAGGATTTTGGGCTTTATGCAGAGATGTAATTGTTAATGAGACCTAGGAAGTTTTTTTTGTTGTCTCATATTTGGTGGTTTCATGCTTGCAAGTGTGTTCTTGTGGCAGGTGAGCAGGGGCTAGACCGGAGGGGAGGCTTTTTGCGATCCTTTAAGTAAAGTCTGCTGGTGCGAGTCCTGTGGACCCGAACGACTTTACTAGGATATCCGTGGGAGTCTGGGGGCATTTTCTTGTCTGTGTCCCTGTGTGTCTAGTGTTGTGTTGTGTGAGGGCCCTTGCCTAGTCCACTCAGCACTGCGCTAGCACGTCTTGCTTTTGTTTTAGGGTCGCCAGGAGAGAGTCAGAGACTTGGGATCGGAGTCTCTCAAGAGAGCACCCTTTCAATTAGAGTAATTTGGCGCACAGACTTGGGAACGTCCCTAGGCTAGAGCAGGTGGCTCAGCCCGGGTATCCGAAGCCTATATCCTTCCGGCTAGACCTCTGCCACCTGGCAGATTAACAGCTAGGGGTTTATTATTTCTGCATGCTTGTTATTGTGCCACAGTTTACCGTTATTGTGAGCATTGTGAGTCAGGGTGTGGCTTAGAGACTCTGTCCGAGCAGGCTTGCCGGACTAAGAGTGAGAAGCACACCTGTATGTGGTTATGTTGCGAGTTGCTGCCTTTATTTAATTATACCTATGCCATTATACACTGTAGGTCCTATCACTAGTATTTATTCCTGCTTATTAGTTAAGAGTTCTCTAAATCTGTAACGTACTTTCTTTGCTAAGCATCAGATCCTACAGTAGCCACATGCAGTTTAGAAACCCGCATCTTGTCTACCTGTATGATGTTTTGAGGACTGTTTGCTTTCACCTTCTTTCACGCAGGGGTGATTAGTTGTATTAATTAACGTAACGTTAAATGTACTTTCTTCTAGTTTGTTATTAAATTGTTTCTGCAATTTAATTCCGTTATCTATCTTTTCCTTGAAGCTTTAAGTCAACTTAATTGTGTGATCTTTTATATAGCTTGCTTGACTATCAGCAGTCTATAGTGCATGCACCCTGTAACCGAGTCATAGGATACCTTGTTGTCCAGGCAGGACTCTTGATGGTTTAGGGTGGTTTGTTGCCTGGGTTTATAGAAGGGTTGGATCTAGCGTTTTCCGTTGTTGCTTGTTGCCGCATACCTAGTCCAATAGAAAGAGCCCAGTGTTTATATATCCCAGGACGTAACACCGCCTAGGCCGCTCGTTAGGTCTTAAGGCAGTGCAAGACTCCATACCATCGAAAATACGGCGTCCAGGCCATAATGATAAGCCCAAATGGTGGAATAAAGATATTTCAGACTGTTTGCTTGCTAAAAAATTTGCTAATGATAGATTAAATTCCTCACAAAATGACGAAGAACGGGTGAAATTTGTAGAGCTACGACGCAAAGCCAAAAAGTTAATTAAGCAAAGTAAAAAGACCCTGGAGTTACATGTTGCGAATCAAAGTAAAACAAACCCGAAAGAATTCTATAGTTATATCAGAAAGAAAAAAGTAGTTACTTCAACTGTTGGACCGTTAGTCGATGAAAATGGAGAATACACCAAAGACGAAGTACAAATGAGTAATGGCCTCAATACCTTTTTTGCATCAGTTTTTACAACCGAAGACCTCAGTGATATCCCTACACCATCGCTGATTCAGATTGATAATTCAGATATTCTAAGCAATATCACCGTTACAGAGAGAGAAGTATTGAATTGTTTAGATAAACTCAAGGTAAATAAAACGCCTGGACCTGATACAATCTCGCCTAGAGTTCTAAAGGAAGCTAAGGATGAGCTCTCCAAACCACTGACATTGTAATTCAATGAATCCTTGCAGTCTGGGACTATGCCTGATCAGTGGAAGCTAGCCAACGTAACACCGATATTAAAAAAAGGCAGCAAATCCCTACCCAGTAACTATCGTCCAATTAGCTTAACCTCAATTGTATGTAAAATGCTAGAAACTGTCATAAGAGACAGACTCGTAAATCACTTAGAGGCAAATAACTTACTTAAAGATACTCAACACGGCTTTTTGTAAAAAACGTTCCTGTTTAACAAACCTCTTAGACTTCTTCCACGATATCCTCAACCTCTACGATGAGAGTAAAGCTGTAGATATTATATACCTTGATTTTCAAAAGGCCTTTGACAAAGTTCCCCACAAACGTTTACTGCTAAAACTAAAAGCACATGGAATACAAGACGGTGTGTTGAAATGGATTGAAAATTGGCTCAGCGACAGAAAAGCAAAGAGTAGTCATAAACGGTAAGGCATCTAAATGGACCAATGTAAGTAGCGGGGTACCCCAGGGATCGGTACTAGGACCAATTCTCTTTCTAATTTACATCAACGACATAGATGAGGGTTTCACCTGTACAATCTCAAAATTTGCTGACGATACAAAATTTGCAAATAGCGTACTCTCAAAAGAACAAGTTGACGATATGCAACACAATCTAGATAAATTGTCATGTTGGGCCCAAATTTGGCAAATGAGTTTCAATGCGGATAAAGTACTACATATCGGATACCTAAATGAGAAAGCAAACTATTCGATGAATGGCACTCAGCTTAAGAATGTAAACAGAGAAACCGATCTGGGAGTAACAATATCGAGTAAACCTAAAACCGAGTCAACACTGTTCAGAAGTTGTTAAGAAGGCAAACAAAATAATTGGCTTTATAGGCAGGTCATTTGAGCATAAATCCAAAGAAGTTATCCTAACCCTTTACAATTCCTTAGTCCGCCCTCTTCTGGAATACTGCGTTCAATCCTGGTGCCCTTATAACCAAAAAGATATAAACAAGCTAGAACGAGTTCAACGTAGAGTTACCAAAATGATACCTAGCCTAAAGAACAAACCATACGAAGAGCGTCTTAGAGAATTAAATCTATTTCCTTTAACCCAGCGCAGATTAACTCCTTCAGACATATTATGTTCCAATAAGTCCGAGGAGGCGGGAGCCCCAGGATCATTGCCACTGCCTCGCACTACACTCACAACAACACTGTGGCCATTAGAATTATCGGAGGAGGCTGAGGTTGCCACCAACGGTTTTATCGTAAGCTAACTTATCGGACTTACTGAGCTCATATGACGCAAAATCGCGTCATAAACTAATTGGAGAGGTATGGAGATAAGTCCATATGATGCGATCGCGTTATATGTCTTTTTGGTTATAAGTTCCATATGACGCGATCGCGTCATATATGTCGCAAGGAGTTAAGAGGTGACTTAATTCAAGTGTTCAAAATCATCAAAGGCATCGACAATATGAACTGTAGTAAGTATTTCACTATCGACCAATCTAATTACACGCGGGGAAACTGTTGCAAAATTATTGGTAAATCTTTTAACTCACACGAATCTAAGAATTTCTTCTTCAATCGAGTTGTCAACTTGTGGAATGGGCTTCCCCGAGACGTTATAGACTGCAGCACCGTTGATTCATTTAAACTCCGCCTAGACAAATATCTCGCATCAAACCCGCGACTGACTGCGTTTGTAAATGAATAACTTTATTTTATCCCCCCCTCAGTTACTAACCCATCTCTCCCCTACTAACTTCCTAATCCTGCCACGGACATTAGATCCAGGGCAGTAGTTCCCTTTCCAATGTTCCCTTACCCACTCTAAACCACTGTTTGGACACTAACTTGATCCTCAGTGTTTTGGAGGACAAGCAGCCTAGAAGGGTCACTAGACCTGTTGTTGCTTGATTTCCTTTGTACTCCTTTGTACTCTCTCTCTCTCTCTCTCTCCCTCCCTCTCTCCCTCCCTCCCTCCCTCTCTCTCTCTCTCAGCATTCATCCTTCCCTAACAGCTGACCAATTAAGTAAGACAATAGCCTCGGTATCTCACACAACATTACTGATCCCCGAGCCACTGTTTGGGAGTTTTTAATATGAAGGCTGAAAGGAAATGTATGAAGGTAGATGTGTGTGAGATTAACCCCTTCTTTACCGACTGGGTCTTTTGTACTTAATTTTGGATACTATTAGACAATTGTATTCAGTTTTAAAAGAACCTCCAGTAATTAAAAGGTTTCGAACTATCTCACTCGACCTTTATTAACCCGTACAGCCCCAGCGACGCGCCTGACGCGTCGGCGATGTATGTAACGCACAGCCCCAGAGACGCGCCTGGCGCGTCACCCTAATTGCGCCGACCGTAACCTCAGGTGTAGCCACTCAAGAGGGCTCAGATTTGTATGGGAACTGTGTACGTATCCCACGCAACCGTGCCGATGGTTGAAAACTCTCAAAGGCCACGTGCGTGCGCGCGAGCGTGCAAAAACCTGTTTTTTTGGGATAATTGCCTTCAATTTTTTACTCTTATAAAATCCGTTTTCGGGGGCTCTGTAGGACCATTTTTTAAGCTTTTTGAGCGGTTTTTCGTGGTTTTTCCTTCATTCCTAACCCATTCGCTATTGTTTCTGGAATAAAACCATTTTTTGAAAACCGGCCGGGTTCTGGTGCGTAAACATTACAAAACTAGCCGGGGCTCCACAGGTTAACAGTACACATCTTTCTTAACCCTTAATTAGCGGCGAGCAACATAAGTCGAGTTAAAAAAAGCTGGACTATGTGGCGGCGCTCGACATAGGTCGAGTGGCAATTTCAGCACGTAATGTGGCTGAGAGAGAGAGACAAGTGGTGGCAGGAGACTAGCGAGCGTATGACTGCTCCAGACCACCGCGGCGAACCTACTGACACAAATCTCAGCTCCCTCCTCCCTCTCACTCGCTACATACTCAATTATGTACCGAAACTACCGAATTACCTGCTTTTTGCACTCGCGTTGCACGGTTATTGCAAGAAAACTATCCATCATACAAGGATCGTTATGGTGTCATTCGAAAGCTCTGTTTATGCCCTTTCAGGGATAGGTACTTGTTTTACGTTCTGGGTCTTATTTAGGCATGAAAATGATCACGTAAACAGCCCTATTTTGGCTAAAAACACCCCGCTGTGCGGTACATATAATAAACCGCATAGGCCGCTCGTAAGGTGTTAAACTGCCCAAAATCCTCTAAATATAGCTATATTCATATTAAAAAGACGTCGCTGGTAAGGAAGGGGTTAACATGCCTATGCTTAAACATGTGCAAATGATATTTTCAATTTAATTCAGAATAGGGTGTTACACACCTAATGTTGAATAATGAAGAAGAATTTAGTATTACAAACGACGGAATAAATTGTGTTTTTATTGTTATTGGTGAACGCACTAAATGCTTAGATACAGTATATCTGTCATTAACCTCTTCTGTACCGGTGACGTCTTTCTAATTTAATTTGTGTTATATTTGGACGAATGTGTGCATATGAAATAGGATCTTCGGTAGTTAAAAAAGTTAAGTGAGATAGTTCGCAGCCTGTTAATTACTGGAGGCCCTTCTTTAACTTAATACAATCATCTACTAAGAGCCGGAATAAAGTTAAAAGGACGTCGCCAGTACAAAAGGGGTTAAGGAGAATGCTACTGGTGTGATGCATTACAAAATATATCAGTAGGGGTTACAATAAGGTAGTGTGAGAGAGAGGGAGAAGGACAAACTACTACGGTCGCGCTAATAAGTCATGTCCCAACTGTCTTTACGTTTGGCTCGCTCTGGGCTGTATTAATGTCTGTCAGATGTTGAATAGAGTGGGTAAGTGTAAGAACATGTTTGTATATATCACTCGATATGAAGAAATGAAGCTAAGATATTGCTCATACCAATTATTGATCAAAACATACTTGGTGCCGAGAGATCACTTATTAGCGCGACTGTACAACAGCAGGGAACTGTAAGGTGCATAAAGCCATATGATTGACAGGATTATGGGAAGGGAAGGGAGAGGGAGTGAGACTGGTATGTGTGTGAGGGAGATTGACAGGATTATGGGAAGGGAAGGGAGTGGGAGTGAGACTGGTATGTGTGTGAGGGAGATTGACAGGATTATGGGAAGGGAAGGGAGTGGGAGTGAGACTGGTATGTGTGAGGGAGATTGACAGGATTATGGGAAGGGAGAGGGAGTGAGACTGGTATGTTGTGAGGGAGATTGTTATGTGTGTGAGACTGGTATGTGTGTAGGTGTGAGACTATGTGTGAGACTGGTATGTGTGTGAGGGAGATTGACAGGATTATGGGAAGGGAAGGGAGAGGGAGTGAGACTGGTATGTGTGTGAGGGAGATTGTGTATGTGTGTGTGAGACTGGTATGTGTGTATGTGTGTGAGACTGGTATGTGTGTGAGACTGGTATGTGTGTGAGGGAGATTGACAGGATTATGGGAAGGGAAGGGAGTGGGAGTGAGACTGGTATGTGTGTGAGGGAGATTGACAGGATTATGGGAAGGGAAGGGAGAGGGAGTGAGACTGGTATGTGTGTGTGAGACTGGCATGTGTGTATGTGTATGTGAGACTGGTATGTGTGTGAGGGAGATTGTGTATGTCAGAGAGAACCACTTAAGGGACCCCACCTCGGGTTTTTTTCTCTTTCTCTCCCTCTCTCTTTGGCTTGTAACCATTCGGCCCCATTCAGCCTACTGATTTAAGATGTTTACTCCCATCTAGGTGTCAATATTTTCCTGGCGAGCGGTAGCGAGCCAGGATTTATATATTTTTGTTTTGACAGCAAGCTAAATGTTTACATTTTTCGATAGAAAAATGTCTCCGGCGAAGCCGGATTTCTCCATACAATGCAGGCTCGCTACCGCTCGCCAGGAAGAAATCGACACCTGGATGGGGATAAACGTCCTAAAACAGTTGGCTGAATGGGGCCAAATGAGTACAAGCCAGGGAAAGAGAAAAAAAGAGAAAGATAAACAAAAGCCGGTGACCTCCTTTAACGTACACAATGGCGGACCGTATTAGTGGATGGTGTGTGTTTGTAATAATAATAATAATAAACGGTTTATTAAAGAATGGCAGCCTCATGAGCTGAAAATACACATTTTACAATTAGTGGATGAACATGAGATGTACAGATATTAAAATGGTAAGCTCAGTTTACAATGGGTGAGTCTAATATACTTTAAATTAAAACAAAAAATTAATAAAATAATGATGCTAGTGCAAAATACAAATTATCATAAATTAACGATGAGAGTAAGTGATTTACAGTGCATATTATACAGTACACATTTATTTTACTCATATATATACAGAACATACATATATACGCATACGTCCACACATAAATACGCATATACTGTATATACATACATATATAAGAACATAAGAACATGCAGTAAGTGTGCACATGCCCGTATACATAAACGCTCACGTATGCAAACAAACATACATACATACAAAAACTGTTCTGGTAGGGTCAGGTGAGGCTAATAATGGGAGTTAAATCCTTGGGAGAGATTAAATGAGGGAATTGGAAAAGGGTTAATGGGGCAACGGACTGTAGGTCAGGTAAAGCCAATTAGAATGGAATGTCAAACGTCGGAAGAGATCAAATGAGGAGTTTGAAAAGGGTTAAGGCGAAATGGCCTACGGGTCCGTACAGGTAGGGTCAGGTAAAGCCTACTACAATGGGAGGTAATCCTCGGTAGAGAACAAAAGAAGAATATAAAATAAGGAGAGACAGCTGGGGGAATTATAGTATATGGCACATTCTTTAGTGTAGGTGTGTGTGTGTGTGTGTGTGTGTGTGTGTGTGTGTGTGTGTGTGTGTGTGTGATTGAATATGCTCAGCCGGGCTCGAGCCTCGAACCACAAACAGTATACACTATAGACACATACATGTATAGATAATTAACGCATACATACATACACATATACGCACACATACATACACATATACTGTACATACATAAATGCACATATACATATACACACATATACATAAACAAACTCAAGCAAAACATACATATATTCTAATACACACACGCACACACACTTATGCATACATTATTAAAGGAGGGCGCGTATATATGGTGTGACAGGCCGGCATTACACATTATTAATAATATTTACAATGGTTGGGATAGGACTATTTTTGTATCTGTCAGTTCTTGCCCTTATTGGTTGGAGTGTGTTGAAGTGTCGAGCTGCACGTGTTGGTCTAGGGGCGTCTGGTGGAAGTAAGTTTCTGTGTCGTGGGTGAACAAGTAGCTTCGATGCAAACTGCTTGAGTGTGTTGTAGTGGTGGGTTGAAAGTGCAGGTATGCTAAGGGTGGTGAGAGCTTCCTCATACCCTGGGTATGTGCCACCCAGGATGATCCTGCATGCCCTCTTCTGCACTCTTTCCAATTGACGTTGTTGTGTCAGGGTTAGAGAGGAGGACCAGGCGGGAGAGGCGTAGATGAGCTTAGGGAGTATGAAGATGTTATATATACTCTTCAGCTCATTCTCCGGCGCCCCCAGGGATCTCAGCCACCTTAGCATAAACAACATGTATGTGGCGGTCCTGACTGTGGTAGACACATGTTTCTTCCAGTTCAGCTTGTTGTCCACAGTGATTCCGAGGAGTTTGGTGGACTCAACAAGCTGAAGGGGATGAGGACCAATTGTGACAGTGGGTGGAGGAAGGTCGGTAACGGAGGTGTTGATGTGCATGACCACTGTCTTGTCATGATTGATGGTCACATGATTGACTGTGGTCCAGGCTTGAAGACGGTGGAGGATGTCTTGTAGGGGGTCATAGTTAGGGGAGGTGTTATCGACAGTAATGCCGACTGTCGAGTCGTCCACGTACTTCCAGTGGAATTGAGTGTCCTTTAGGGCATCATTAATCAAGATGAGGAACAATAGAGGCCCCATCTTTGTGCCCTGTGGGACTCCACATGTGATGTCTAGGAAGGTGGAGATGAAGCCTTGATATCGCACTGCTTGCCGTATGTCACTAAGGAAGTCGGTCAACCACGCAACCAGGGTAGGATGTAGCCCCAACTTTATGGCCTTGTTGATTATGATGATGATGGTGTGGTCAACAAGGTCAAATGCTTTCCTAAAGTCAATAAAGGCAAGAGCGAGGGAAGTCTTTCTCTTCTCAAGATTTGTGTAAATATAATCTAGGAAGCTAATAAGACAGTGAGTGGTGGAGGAGGTTTTTACGTTGCCAAACTGTTGGGGATCTATTAAGTGACGGATTTGTGAGTAAGCCCAGGTGAATACAAAGTCCTCACAGATTAGACTAGGGATGGGCGTTATGGCAACTGGTCTGAGTTCATTAAGAGAATGTGGGGAGGGGGTTTTGGGAATTGGAGTGACTATGAAGTTTTCCAGTCTGCAGGGCATTTACTTTGCCTTAAGGAGGCATTAATTATCGAGCAAAGGGGGGTGGCAAAATCAACCGAAAATTCTTTGTATATTTTCATGGGCAGGTCTACTGGGGTTGTTGAAGTTTTTTATTTGAAACTGGAAAGCTTTTTGGCCACTTCATATTCTTGAACAGTTACTGGGGGGGAATGGGAGGAAGGCAGGGAGGTTGGTGCGGTCTAGTTTGGGGAGGGTCTGGCATATGGTAGAGAAGTGATTATTTATCAGTTCAGGTGCATCTTCACGAGGGACATGGGAAACACAGGGGATCGAAGGAGTCCCACTACTTAATCCACAAAGATTCTTAATTTTAGAGTAATTAATTTTGGAGTGTGTGTGTGTGTGTGTGTGTAATAATAATAATAATAATAATAAACGGTTTATTAAAGAATGGCAGCCTCATGAGCTGAAAATACACATTTTACAATTTAGTGGATGAACATGAGATGTACAGATATGAGGATGGTAAGCTCAGTTTACAAACAAAATAAATAAATACAATAATGATGCATGTGCAGAATACAAATTATCATAAAATAACCATGAGAGTAAGTGATATACAGTACATATACACATTTATTTACTTACTCATATACAGAACATACGTATATACACGTACGTGCGCACATACATATACATACATATATAGGAACATAAGAACATGCAGTAAGTGTGCACATGTTCGTATACACAAACGCTCACGTATGCACACAAACATACATACATACAGAAACTGTTTTGGTATGGTCAGGGTAAAGAGGGTGCAGCAATTCAAGTCCGTATATGGTCCGTATGGTCAGGTACAGCCTACTACAATGGGAGGTTAATCCTCGGTAGTGTAGGTGTGTGTGTGTGCGTGTGTGTGTGTGTGTGTGTGTGTGTGTGTGTGTGTGTGTGACAGAAGGCGAAATATGGAAGAGCTGGGCGTTCTATTGTTAAGGGTGGAAATACATGGATGAAGATACGCGAACACTTAATAATAGATAATGCTTATGCATAGATTTATAATCAGAAGTTGCGCTAGTGAGCAATATGTTCTCGCTCATATGTACGTATATTTACATACATATGTGCATATGACCATATAAATACACGTACAGTACATATATATATATATACCTTATATTCTCAACCGGGCTCGAACCATTGACAGCACATACACACAGACATACATATACATAAATATATGCACATTACATGCATATATGCTCTGCTCTTATCCTACCTGATACTCTCAGTGTGTGTGTGTGTGTGTGTGTGTGTGTGTGTGTGTGTGACACACTGTACACACACACACACACACACACACACACACACACACACACACACCTCTGTAGGTAGTAGTTGCAGGCAGTGTTGTCCGCCCGTGGTCACGCTAATGCGCCACCACTAGTACATTCCATCTGCCCGTCTCTGCGCCAGCTGGTCCATGATGCTGTTGCTAGCGGCGCGGAGGTGGTAGTGGGGCAGTTTGGGTTGATCAGGTAGTGTCCAGAGAAATTTTTCCAGTTGATTTTTTTAATTTCTCGAGACTTGGTTCAGTTGAGTCACGCAGATATCTGGGTAGGGCGTTAAAGAGAAGAGGTCCTCGTGTCGCAAAGGCGTTCTCCTTGAGCGTCTTAACCCTTAATTAGCGGCTCACCACATAAGTCGAGTTAAATAAAGCTGGACTATGTGGCGGCGCTCGACATAACTCGAGTGGCAATTTCAGCACGTAATGTTGCTGAGAGAGAGAGACAAGCGGTGGCAGGAGAGTAGCGAGCGTATGACTGCTCCAGACCACCGCGGCGAACCTACTGACACGAATCTCACCTCCCTCCTACCTCTCTCACTCGCTATATAAGGAATTGTATGGGGAAAGTGCCTAATTACATGCTTTTTGCACTCGCGTTGCACGGTTATTGCAAGAAAACTAGCCATCATAAAAGGATCATTATGGTGTCATTCGAAAGCTCTGTTTATGCCCTTTCAGGGATAGATACTTGTTTTACGTTCTGGGTCTTATTTAGGCATGAAAATGATCACGTAAACAGCCCTATTTTGGCTAAAAACACCCCGCTGGGCGGTACATATAAATAAACCGCATAGGCCGCTCTTAAGGTGTTAACTCTGGTGGCTGCTCTGGGGTGTACCCGCTGTATGTGGCAGAGACGGCCCAGTCGTTGATGGATGTGAAAACCTATATTAAGGTTGTTGGTTGTGATGCCAATCAATATTTTGTAGACATATAAGATGGCATATCTGTCCCTGCGTCTTTCTAATGAGAAAAGCTTGAGAGTTTCCAACCTCCCCCAGTAGTCTAGGTGTTGGACGGCAGAGATTTTATTGGTGAATGAGCGTTGAACTGCTTCGAGTAATTGCTTCTCTCCCACCTTCCATGGGCTCCATAGCTGACAGCAATATTCCAACAGTGGAATGACCAGTGACCTGTAGAGCGTCAGCATGGGGATCATGTCACGTGTTCGGAAGGTTCGTAGGATCCATCCAGCTTGGTTACGAGCATTCTTTGCCACATTGGTTATATGCATTCCAAATGTACCATCTCGACTGAGTGTAATACCAAGATCTTTTACATAATCATTAGTATCAATGCAAGAGCCGTCATCTGCTGTGTTATGTGTGGATATTCATATTTCGGTCTGCACTGTAGTTCATGTGTTCAAATTTATTATTGTTAAAGGACATGTTGTTTTGCTCTGCCCATGAGTAAATTGTAGTGAGATCTGCCTGAAGTAAATCAGCATCTGTTGTAGAAGACACTTCCTTTAATACACGAGTGTCGTCAGCAAAGGAGGCGACAGACGAATGCATGACATGTTTATTTATGTCTGATATGTGCAGCAAGAAAAGTATAGGTCCAAGAACTGACCCTTGTGGCACCCCACTAGTGACGATGGATGGCTTGGACACTGCACCACCAACCGCGACAGCTTGTTCCCTGTCAGTGAGGAAACAGTGCAGCCACACCCCAAGTTTTCCTGAGATTCCTGAGTCTCGTATCTTGTGGAGGAGTATGCCGTGGTCTACCTTGTCAAATGCTTTTGCAAAATCAAGGTAGACCACGTCGATAGCATTTTTATTTTCTAGCCCTTCTATAATTTGTTCATGGTGAGCTAACAGTTGCGAGAGGCACGAGTGGCGTTTCCGAAACCCATGCTGGTCCTTGTTGTTTTCTTCAAGGTATATGGACATATTTTTAACTATTAGCTTTTCGAGGATTTTGATGACATGCGAAGTTAAAGCAATAGGTCTATAATTTTTTGCTTCACCCCTCGAACCCCCTTTGTGGACTGGTGTAATTTTAGCACATTTTAATTGTTGTGGTATAATTCCAGAGTCGAGAGAGTTTCTATAAAAAATCTGTAGAGGAGCACTAAGGTCTGCTGCGCAATTCTTGAGAAGTGCGGCCGGGAATTGATCCGGGCCTGCTGCTGCATTGATACCAATTTCCTTTATAGCATTTACTATATCATTTGTGGTAAATTTAATGTCGGTTAGATTTGGCATGGATACTTTGTGGAAGAAGTCGGTCGGTGAGTCAATTATTTTATTACCTCGAGGGTGGCTAAAGACGCCCTCGTACTGTAGCCGTAGTATATCGACAATCGCCTCAGGTTCGTTCTTGGTTTGGCCGTTTGCATCTGTCAGTGGACCAACACCCACCCTTATATTTGATTTGTTTGCAGCATACTTATAAAAGTATTTTGGGTTAGTTTTAATGCAGGACACGGCTTGGAATTCTTTTCTGCGATTTTCTATTTCTACTGAAGTCTTGAGTTTTTCTTCAATGGAGGTAACGTTGGCTTCAATTTGTTGTTTATTTAGTATGCTCGTACTACGCTTCAGCTTCTTGCGTAGGTTCGTTCGCTTGCGCATCAGTATCCTACGATCACGTGGTATATTTTTCTGTGGTGACGATTTTCTAAGGGGTACATATTTTTCAGAAATTTTGAGGCATATTTCCAGTAATTTGTTATATTGGGCCTCGGGACCAGATTCCTTAAACTGTATGGCCCAATCCACTTCACTAAGTTCTCTTTTAAGGTCTTCCCAGCATATAGATTCACTGAGAAAGTTGAGTTGATTGAAGTTCACAGCCATGGGCTCTGCAGGGCTGGGAGTTCTATGCTGTGTGTTGGTAACTATGTTTGTCGCCATTGTAATAATATTGTGGTCCGACAGGTTGGTTTTGTCTACTGTGAGGTTGTGGATCAGCTCATCATTGTTGGTCATTACAATATCCAGTATTATTACCTCTTGTGGCCATATTGACGAGTTGATTGAGATAAAACTCTCTTGAAAAACGTATAAGTGCTTCTGCTTGAGCTCGCATGTCCGCTGCTCCTCCATAGACAATTTCTGAATCCCAGTTAATTAGCGGGAAATTCAAGTCTCCAGTGAGCACAATGGTTGGCATGGGTGGTGGTAGATTGTCTAAAATATCTTTAATTTTGTTAGTTGATCCATAAACTTATTAGTTGGACATGCTGGGGGTCTATATATAGTGATGTAGATCATATTAATGTCTGTAATGTTTAGTACCTGGACCTCTGTATAGGAATTAGATTCTGATAATAGAACGTTAGTGAGAGCTGCAAGGTGATTTTTAACGTAAGTGATAATACCCCCTTTTTTCCTATGACCAGATCTATCAGTTCTGAAGGAGGTGTAATTTTCTATGTCTATTTCAGCTTCTCTTATACTTTGAGTAAGATGCGATTCTGTTAGGGAGAGTATGAGTGCATTATCTACTTGTGCTATTTCTGCAAGAAGCTTTACTTTGCCTTTGAATTTGTAAGGTAATAGGCCTGCTATATTGAGTGAAATTAGTGTGTGTAGGGTGCTGCTGTTTACCTCTTTCCTTGTTACTGTAGTTCCTGTGATGGAGGGATGCACCACTGAGTCGGATGGATTTTCAGTGCCTGCATTATTTGTTGTTGCACTTTTTGCATTTGCTGCATCTGTTGCACTAAAAATGTACCGTGGTATCATTTTGGGGAGATTGATTTACCCACGTATCTTGTGTTCGTTGAGGTCTATTTAACCACGCACTCTGTGTTTGGGGATTTGGTGCAGGAATGGCTGAATGAGAAGGTGGTGGTGGTGGTGGGTAAGTGGTTGTTTGTTGCTGTTCTCTACACTGGTCAGATGGATATCGACGAGTGCCCTTCAAATGAAGTCTTTTGCACTCCAAGTTTAAACACTCTCTCCTCCTTTCTGAACCATTACATATAGGTGGGTGTAGGTATTTGCACTTATCACCATGTTTACATCCCTTTACGGGATCACAACCGTTTATCTTGTACCTGTTACATAGGCAGACACACTGTAGGCCAATATAACATAAACTACAATCAACCCTTCCCCACCACCTGTGTTGCCTCCTGGTATAGAGGCTGGGGCAGAGAGCAGAAGGAAGGCACCAAGTGTGGCAACTCCTATGTCTCAGGGGTACAAGGTCCTCCCCGCTACAGACGACAAGAGTGAGAGACTTGGACTTTGAAATGGTCGTGGCGGAGGGACGAATTGGGGAACAACTAGGTTGATTGTAGGGAGGTACTGGTACAATAAGATAAACTATAATGTAACTAGAATAAGATAGATTGTACACCACTTTGTAACTGTCACATATAGGCACCTTCACCAGTTCTGTACCGGCGACGTGTTTATAATTATATTCTTGCTATAGCTAGACGATTGTGTAAGGTTTAAGAAGGATCTGTGGTAGTAAAAAGGGTTAAGTGAGTTAGTGCGAAGCCTGTTAATTGCTGGAGCCCCTTTGGTAACTGAATACAATCGTCCAATGTTAGCCAGAATAATATTAACACCTTACGAGCGGCCTATGCGGTTTATTTATGTGTACCGCACAGCGGGGTGTTTTTAGCCAAAATAGGGCTGTTTACGTGATCATTTTCATGCCTAAATAAGACCCAGAACGTAAAACAAGTACCTATCCCTGAAAGGGCATAAACAGAGCTTTCGAATGACACCATAACGATCCTTTTATGATGGATAGTTTTCTTGCAATAACCGTGCAACGCGAGTGCAAAAAGCAGGTAATTCGGTACTTTCGGTACATAATTGAGTATGTAGCGAGTGAGAGAGGGAGGAGGGAGCTGAGATTTGTGTCAGTAGGTTCGCCGCGGTGGTCTGGAGCAGTCATACGCTCGCTAGTCTCCTGCCACCACTTGTCTCTCTCTCTCAGCCACATTACGTGCTGAAATTGCCACTCGAGTTATGTCGAGCGCCGCCACATAGTCCAGCTTTATTTAACTCGACTTATGTTGCTCGCCGCTAATTAAGGGTTAAAAGGACGGCACAGGTACTGAACGGGTCAACAGATCAAACGGTTATTCCAAATGATGTGATTAATGAACAAAAACACAACACAGGTGGTCATCAACGTAACCCAAAACACAACACAGGTGGTCATCAACGTAACCCAAAACACAACACAGGTGGTCATCAACGTAACCCAAAACACAACACAGGTGGTCATCAACGTAACCCAAAACACAACACAGGTGGTCATCAACGTAACCCAAAACACAACACAGGTGGTCATCAACGTAACACAACACAGGTGGTCATCAACGTAACCCAAAACACAACACAGGTGGTCATCAACGTAACCCAAAACACAACACAGGTGGTCATCAACGTAACCCAAAACACAACACAGGTGGTCATCAACGTAACCCAAAACACAACACAGGTGGTCATCAACGTAACCCAAAACACAACACATGTGGTCATCAACGTAACCCAAAACACAACACAGGTGGTCATCAACGTAACCCAAACACAACACAGGTGGTCATCAACGTAACCCAAACACAACACAGGTGGTCATCAACGTAACCCAAAACACAACACAGGTGGTCATCAACGTAACCCAAAACACAACACAGGTGGTCATCAACGTAACCCAAAACACAACACAGGTGGTCATCAACGTAACCCAAAACACAACACAGGTGGTCATCAACGTAACCCAAAACACAACACAGGTGGTCATCAACGTAACCCAAAACACAACACAGGTGGTCATCAACGTAACCCAAAACACAACACAGGTGGTCATCAACGTAACCCAAAACACAACACAGGTGGTCATCAACGTAACCCAAAACACAACACAGGTGGTCATCAACGTAACCCAAAACACAACACAGGTGGTCATCAACGTAACCCTAAACACAACACAGGTGGTCATCAACGTAACTCAAAACAAAACACAGGTGGTCATCAACGTAACCCAAAACACAACACAGGTGGTCATCAACGTAACCCAAAACACAACACAGGTGGTCATCAACGTAACCCAAAACACAAACAGGTGGTCATCAACGTAACCCAAAACACAACACAGGTGGTCATCAACGTAACCCAAAACACAACACAGGTGGTCATCAACGTAACCCAAAACACAACACAGGTGGTCATCAACGTAACCCAAAACACAACACAGGTGGTCATCAACGTAACCCAAAACACAACACAGGTGGTCATCAACGTAACCCAAAACACAACACAGGTGGTCATCAACGTAACCCAAAACACAACACAGGTGGTCATCAACGTAACCCAAAACACAACACAGGTGGTCATCAACGTAACCCAAAACACAACACAGGTGGTCATCAACGTAACCCAAAACACAACACAGGTGGTCATCAACGTAACCCAAAACACAACACAGTTGGTCATCAACGTAACCCAAAACACAACACAGGTGGTCATCAACGTAACCCAAAACACAACACAGGTGGTCATCAACGTAACCCAAAACACAACACAGGTGGTCATCAACGTAACCCAAAACACAACACAGGTGGTCATCAACGTAACCCAAAACACAACCCAGGTGGTCATCAACGTAACCCAAAACACAACACAGGTGGTCATCAATGTAACCCAAAACACAACACAGGTGGTCATCAACGTAACCCAAAACACAACACAGGTGGTCATCAACGTAACCCAAAACACAACACAGGTGGTCATCAACGTAACCCAAAACACAACACAGGTGGTCATCAACGTAACCCAAAACACAACACAGGTGGTCATCAACGTAACCCAAAACACAACACAGGTGGTCATCAACGTAACCCAAAATCTTAAGGGGACATGGGCCGTTTTTCCGGTCCCCCTTCTTCCTCATGATTAGCCCCATTAGTTTTCAGATGTTAAGATGTTTGCCCCATTAGTTAGTCGATTTTAAGACCTGTCGCTCCTTTTCTTCGTCAATATTTAGACCTTTCGTGCTATGTAGGTGTCGATTTTTTACCTGGCGAACGATAGTGAACCTATAATGTTGTAAGAACCGGCCTTCGGCCGGGAAATTTGTCTACCGAAAAATGTACTAATTAATCTAGATGGGGGATCTAATGGACGTTTTTGTTTAAATTTGAGGGAGGTGTAGGGAGGAAACTAGAAAAATAATGAATACATGCAAAAATCGCCCAAAAAGTTAACCATCTCCCCTTAATCGGCATCCATCAAGGTTATCCATGTTCACTGATAGAAACAATATGACAATTGGATGGCTTTGATGATTGTGTATATTTGCAATGAGCCCCTGTATATCAATTATGGTCATCATCGCTCAAATTGAATAAGGAAGGGGACATGTGCAATTTATGTCTCATCATTAGCATTATTATTATTATTGTGCAAACGGAGATACAACACGAAAACCTAAACGTACTGTATATACTTTGCGTCATTATCGACTTTCAATTATCTGCAATTACATCATGCTTCCTAGTTATTCATTTAATATAGTATTTTTTTTTTGCTTCATTGATACCTAACATCTATATTAAAAAAAATATATATACTATAGCAGGACAATTGTCTTACTAATTCAAACATGGGATGAAATATAACAATTTGAATACAATTAAACATTTATTATACACACAGACGAAAACTATATTTAAAACAAGCACATACACACACGCTCAAATTCCACTTTCCCTCTTTGTTGCACATACACACACACACACACACCACTCTCCTCCTGTATTACACACACACACACACACACCACCCTCCTTCTGTATTACACACACACACACACACCACTCTCCTTCTGTATTACACACGCACACACACACACACACACACACACACACACACACACCACTCTCCTTCTGTATTACACACACACACACACCACTCTCCCTCTCTATTAAGCATACACACACACTCCACTCTCCTTCTGTATTACACACACACACACACCACTCTTCCTCTCTATTAAGCATACACACACACTCCACTCTCTTCTGTATTACACACACATACACACACACACACCACTCTCCCTCTCTATTAAGCATACACACACACTCCACTCTCCTTCTGTATTACACACACACACCACTCTTCCTCTTTATTACACACACACACCCACACTCACACACACACACTAAAGTTTGTTAACAGTTTTCTGATAAACTTCCTTGTCCCTCACTTTGGTCTACCACACAAAGTTACCACCAGTCATTTACTAAGTACTTCCTCAACTCGGGGAGACTAATGGATAATTTGCGGTTTACAGTCAAAATGGCCACACTCCTATACGGCCGCCACCAGAACTGCCACTTACTCGTGAAATTAATTGTATACATTAATTGTCCTTCGACAGGAACCAGTTCTTCCTAAGTTGAATAAAAAGTCACATGAAAGCCAAATATATATGAAAAAGGCATTATTTGTTATCGTACAGGCATAAACTTACACATAATATTTTACATAGTCGTACTGACAGCTACAAATATGAAATTTATAGAAAGGGACCCATTTTGATATCATTGTCCAGCACATCCACATCCACACCACATCGTCCTTGTACTTCCGAAGGTGTCTGTTTATCTCGCCATGTGATTCTACACGCACTTCTCCAGTAACTAATGTTCACACTTTTTCACTCCTTAAGTTGTGAAACTTTTAAGGGGAGGTGGGGCGGTTTTCTGGACCCCTTTCTCCATAGTGTTTAGTTCCATTGGTTTTGATATTTTAAGACATTCGGCCCACTACTTTGGCGATGTTAGCATCATTAGCTCCATTTCGTTGTCAATGTTAAGACCTATCGTGCCATTTAGGTTTCGATTGTTTAGACATCTTGTTCGATTGTTTAGACATCTTGTTCGATTGTTTAGACATCTTGTTCGATTGTTTAGACATCTTGTTCGATTGTTTAGACATCTTGTTCGATTGGTAGCGAGCCTGTAATTATAAGTGCTATATAAAAGTCATGTGCGTTCTCAGATGGATTACTGTTCACCTCTGTGGAGTGGAAGTAGAGTGGTTGCATGGAGGCAGTTGGACAAAATTCAAAATAAAGCTATTAGATTAATCAATAACCCTGCAATCACACAGGACCTTCCTACATTATTCATACGAAGAAACATTGCATCCCTTGCATTATTCTACAGATATTTTCACAGCAATTGTTCCGAGGAACTTGCTTCAATTGTGCCGCCTCTCCACATCTTTCCCCGTAGAACTAGGGCAGCTGGAAGCACCCATGAATTTACACTTTCTCCTTCACAATGCAGAACGTCTGCTTATCAAAATTCATGTATCCCCAGAACTACTACTCTTTGGAATTCACTTCCCTCGAGTCGCTTTCCACAAACTTACAATCTACAACAGTTTAAATCCAGTTGTTACTAACATTTTATGAATGGAGGATGCCTTTAGGCACATGGACCTTTTTTGTTTGATCTGTGTTTTTTCCTTCCTCCGTTCATTGTACCTGCCTTCCCCGCAACGTTTTTCTACCGAAAAATGTACCAATATATCGTGAGGGTCTATGTTGTGTCTTTTCTAAGTTTGAGGGAGGTCTAGCAAGGAAACTAAACAATAAATTAATATTTCACATTATCACGCCCAGTTAAGTTGTTGAGTAGCGACCCTGCCAGTGTTTCAGTTGTGATATATACTGCAAGTGTGCAATAACCTGGTATCGTATTCATGCTAGCTAGGAATCATATTAATTATATTAAAACCTATCAATACTTTCTCTCTCTCTGCCACCATTCCTCCTAATTGGTCCATTACAGCCTCATGGTAGGTAAGGGACACCAGATTGCCAAATGTAGTCTTTGGAATGGCTGCCCTTGCCCTGAAGAATATTATATAATGGTCTTTGCTCTTTATTGTCATGTATAACTAATTACAGTAGACGTGATTATTGGTGCTTAATCAGAGCGATAACATATTTATGCTATGCACGCCAGCCATTCTTAGCGTGGTGAAGCAAGGGGGCTGGTACGTAACGTAATGTAAGTTTATATATGTATGAAGGAGATGAATGGCATAGCTGCGTGTAACAAGTGTTCCCCCCAAAGTTGAGAGAATAATAGAGGCAAATATTCAATGCTATGTTTACTAATTAATTAACATTAATAAATTTGTATTAACATAGAAATGTGCTGCATTACAATAACCTGCTGTCATTTACAGTGGTATGAACAACTACTATTTATAGGCGGGTGCCCATCCCTGAAAGGGGTTGAAATAGGGGAGATATCCCCTCGCCAAAGGCGGCTTTCTAGGGCCTTTCCTAGCTGATGCTGAGAGGATTGGGTTCTAGTCATGTGGTGATGGGCTGGTCTATCAGAGTGAGAACTGAGCGATCTCTGCCATACCCATAGCTTACTCTGACTGTTCCTTTTACTTATATATTCTCTAGATCTCAAGTGACGGCGTCTCTTCCGTGGATTGACCTCCCAATTTATCAAGATTGGAAGCGAAAGCGTCACATTTTTACTTTGCCCCTCAACTTTCTCTTCATAATTGCTGAGGGGCACAGGGCCCTGGGTGGGGCTTTGGTTTCCCGGGCGTTTCCGCACCCTCCTCAGCTCCCCGCCATGGAGTGGCTTCGGTCACCCAGGCTTTATTGTGGTAAGCAGGAAGGGTTCTGTGGGGGCACTCGGTTGTGGCCTTGGCTTTGCTCTGGGCTTCGGGGCTGTTCGACCAGGTAGCTTGGGGAACAACAACAACAACAACAACAACAACTACTATTTATTCAAAGCTTCAGGCTAATGAACTGAGGATAAAGCAAGGTCATTCCTAAAGATAAATTAAGAGGGTATAGACAGGTTGGGGAGGTGAGAGGGCACTAGGAATGACAGCTAATAACAGTAATACAGCTAATGAACATTCAAAGGACACAGTCAAGCAGCAGCATATGCTTAGTGCATTGTGAAGTAGAATTTGATGAGAAGGTTAGATAATTATCTGGAAAAGGCTCGCCACTATATTATAAATATTGTATTAGGGAGAATGAAAGTTTATGGAATCGATATACTGTACTTTTGTATACAGTAATCCACTCTGGGAGAATGATGTTGATCATAATAGACCCGATATTAATGGATACAACAAAAAACCCTATTACGTTTAGAGCTCCTTCAGACGTCCTCACTCTTTACAAACGTCTTCATTATGGAGTATAATCGATAATTATCCCCTCTGGCAACATAAATTATGATTTCAATAAGTCATGGGGGGTGAGGCCCTCAATTATTTTTGTGTCCTACGTTGGAATTATAACTAACACCATGAAAACACTCATAACTCAAAATCTGGAGGAATAGACATGGACACTAAGGGAGCGAGCCTTTACCCAATAAAATAAAGAATGTTACAATGAAATGAATGAGTTTCCAGGAATATGACGCCTCTATTCAGCCTTAAGGGGGGATGGGTCAGTTTTCAGGACCACTTTCTCCCTCATGTTTAGCCCCATTAGTTTTCAGATGCTAAGATGTTTGCCCCATTAGTTAGTCGATTTTAAGACCTTTCGCCCCATTTCTTCGTCAATATTTAGACCTTTCGTGCTATTTAGGTGTCGTTTTTTTCCCTGGCGAACGATAGTAAGCCTGTAATGTTGGAAGAACCGGCCTTTGGCCGGGAAATTTTTCTACCGAAAAATGTACAAGTTAATCTAGAAGGGGGATCTAATTGATGTTTATTTAAACTTGATGGAGGTCAAAGGAGGAAACTAGAAAAATAATGAATACATGCAAAAATCGCCCAAAATGTGAACCATCCCCCCTTAATCCTGTTGGCTGGACCCAGACAAACTCCAATAATTCCTGCCTGAACGTTACCCTGTCAAGGTGGTTTAAGTGGTTTGCCGGTGTTTACACTGAGCTTAATAATTGATGGCCAAAATTAGCTTTAGTCGCGTGTTAAGGGGAGGCAGACCGTTTTTCTGGACCCCCTTCTCCCTAATGTTTCACCCCACTGGTTTTGAGATTATAAGACAGTCGGCCCATTAGTTTGGCGATTAAAACACCTTTCGCCCCATTTCGTTGTCAAATTTAAGACCTTTGAAGCCTTATAGGTGTCGATTTTTTCCTGGCGAGTGATAGCGAGCCTGTAAATTTAAGAGGAAGCGGCCTTCGGCCGAGACATTTTTCTACCAAAAAATGTACAAATTTATCTTGAAGGGGGGTTTAGGTTTTTTTTTTCTAAGCTTGATGGAGGTCTAAGGAGGAAACTAAACAAATATATGAATAAATGAATTACTAGACCAAACAAACGGTCAGTCAGTGGCTGGTGTGAGTGTGTGTGTGTGTGGGGGGGGGGGCGGTTATAATCAAGTGCATGCCGATATTTTACAGGTTCAAATGTAAATATAACAGACTAATGGAAAGTAGGTAGTAGGGGTAGGCAGCCCCGCCCAGGGAAGTACTACCGACAAGGTTTCGGGAGACTCAGGGAATAGCCTGAATTCCATTTTCTCTCCCAGGCCTTGGTAGCTGGATACACATCTTTCTGCCTCACACATCAGGGGTATCAGGAAAACCCTTTTTATATAACATACACATCCAACTTCACGACATTGCCCTACATCGCTATCCTCTATCCATAAAACACTACTCTTCCCACTACATATCATACATGTAACACCATACACCTTACCCAATAAATATGGCAGTACAATTGTTAAGAGCAAACCTGGTGGTCCCTCGGATATCCACCCCCGGCAGGGTTGGGTCATTGACACAGGGCCCTCCCGGTCGTCATCATGCGACTGTGTCAAGACCATTGCAACGTCCCAAAGCTGCTCGTCGGTGCAGCTTTTTCTTTAGCAATATAAGGGGACTTCACTCTAACATCAATTCTGTACACCAATTTCTTCAAGCAGAATCCCCTACTCTCCTTTTTTTGACAGAGACTCAAGTAACATCCACATCTGACACGTCTAGATTTAATTTTCCAGGTTATCAACTGCTCCAAAATTTCAGACCTAAAGTAGGTGTATGTTGCTTCGCAAAATCTGAAATTGCCCTGGAGGAGGTTACTAGTTTCAATTGTCCCTATTTTGATTATTCTATATACAAATTAATTTCTGCTGGTAAATTTAAATACATATGTTGCATCTACCGTTCCCCAAATACTCCTCCAGAGCAAAGTCTTTTTGATTCTCTGTCCTCACAACTCAGTGTCCTCAACTTAAATGCTTCTTCTGAAATCACTGTGTTGGGTGATTTTAATGTCCATAATGTTGAATGGCTCACTCATTCAGCCAGGACTGATGATGCTGGTCTTGAATGTGAGCTATTTGCAGACTCATTTAATCTCACTCAACTAGTCAACCAACCAACCCGTGTACCAGATAATCCTAATCATAATTCCCACCTACTGGACTTATTTTTAACAACCAATTCAGAAAATTATGATGTTACAGTGAGGTCCCCGCTTGGATCTTCTGATCACTGTCTGATACAGGCCACCTGTCTATCACCTACCACACCTTCCCACTCTGAACCTGTTTTGGTGACTAAATGGCATTACGATAGGGCAGACTGGGAGGGTCTTCAGGGTTTCTTTATTGATATTCCCTGGACCTCTTTCTTTTCTAATGATGCACACTCCACCTTGAGCCACATACAAGATTTTGTAAAAATTGGAATGGAAACTTTTATTCCTCATCAAAAGTACATTAAAAGATCTAATTCACTTAAATGGTTTGACCATAATTGTGCTAGAGTAACTGAACAAAAAGCAATAGCCTACAATGCATACACAAGATCAAAAACACATGAAGCCTTTAATTACTTTAGAAACATCAGAAATCATGCCAAAACTGTATTAAACCTAACTAAATCAAACTTTCTCCACAAGCAGGCAAATAAACTTCTAAATAATCCAAATGATAACAAAATATTTTGGTCTACTCTTAACTCATTCAAATCCAACTTCACAACTGCTTCATCCATTCCACCATTAAAATCTCCGACTGGCAATCTTGTAAGTGACCCACGAGGTAAAGCTAACCTTCTTGCGGATATTTTCTCCACCAACTCAACCTTAGATGAAATAAATCAAGATGTCCCTGTACTTAATTTTAATTCGCCTGAAATTCCCTCACTTAAGATCCACACCAGACATGTCAAAACTATTTTGCAGAATCTCTCAGTAGATAAGGCTCCTGGTCCAGATGAAATTCCTCCAATAGTACTTAAGAATTGCTCCTTGGTGCTCGCTCCTGTATTGGCAAATTTTTTCCGTCTATGTACTCATACCTCATGCTTCCCAGTACCCTGGAAAGAAGCAAACATCCATCCAGTTCCTAAAAAAGGTGCCTCTTCAGATCCATCAAACTACAGACCAATAGCTATAACTTCCACTCTTGGTAAAGTCTTTGAAATTTTATTAAATAATCACATAATAAGCATCTTGAGAATAATAAATTAATCAGTGATAGGCAATATGGTTTTAGACGATGTCGATCAACTGCAGACATGCTTTGCCTTCTTACGCATCAAATCAACCAAGCTACAGACCAACATGGTGAAACACATACAATAGTACTGGATATATCAAAGGCATTTGATAGAGTCTGGCATCAATCCTTATTGTCGAAGATGTCACACTACGGCCTTGCATCATTAGTTCCACTAATTTCTTCTTATCTTCATAACAGAAAAATATGTGTAATGGTAGATGGCCTTTATTCTCAATTTCACTCAATAAATGCTGGTGTTCCCCAGGGATCAGTTTTGGCCCCAACTCTGTTCCTCATTCATATCAATGATCTCATGTCTACCACTCATAATACAATACATTCCTATGCAGATGACTCAACACTCCACAGTTCCTTCACATTTACCAATTCTTTCACCCAACCCGATCTTATAAATTCAAAAATAAGCACTGCAATTTCTCTGAACCAGGACCTTTCTAGAATTGAAGAATGGGGACAAAAGAATCTAGTTTCCTTTAATGCACAGAAAACCAAGTACATTAAATTTTCTAACCGACAGAATCTCACTGACTCCCATATATTTTTTAATGATGTAAATATTCCCACTTCCCCTAGTATTGACATTCTCGGTGTAACATTAACTACTAACTTGAGCTGGACACATTATGTTAGAAGCATTGCTAAGAATGCCTCTAAAAAACTGGGACTCCTGTACAGAGTTCGAGAATTCTTCACTGACGAGCAGTTGGCCGTAATATATAAAAGTCATGTGCGTTCTCAGATGGATTACTGTTCACCTCTGTGGAGTGGAAGTGGAGTGGTTGCATTGAGGCAGTTGGACAGAATTCAAAATAAAGCTATTAGATTAATCAATAACCCTGCAATCACACAGGACCTTCCTACATTATCCATACGAAGAAACGTTGCATCCCTTGCATTATTCTACAGATATTTTCACAGCAATTGTTCCGAGGAACTTGCTTCAATTGTGCCGCCTCTCCACATCTTTCCCCGTAGAACTAGGGCAGCTGAGAGCGCCCATGAATTTACACTTTCTCCTCCACAATGCAGAACTTCTGCTAATCAAAATTCATTTATCCCTAGAACTACTACTCTTTGGAATTCACTTCCCTCGAATTGCTTTCCACAAACTTACAATCTACAAATGTTTAAATCCAGTTGTTACAAACATTTTATGAATGGAGGATGCCTTTAGGCACATGGACCTTTTTGTTTTATCTGTGTTTTTCCTTCCTCCGTTCATTGTCTCTTAAAAAAAAAAAATCATTGTCAACGTATGAATGTATGTATGATGTATTAATGTGTATTTCTGTGAGCCACGCAATGATTAATATACTGTATTTTAGAGGTGCAGTGATTACAAAATGTTGGTCATAAAGTTCTGCATTGTAGGTTATCATAGTTAACTGCACAGACTTAAACTCAAATTAACTTAAGGGGGGATGATTCACTTTTGGGCGATTTTTGCATGTATTTATTATTTGTCTAGTTTCCTCTCTAGACCTCCACCAAATTTAAAACAAAACATCCATTAGAACCCCCTTCTAGATTAATTTGTACATTTTTCGGTAGAACAAATTTCCGGTTTTTCCCGGTTCTTCCAACATTACAGGCTCACTATCGTTCGCCAGGGAACAAATCGACACCTAAAAAGCACAAAATGTCTAAATATTGACAAATAAATGGGGTGAAAGGTCTTAAAATCGACTAACTAATGGGGCAAACATCTTAACATCTGAAAACTAATGGGGCTAAACATGGGGGAGAAATTGGTCAAGAAAACCGGCCCATCTCCCTTTAAAGGAGGGGAGCCAGAGAAAGAGTTGGGAGGGAGAGCAAGAAAGGTATGCAGTATATAACAGTAACATGAAAAGGTAACACACACACACACACACACACACACACATACACACACACACACACACACAGCCCGTAGCCTAGTAGGTAGAGCTCTCGTCTCACACACGAGGGGTCGGGGGTTCAATCCCCGGCCGGGCGGAGACAAATTGGGCTTGTCTCCTTTCATGTGTTAGCCTCAGTTCACCTAGCTGTAAATAGGTACCTGGAATAAGTGGACTCCATCTGGGGTTGGCAAAAATGGTACAAGGCGAGATGGGTATCATATGGTTCACCTAAGCTGATGGCTACCTAAGCCTTCGGGCGAGACGGTACCGTCTATAGTGAGAATGGTACCATACAGATCCACCCTAAGCCTTCGTTTCCGATGTCGCCAATTGGCTAAAATACAGACTACACACACATCCACAGCCATTCCAACAGTACATAAAACACTTAACATGCATTTCACGCAATACATTCCCAGTTAAGGAGGCGCGATAATAATGAGCTTAGCTCGCATTGCGTGGATTCCCCTTGACGAACAAGTAACTGAGTAACACACACACACACACACACACACACACACACACACACATACACACAGACACACATACACATACACACACACACACACACAGAGACACACACACACACACACAGACACACATACACATACACACACACACACACACTACTGTAATATATCCGGATAACCAAGTATAACGTGTACAGACATGTAACATTTATTATCATATACTATTATTGTGAACATAGGCCTACTCAGGTATTACGAAGATATTGTGGTCAAATATAGTGTCAATAATTAAAACATGATACTATTAGGATACAGAGACAGAGTAACTTCACATCTCCCCTGTAACTATCGAATACTCCGCTACAAGGGGATTCAGTTTACCGTCAGCTGAAACAAAATACTCCGCTACAAGGGGATTCAGTTTACCGTCAGCTGAAACAAAATACTCCGCTACAAGGGGATTCAGTTTACCGTCAGCTGGAACAAATACTCCGCTACAAGGGGATTCAGTTTACCGTCAGCTGGAACAAAATACTCCGCTACAAGGGGATTCAGTTTACCGTCAGCTGGAACAAAATACTCCGCTACAAGGGGATTCAGTTTACCGTCAGCTGGAACAAAATACTCCGCTACAAGGGGATTCAGTTTACCGTCAGCTGAAACAAAATACTCCGCTACAAGGGGATTCAGTTTACCGTCAGCTGGAACAAAATACTCCGCTACAAGGGGATTCAGTTTACCATCAGCTGAAACAAAATACTCCGCTACAAGGGGATTCAGTTTACCGTCAGCTGGAACAAAATACTCCGCTAGAAGGGGATTCAGTTTACCGTCAGCTGGAACAAAATACTCCGCTAGAAGGGGATTCAGTTTACCGTCAGCTGGAACAAAATACTCCGCTACAAGGGGATTCAGTTTACCGTCAGCTGGAACAAAATACTCCGCTACAAGGGGATTCAGTTTACCGTCAGCTGGAACAAAATACTCCGCTACAAGGGATTCAGTTTACCGTCAGCTGGAACAAAATACTCCGCTACAAGGGGATTCAGTTTACCGTCAGCTGGAACAAAATACTCCGCTACAAGGGGATTCAGTTTACCGTCAGCTGGAACAAAATACTCCGCTACAAGGGGATTCAGTTTACCGTCAGCTGGAACAAAATACTCCGCTACAAGGGGATTCAGTTTACCGTCAGCTGGAACAAAATACTCCGCTACAAGGGGATTCAGTTTTCCGTCAGCTGGAACAAAATACTCCGCTACAAGGGGATTCAGTTTACCGTCAGCTGGAACAAAATACTCCGCTACAAGGGGATTCAGTTTACCGTCAGCTGGAACAAAATACTCCGCTACAAGGGATTCAGTTTACCGTCAGCTGGAACAAAATACTCCGCTACAAGGGGATTCAGTTTACCGTCAGCTGGAACAAAATACTCCGCTACAAGGGGATTCAGTTTACCGTCAGCTGGAACAAAATACTCCGCTACAAGGGGATTCAGTTTACCGTCAGCTGGAACAAAATACTCCGCTACAAGGGATTCAGTTTACCGTCAGCTGGAACAAAATACTCCGCTACAAGGGGATTCAGTTTACCGTCAGCTGGAACAAATACTCCGCTACAAGGGGATTCAGTTTACCGTCAGCTGGAACAAAATACTCCGCTACAAGGGGATTCAGTTTACCGTCAGCTGGAACAAAATACTCCGCTACAAGGGGATTCAGTTTACCGTCAGCTGGAACAAAATACTCCGCCGCTACAAGGGGATTCAGTTTACCGTCAGCTGGAACAAAATACTCCGCTACAAGGGGATTCAGTTTACCGTCAGCTGGAACAAAATACTCCGCTACAAGGGGATTCAGTTTACCGTCAGCTGAAACAAAATACTCCGCTACAAGGGGATTCAGTTTACCGTCAGCTGGAACAAAATACTCCGCTACAAGGGGATTCAGTTTACCGTCAGCTGAAACAAAATCGACAATAATTAAGGGGAGATGGGTCGTTTTCTAGACTCCCTTCTCCTTCATGTTTAGCCCCATTAGTTTTCAGATTTTAAGATGTTTGCCCCATTATTTTGTCGATTTTACGATCTTGCGCCCCATTTCTTTGTCAATATTAAGACCTTTCGTACTATTTATTATGTGTCGATTTTTTTTCATGGCGAACGATAATGAGCCTATATTTTTGGAAGAAATGGCCTTCGGCCGGGACATTTTTATAACGTAAAATGTACCAATTAATCTAGAAGGAGGATGTAATGGACGTTTTTTGTATTTGTTACTTTTTTTAAGTTTGATGGAGGTCTGGGGAGGACAGTAAAAGATAATAATAGGATCAATAAATTATCAATTATATAGCCCATCCCCCCTTAATGGCATGACTGGTACTCCCGTGCCATGTTGTGTAGCCGCAACCCGACCAAGTTATATATACAACAATATAATATCAAATGTATCAACCACATTCAACTAAACGTATTAACAGTGTTGATCGTACTACCAACACTGATTATTACCAATGGTTGTACATATTGGAGACAAAAAGTAATACCTGCTATTTTTGTAGCAATAACAATACTAATATCGACCCATGAAAGAGAGTGATAGATAGATGGTGTTATTAACAATGATAGATAATAACACCATTATAAACCTATATATTATAAACAGTTATACAACTAAATAGTACTTCACGTTAACAGTAAACCTAGACATGAACAAGTCGTTAAATTTACAACCGACAAACAAATATCTCCGCCATGTGAACATTTTTACCAGATTTGATAAGCGAAATATGTTAGCTAATAATGAGCCTACGTACCACAAATAATGGACGTACCACAAATAATGGACGTACCACAAAACAGATAGTGGTGAGTCATGAATGTATACCCATATAATAACATATATGTGTAACTAAAAAATGAAGTTGGTCAGAAAACATCGTCCACGTCCAAGCATATTGTCAATGTCAGTAATATTAACGTGTATTAATTGGAAGTCATTGCGGAGGATTTAGGTGAAAACTTTGTCGTATAATTCTAGCATATTGCTGTATATTTTTCTACCCTGCAAACGATAACAATGTTCGAAAGCGCGCTTAAACAAATGCATATAAAAAGTTGCACACATCCGTAGAAATGCATGTCCAATAACAAACAAAAAACATCCACCCACATAAATACAGGTGCGAGGTTAAGTACAGACAAATACTAATCCAAAATTATGAACCCTTTCGCACACTCAACAATACGTACGCGAAATTCAGGACACACAAATGAGCATGAAACACACACACACACACACACACACACACACACACACACACACACACACACACACACACACAACTCGACCAGTACGTCAAGTGCGCCTGAATATGTAACACTGTATTAAGAAAACTATAATTATATTTAATAATTATATTAACACAACTCTGAATATTATGGGATTGCATTGGTGTAATTTAGTTTTTCTCCGGAGTTATACTGTGTATTAGTGAATTAGTGTGTTATTTACTTACACATTCCAATAGGAACAGTTACTTCGGCAGGTTATTATACCCCTACTGTATATGCACGATATTAATTATCTCAGCACTTAAGAGTCCAGTTATATTAATATATTCCATCTTATAACAGACGATTGAATTACTTTTAAGCAAGACGTCGTATAGTGATACCGAAAATTGTTGTTTCACATGTTAATACTGTATATATACCACATTATCCACTCCCTATTAATTTGATGATCGGAGGGCCTAACTATGACCCCCCCCCCCCCCCACTTCTACTTAGCGTGGGTGTGGTGCAGGTAACTTAGGTTACGTTACGTTATTCTAACCCGATCTAACTTAACATAGAGTCTAGTCATGCCTACATGATACCAGAACTCCTCTCTTTGAATTACTTTGAAGTGGATAGTATATGATAAATAACCCATCCACCCAGATGGACATTGTAGCAGAAATACTATGTTTGTTTTGCCTCTGTTTTTCTTCTTCGTTATATTATATATATATTCTGCATATTATCCAGGTTACCATAAATAACGATGCAAATGTCAAGTTCCCATTTACTGTTAGGTGAACACAGGCATAGTGTATACGTAGACTGCTCATTAATCTCGCCCTGCTAGGATATCAAACCCGGAACTCCTCGGCTATGATTAAAGCATATTGTTATTAACCCCTCCAGACTAATACGACGCAGAGGTTGCCAGATTAGCAATAAGAAATAGAGTTCTCTCACCATTATAATTACCTCTCCAAAATTAGTTTTCTACCCACAGCTAACTCAAAGTCAACTGCAGAGGTTGAAGTAACTAAACTAAAGGTTTCTAAATACCCCTGATGGTAAAAAAGGCTTTAAAGTATCCCTAATAGGCTCAAAATCGCGTCATATGTCGGAGAGGGTTAAAGCATATTGTTATTAAAGCATATTGTTATTAAAGCATATTGTTATTAAAGCATATTGTTATTGCTCAACAGGGTCACCTTATATAGTTACTTTCTTAATAATGGTAAAAAGAAAAACAACTGTGTTAATCCTTTTCCCGAACCTGTCATGAACCTCTAGTTGGCCCAGTCAATATATTACCAGAGAGTAACCCTCTGCAGTTTCCTAAATATAACACAAAGTATTGCAATACCTTGGGTGTTGGTCTGGTGGACAGTCATAATTATACGATGATGAAGGTGACATAATCCTATAAAGACACAACAACAACGTACACTGCTTACCACCACAACAACAGTATCCGATTTTGAGATACTGCATTTTATAGGATATATGTTATCCACAGTCAGGTGCTTCGCAACAGATTTAATCAGTAACTGAACTTCATCCTTGCTGATATGCAATGCGTTCATGGGATGTATATTTAATTAAAGTAAACAAATGAATACACAGTATAATATCCTAACAATACGCAATCATGAGCAATAATAAGGTAATAGCCATTTGCATCTCTGATTTGTTAAAGCCAATTTTTGAAGCATTTGGCATATAGTAAATCAATATATTTCTTGATTTATGCACTAAATTAATCGTAAACAGATTTACAATGGTCATAAACTTTTGGCTAAATATTACATACTGTTTGTCAATACATTAACGCAGGTATATGCATTTTTGTTAAATATAAAAATATACCACACCTGCCTAATTTTTTAATCATTGCAACAAATAATAAAATATATGTTTGCAAATATATAATTCTTAGGAAAAAATTTTGTGCATATGCTGTGGTTTCATTAATTTGGAATCACTGTACTATTATAATATTATTATAATGATATATTATTCTCACATCAGAGGGTAAATAGTAGACCATGGGTAGAGTTAAATCGATCCCATCTGAGATTAGTTTTATCGGCAATTAGGCTGTCGGTCGTATTGTTTCTGTTTGATGTGAGCCTATTGCTACTAGCTTGGGGAATACAATGACAAGTATATAACAAAATATAGATGGTAATGCCACTAAATGCCCCTTTCAATACGTTATCATTATTATATTTATCGAGTTCATTCCTGTTTCAATTCTGCTGGCAACTCTTTTCCCCAGTAGTAAATATTATCGGTTTGGTGTTATAGCATATCAAACTTTTGTTTCTGTCTTGCATCAACTTTAGTCATTATTGTCCAATGGTTTTAGTTAGTTAACATATTAGAATCCTTCCTCTTCTTAGTACTTTGTTCTTACAATACTTATCTACTGTTCATCCTTCAATATGTGTCTCACTCCTTTGTATATGTACAGATGTGGCCATGCAAAATAAAATAAGTCATTATAGTAAATACTATTCAGTGATCTTCGATTGGCGAGATCCTTTAACCTAATAGTTGTGGTTTAAGCACATGTCTTTTAGCACAATATTGTTCAATGGTATCACTATTATCCTTTCAAATATTGTGAAGGTATTTTCAGTTAGAGCACCTTCTGATTGGGTTTTCCTGTCATCTGGCAAGTGTGACACACTCTACAAAACTCCACTACATCTGCACGCATTCCTGGCCAGTAAAAGTGGGCTCTGATTCTGTCTAGAGTTTTTCTCACACCTAGGTGTCCTGCCAATGGTATACAATGTGCCATTTCCATGATATCTCTACGACAAGGTTTGGGGACTACTACTTGATGGACGTCCCAAGCCCCGTCATCGATTGGTCTGTGTGGCTGTCTCCATCTACGCCACAATACTCCTCCTTTGAGGTAGAAACATTCACCACCCTCCTTCTCATATTCCTCTTCACTCATGGACCTGGCAGCTAACTCCTTGCATTCACTATCATCTCTCTGTAGCTCTACCAGGCCACTAGGACAATTTGGAGGGGTTTCATGGTCATCGTACCTGCCTGACCTTTGCTGAGTGAGGACCTGTCCCTAGTGACTCCCATTGAATATCTTTGCCCATAGTGTGGTGATAGTATTAACGCTTTCTTAAAATGGCTGGTGTTGACGAGATTGCTACCTCCTCTCATATTCTCCAGCTTTGTCTTGCTTTGCAAGAAAGGATGGACAATGTGGAGAGAGAGGTGCAGTCTCTCAAAGACGAGAATTTGGCCTTAAAGCTGTCTTTGGCTGACAAGAAAAGTGAGGATAGTGCAACTGCTGTTAGGGATCGTGATGCTCCCTGGACAGTTGTTCCAACAAGTGCAACAACCTGCAAATTTCTACAGCGGCCAGTTGCCCTCAGCAACAAGTTCATCACCTTGGATGACGAATGTGATGGTGAGGCTGCGAGTGCTTCCTTCGGCGAGGAAACCAGGAGAAAGGTAAGTAAGTTGCCTCCAACAGGGAATGCTGTGACTGCTGCCCCCCCAGGAGTACCTTCAACTGCTGCCCCAGGAGTTCCTGCCGCTGCCGCAGCTGCTACCAAGTCATCGACAAGGAGAGGCAAGTCCTTCTCAATTGTTGGGGACTCCATGGTCAGACACTTAGCTAGGTCCACCTGTACTGATATTAGGAAGCTTGTCTGTCTGCCTGGTGCCGGGGTTGGGAAGGTGTTAGAGGACATTGATTACATCATGAAAGATATTGGAGATAGCCCCATTATCTGTCTCAGTACAGGGAGCAATGATGTTGGTAAAGGTAGGACGGAAGTACTGCTTCGGCAGTACAGGGAGGTGTTAGATAAAGTTAGGAGGAAGGGAGGCATACCTGTAGTACACAGTATCTGGCCACGGAGAGGAGTCAGCAAGGAATGGTCATCTAGGGCAATTGGTATCAATTGCCGGCTGGAAAAATACTGTAATGCAAATGCAATACCATTCCTTGATAACTGGACCCGTTTCTATGGTAAAAATCAGTTGTACGCACAGGACGGGGTTCATCTTTCTCGGCTAGGGGTGGCAAATTTAGCTAGGTCAATAGATAGGATTGTCGCGGGGTTTCGCTGAAAATAAAGCCTGAGAATATGAGTAAGAATAATTGTCTAGATAGGGTAAATTGCCGTACTGGTACATCAGATAGGAATAGAAAATATCAGTCACAGGATTTTAATTGTACTGCTAGTAGAAATATTAAAGGTGTAACAGAAGATGGGAATTCAGTTAGAAATAAAGGTAAATCCGATACCAGTAAAATAAATTCATTGCGATTATATTATACAAACTGTAGGAGTTTATGTAACAAAATGGATGAACTTAGAGCACTTGTTAGCAACGAAAATATAGACATTATAGCACTGACTGAAACATGGATTAATACAGAATCAAGAATTTTTTTTAGCAGAATTCCATATACCAGGATATAGTTTGTTTAAACGCGACCGAACAAGTAGGAGGGGCGGCGGAATAGCAGTGTTTGTCAGGAGTTCTTTAAACATTATTATTGGCTTAACCCTAGTGGGTTGCACCACACATGCTACTACACCCCTGTCTAGATGATTTACGTTAGCTGCTAGGTACTCCTTCTGTCGGGAGTCCTGTATTAAAGGAACTTTTGGTGCTAGGTACTCCTTCTGTCGGGAGTCCTGCATTAAAGGAACTTTTGGTGCTAGGTACTCCTTCTGTCGGGAGCCCTGCATTAAATGCACATATGGAATTTGAGATACGGCGGCAACTGTCTGCCCCGATCTCTCGGGTTTTCTCCTTGGCCCAGCACTGATAAGCTAGGTGGCTTCTCATGCCACAAAAAGTACATACTTTAGGGGATACGGGAACGTTCCCTCTTTGAGCATTACTATTACTTTGGGGCCCACCTCTGTTACCATTGCCCTGAGTCGCATTTTTAGTTGGGGGAACAATTCTATTTTGGCTAGCTGGGGAAGACGTTATAGGCTTGTGACTGGGTCTGTCAGATTTGTGACTGGGATACTTAAAATTAGAACTAGAATTATCGTAGGGCTTCTTTCCACGAAATTTGTTGTTGAGCACGTATGTGTCAGCCATGTCAGCGGCGTCGGCAAGACAATCTACCTTTTTCCCCTTTAAATGATAGGATACAGAAGAATCAATTTTCCAGAGGAAATTTTCTAACAGGACCAACTCCTTCAGATCGTTGTAGCTTGTGACTTTCTTACTCTTGACCCAATGATTGAAAGTTTTAGTCATGGTCCTGGCAAATACCTTATGGGTTTCTTCTACTTTCTTCTGGTTTTTACGGAAAGATTGCCTGTAAGCCTCAGGCTGCAATTGATAGGTTTTTAGGATAGCTTCTTTGAGATTGTCATAATCCTGCCTAACTTCTGCTACTTCTGACAAATATGTGGCTCGAGCCTGCCCTGTCAAAACGGTTTGTAACATAAAAGGCCATTGATCTCTTGTCCACTTCATACCTCCAGCAACTTCCTCAAACAAAACAAAGCAATCCTTCACATTATCCTCAGTGAAAGGTGGAATGACACTAGTCATAGTCAATCCCAGAGGGGGAGCAATTAAGGGAGCATTTGTATTGACATTTAGTTGAGCCGTACGATATTGATATTCACATTTTATGCTGGTTTCTTCGGTATTTGCTTTTATTCTGGCTTCTTCTATTTTTAGTCTGGCTAGTTCCAGTACTTGATCACCGGTCAAACCAGGTGGCAATTGTTCATCAAGTTGGCTAGGATTACTCGGGATCCCACCAACTGCTCCGTCACCCTCCCCGCCTTCTACAGGGAACCGGTGGGTTTTTATGGTCTGAGCCACCTCTACTTTAGACATGTTTGAGACAGTTAACTGGAGATGTGAGGCAAGCACTTTCAGTTCGGATTTTGACAGACAGTCAATATCATGGGCTGTGGGTTCTGATTCTATGAAAACTCGAGCATTTTCGTCATTAATTAGTTGAGGCATGATTAATATTTGTTTTTTAAGTAGTGAAACGGTAATGAAACTGAGTGAAACTGTATGAAACGAATCCTGGCAAGGTCGCCACTCTTCTGTTACGTATCTTGATCTTCAAGTGGTTAACTTGATGAATCTAGTTAGCACAGAGATATATATTAAGGTATCAGTCAGCTGAAGGCAAAACAAAAGTAAAATCTAATAAAATTATTTCCTGTTGTTGCTTCCTTTCCTTTCGGATCTTAGGACTTAGTATCCTTTATTGACTGATACTCTTTAATTATGAAAAATACTGAAACTAATTAAAGTCATGTAGTATTTATAAAGAATTATTATTTAACCGAAGCTTAGTAGGCTATGGTTATGAACCGAAGAAGTTATATCTAAAGAAGGACTATTAATTCTATAAAAAGTCTTGAAAGATCAATATTAAAGTAAGAATATTTCTGTCTCTTACCCTTTTTGAAATGAATAGATAGTTTTCTTATATGTCCTTTTATTTATATTTAATGTAATTATTCTTGGTTCTTGTCTTACGTTAACAGTTATATTATTATCATCAGGATTTATATCAAAGTCACATAAAAAGTTAGATATATATTTAATAATTAGTTAAATGTATTTCTTAACCACGTAACATTGAGGTTTGATTATGAGTAAATTAAGTTACAGGATCGCTTCATAGATTCGATTCAGGTCTCACTCAAATAATATGAAAAGCAAAAATAATATTTTGAAGCTAAAAGAATTTTCTTCAGCTTAGGAAATCACTAGAAGTAATATTAACACAGCCATGTTAGTCTAAGGCGATATTACTAATATGAGACAATAGCATCACCGTACTAAGCACCGTTAAGCAATGTAAGCTTAATTCAAAGAAAATGAAAGAACTCGTAAGTAATAATTTAAACAATAGTATTACTTTCATCATTACCCAGCTACTTAAAGAGTTGCTTTAGTCCACAAGTTAGTCAACTAAAATAGTTAAGTACATAATAGTAGCGTTAACGTTAATTCGCAATCAAATAGTTAAGCACATAATAGTAGCGTTAACGTTAATTCCCAATCACATATCTCACTAACCAACATAACATAAGTGTTTACACCGAACACACTTAACACACACTTATATAATATAACTGACAGTCACAATCCCATTATAATACTTCACCCCGTCTTCCTCCAGCTGCAAGTTCACCTTCCCCAACTCCAAATGAGACTGATTTGAATGCCCACTACTCGGGTCTTATATACTAAACAATGATGGTGTAGGAACGAATCAGGAGGCGAGTGATGGTGCGCGCCCCTATCATAGCTCCTCGAGTTGCATAGCAGGTGCGTCGTCCAATGGGGGCTCCTGGCGTCGATCATACGTCATAGCGTCGGGTCATCGAAGTAGTTTGCAGGGTCCCCTATGACGCACGCAGGTGTGAAGGCTTGTTTGCTGGTATGCGGACGAGCTGGTTTCCCACTCGCTGGTTCGCTCGCTAGTCTGCTTCGCCGGTTGGGTAGTTTGACACTCCTTCAACTCTAATTCTAACTCATAAATTAACATACAGGGCTCAGTATGTCAGACTCTATATATCCTTCCTCTCTCCAATTACTCACTTTCATTTATAGCTGTGTATTTTTAGAACATTCTTCATTGTCCTGCAGCAGCCACTTTAATGGCTCCCAGAATAGAAGTTGGTCAGGCTGAATTGTTTTAATTGATTGTGTCCAGCCACTTGCTGGCTCCACAGTTGGAACATAACTCCCGCTATCATTAACCTTTATATCACATTGACTTTATATGTATCATGTTTAGACCAAACTGGTATTTCCGAGTTTTTCTAATGAGGAGAAACTAAGAAGTCTATATATAAATACAATAAGAACACAAGACGAGCTACACAATAGGTACAGAACAACACTTCATTTATACATTAAATATGCAAGTTATCATCCAATAAAGAATAATACACAGAATACAATACAAAATATAGTATCAGATTTTCCTCAGTTCGGGTTCGAAGCTATATGTGCTTGAATTAGGAAATACAAGTGTGTGTATATATATATATATATATATATATATATATATATATATATATATATATATATATATATATACACACACACACTTAGGCCCCTAACGAACTCGACCACGGTGTGATGAAATCATGTATGCCCAAGTTGCGTGGACCTTTTTTTTTTTAATCCCTTGCAGTGTTCTCTGAAACATGGTTTATAACGACTTGGTATGGAATTAACCTGCACCAAGTAGGATTTCCCTTTTCCTGTATTATATGAGAAAAGGTTGTTAAGCTTGTATCACGCGTGGCCGATTCTCTTAAAGCGTGGGATGTCATTCTGATTTACTGTGAATCAATTCTTAGCTGATGTCTACACATTTATGCATGTAACTGATGTAATAGTGAGATATTCTACACCCACACCCATACACACACATATATATATATATATATATATATATATATATATATATATATATAATATACATAACACCGATTTACATCCGAATGAACATTAATATGTAATTAACATGTAATTAGCATGTTTACAGGAGCGAAGTATGGACTTTGGTGAAGAGACTCAAATCAAGAGTGAGAGGGGTGGAAATGAGTTACCTGAGAAGTGCGTGTAGAGTTACATGGAGGGATAGACAGATGAATGAGGAAATACGAGAGAGGTGTGGTGTTGATATATATGTGCTGGAAACTGTGATAAGGAACATCTTGAGATGGTTCGGCCATGTGGAACGTATGGACAGCGAGAGAATGACTAAGAGAGTGTACGAGAGTGAGGTGGGACAGAGAAGGAGAAGTAAACCGAATGAGAGGTGGAGGGATGGAGTAAAGAAGTATATGAGTGAAGGTGGTGCTGTATGGGAGGAGGTGCGTGACTGACTGGGGACAGAGGTGCATGGGGGCGTTTCGTTCGTGGCCACCCATTCGGGGATCACGGCTTCCGGCAATTGATAGATAGATAGATTGTAATTATAATATGCATATCATACTTTAACACTCATAAAAATATGTTTAGACTAATACAAGTAAGACAAGCAAGAGGTTAATAAAGTCACTGTCAGTCTCCCAGCCTATGGTCATATCACTGTTGTTTTAATTGGCAGCTTGAAAAATACTTAACAAACCGCAGTCATTTATCTCTCTCTCTCTCTCTCTCTCTCTCTCTCTCTCTCTCTCTCTCTCTCTCTCTCTCTCTCTCTCTCTCTCCTCTCTCATTCTCACTGTCTTATCTCTTCTCTCTCTCTCTGTCTTTCTCTCTCCTCTCTCTCTCTCTCTCTCTATTCTCTCTCTTCTCTCTCTCTCTCTCTCTCTCTCTCTCTCTCTCTCTCTGCTCTCCGCTCTCTCTCTCTCTCTCTCTCTCTCTCTCTCTCTCTCTCTCTCTCTCTCTCTCTCTCTCTCTTACATGAAACACAATGCCTGTATTGTTCTTCGAGGAATGTAAATAATAACTGGGTATGTTGTAATAATATGAATATCAGTAATAGTACCGTGTACAGAAAATATTGATGCAATACAAGCAGGTCTCACTAAGATCATACATTTACCACATTTTTAACAAGTACGGTATATTGTCAAACTAGTACATTTATGATAGGGGTATTTGGATCACTGAATATTTGCATTAGTGCATAATTATTATATGATACGGGATATTTGGAAGGAAATATTTGTATATGATTTCGGATTTGTTTTTCTTCTGAGGAGAACATACATATATTAATTTCTTATAAAATATAGGCCTATTCAATTTAGTATTTAATTATCAATGTCAACATAATTACTTGAAGATTTTCTACTTGTTGATGATTAATTATTTAGTTAAAATAGGACTTCAGAGGCTATTAACCCTTCTGGATTATTAAGGCAGCACACTGTAAGTCAAGACTACCGTCAGGACTTGAGCCTCTTTTCAAGAACTTTAGTCCCATGATGATTAACTTTTGGGGGGGTCAATAAGTAGAAGTAATACTGAGACAGTAATATAAAATATATCATGATGTACCCAATCCCACCTTATGTCTACGAATAAATCATTTAACCCGTGCATTGTATTACAAGCATTTCTATTATTTAAGTTCAGATGAAATTAAATCCGTTATGATACCTCTTCGCATCTTTATTTAATAATCACTTTACCGTTGTACATAACGAGAGTCGTTATCCCCCGTATTTCCTATCTCTGACATTCAGAGTATTATTCCATTTATCTTCAGTAAGCAACACATCAAAATCATCTGCTATACAATTTCTTAGCAACATTATGTGTACGGATCATGTTTCTATTGACATTGTTTATATCCAACACCTGTTCTTTTGTGTAAATATATAATTGCAAACGTGTTTATTTGTATTTAGTTTTCTCTTCACAGGACCATAATGAGGAACATTAAATGTTTAACAAAAACGTTAGGACACGAAATAATCGGAATGAACAGTAAGGAACTATATAAAGATATAGAGACATATTAACAATTGGCGATTGACGATTTTACAAGAGAAATATATCAAATAATTATACATAACACACAAACACACACACACACACACACACAAACACACACACACTCACCCACACACAAACACACACACACACACAGCCCGTAGCCTAGTAGGTAGAGCTCTCGTCTCACACACGAGGGGTCGGGGGTTCAATCCCCGGCCGGGCGGAGACAAATTGGGCTTGTCTCCTTTCATGTGTTAGCCTCAGTTCACGTTAGCCTCAGTTCACCTAGCTGTAAATAGGTACCTGGAATAAGAGGACGACGTTGTGACGTCCCATCTGGGGTTGGCAAAAATGGTACAAGGCGAGATGGGTATCATATGGTTCACCTAAGCTGATGGCTACCTAAGCCTTCGGGCGAGACGGTAACCGTCTATAGTGAGAATGGTACCATACAGATCCACCCTAAGCCTTCGTTTCCGATGTCGCCAATTGGCTAAAAATACAGACTACACACACATCCACAGCCATTCCAACGATACATATACCACCTACACATATAGGAGGCGGGAAATAACGAGTATGCTCACTCCCGCAATACAACTAGAGTAAGTACAACTAGAGTAAGTACACATGACTTAGTGGTGTTGATGAATGTGATGAGAACGGCAGGTTGGACAGATATAATAACACAACTGTTACGATAAAAACACAGCTCACACCTATCAACAAATTAATGTATAACCCCTTGAAACTCTAATTCCTCTGGCACACGGAATAAACCGGGTATTAAGGGGAGTCACCTGCTTTTTTTTATTTCTGTCCTTTTCTCTCTTTCTCTGGCTTGTATCCATTCGGCCCTATTCAGCCAACTATTTTAAGACGTTTATCCCCATCTAGGTGTCGATTTCTTCCTGGCGAGCGAGTGCGAGCCAGCATTAGATGAAGAAATCCGGCTTCGCCGGAGAAATTTTTCTATCGAAAAATGTACAAATTTAACCTGCTGTCAAACAAAAATAAAAATATGCTGGCTCGCTACCGCTCACCAGTAAAAAATTGACACCTGGATGGGGATAAACGTCTTAAAACAATAGGCTGAATGGGGCCAAATGGATACAAGCCAGAGAAAGATAGAAAAGGACAGAACAAAAACAGGTCACCCCCCTTAAGGCGGTGTCACACGATATAAATTATGTTTCGTCAATTTTTACGAGCAATTGTAGTCTGGCATCTTTAAAGTCACAGTTATATCAGAATTCAGCCACCTAACATAGTCTACCTTCAGTCTAGTTTTCGATTCCAGTGTAAACGAGCCTCCAAATATCAGGAGAAAAAACTTGCTTATCGAAATTTGACGGAAAAAGGTCTCGTGTGACACTAGCTTTACATAGTTAACTGGCAGGGGAATCAAACACACACACGGAAAAAGTTACCCATGTCAGCCGCTGCAGAAAATGGACTAGAAATGAAGGAATTAAAGGATTGCCAGGATTAAAACCTGACTGCCATTAAAAGTTCTCGGCTAATACTGCTAAAGTATTTATTCCTCGAAGAGCTGAAAAAAGTGAGAGAGGATAAATAAGCTGAAAGGGCGAGGCAGAAGCTGTGAGTATAATTTATACAAATATACGTAACAGTTTATACATGAAATGTGGTTTAACACGTTTCGTCCATTAGGTTTTTAATCCATTATATTCTGGCTATTATTGTATAACTTATGTTTAGTTATTGAAGTCAATATGGTAGAAGATTAACACACATGTACACTTAAAGAATGTAACCTTACGTTAGCCAGAAGGAATATAAATTAGGATATCGTACTGAAATGGTTAATACGAGAATCATTATTATTAAGTATATATCGCAAATAGACATGAGTATGGACAATCGTTCTGACTATCGGTGGTTCGAGCCTGGCTGGAAAATATTATGGCAATTAACTTTTTCGAAACTAAGTCAAAAGTGAGTGATAATACTAATACATATATAATACTAATACATATATAATACTAATACATATATAATACTAATACATATATAATACTAATACATATATAATACTAATACATATATAATACTAATACATATATAATACTAATACATATATAATAACAGCTGCAAAACACCGTTTTCATAAAGAACAAAATATTGTTTTCATTATTCCTAGCTATTCTTACCACAACTTGCATGTTTCTAAAATAAACGCCACAAGTAAAACAGGTCAGAACAAAAACGAAAGAAAAGTCACAGGGGAAAGTCACAAAATTCCATCCACTCGAGAATGAAGATCACAAGATAATAACAAGACACATCTGGTCATGTTGATGAGTTGTTTGTCTTTTTTTTTTTTTTTTTTTTTTAGAGAGACAATGAACGGAGGAAGGAAAAACACAGATAAAACAAAAAGGTCCATGTGCCTAAAGGCATCCTCCATTCATAAAATGTTTGTAACAACTGGATTTAAACATTTGCAGATTGTAAGTTTGTGGAAAGCAATTCGAGGGAAGTGAATTCCAAAGAGTAGTAGCTCTGGGGACAAATGAATTCTGATAAGCAGAAGTTCTGCATTGTGGAGGAGAAAGTGTAAATTCATGGGCGCTCTCAGCTGCCCTAGTTCTACGCGGAAAGATGTGGAGAGGCGGCACAATTTAAGCAAGTTCCTCGGAACAATTGCTGTGAAAATATCTGTAGAATAATGCAAGGGATGCAAGTTTCTTCGTATGGATAATGTAGGAAGGTCCTGTGTGATTGCAGGGTTATTGATTAATCTAATAGCTTTATTTTGAATTTTGTCCAACTGCCTCAATGCAACCACTCCCCTTCCACCCCACAGAGGTGAACAGTAATCCATCTGAGAACGCACATGACTTTTATATATCACGGCCAACTGCTCGTCAGTGAAGAATTCTCGAACTCTGTACAGGAGTCCCAGTTTTTTAGAGGAATTCTTAGCAATGCTTGTAACATAATGTGTCCAGCTCAAGTTAGTAGTTAATGTTACACCGAGAATGTCAATACTAGGGGAAGTGGGAATATTTACATCATTAAAAAATATATGGGAGTCAGTGAGATTCTGTCGGTTAGAAAAATTGAATGTATTTGGTTTTCTGTGCATTAAAGGAAACTAGATTCTTTTGTCCCCATCCATCAATTCTAGAAAGGTCCTGGTTCAGAGAAATTGCAGTGTTTATTATTGAATTTATAAGATCGGGTTGGGTGAAAGAATTGGTAAATGTGAAGGAACTGTGGAGTGTTGAGTCATCTGCGTAGGAATTAATTGGATTATGAGTGGTAGATATGAGATCATTGATATGAATGAGGAACAGAATGGGCCAAAACTGATCCCTGGGGAACACCAGCATTTATTGAGTGAAATTGAGAATAAAGGCCATCTACCATTACACGTATTTTTCTGTTATGAAGATAAGAAGAAATTAGTGGAACTAATGATGCAAGGCCGTAGTGTGACATCTTCGACATAAGGATTGATGCCAGACTCTATCAAATGCCTTTGATATATCCAGTGCTATTGTATGTGTTTCACCATGTTGGTCTGTAACTTGGTTGATTTGATGCGTAAGAAGGCAAAGCATGTCTGCAGTTGATCGACATCGTCTAAAACCATATTGCCTATCACTGATTAATTTATTATTCTCAAGATGCTTAATTATGTGATTATTTAATAAAATTTCAAAGACTTTACCAAGAGTGGAAGTTATAGCTATTGGTCTGTAGTTTGATGGATCTGAAGAGGCACCTTTTTTAGGAACTGGATGGATGTTTGCTTCTTTCCAGGGTACTGGGAAGCATGAGGTATGAGTACACAGACGGAACATTTTTGCCAATACAGGAGCGAGCACCAAGGAGCAATTCTTAAGTACTATTGGAGGAATTTCATCTGGACCAGGAGCCTTATCTACTGAGAGATTCTGCAAAATAGTTTTGACATGTCTGGTGTGGATCTTAAGTGAGGGAATTTCAGGCGAATTAAAATTAAGTACAGGGACATCTTGATTTATTTCATCTAAGGTTGAGTTGGTGGAGAAAATATCCGCAAGAAGGTTAGCTTTACCCCCTTGGGTCACTTACAAGATTGCCAGTCGGAGATTTTAATGGTGGAATGGATGAAGCAGTAGTGAAGTTGGATTTAAATGAGTTAAGAGTAGACCAAAAATATTTTGTTATCATTTGGATTATTTAGAAGTTTATTTGCCTGCTTGCGGAGAAAGTTTGATTTAGTTAGGTTTAATACAGTTTTGGCATGATTTCTGATGTTTCTAAAGTAATTAAAGGCTTCATGAGTTTTGATCTTGTGTATGCATTGTAGGCTATTGCTTTTTGTTCAGTTACTCTAGCACAATTATGGTCAAACCATTTCGGTGAATTAGATCTTTTAATGTACTTTTGATGAGGAATAAAAGTTTCCATTCCAATGTTTACAAAATCTTGTATGTGGCTCAAGGTGGAGTGTGCATCATTAGAAAAGAAAGAGGTCCAGGGAATATCAATAAAGAAACCCTGAAGACCCTCCCAGTCTGCCCTATCGTAATGCCATTTAGTCACCAAAACAGGTTCAGAGTGGGAAGGTGTGGTAGGTGATAGACAGGTGGCCTGTATCAGACAGTGATCAGAAGGTCTACTTCAACTGTCCATATGTTACGGACACCTTTGACAAAGACAGACTTAACATTTGACATCCAACATTGCAACAATCAGAATTCTTGAGAGCTCTCTCAATGCATACCCTCTGCCTTGCGGCGAGTGCGAGGCACCCGCCCTTTAACACAGTCCCACTAATTTTCTGTCTGCTCTCCAACCCAAGAATTAGCAAATTATCTCAGTTTTTCTTCTACTCAACAAGTAACATCTGGAACTCTCTCCTATGATCAGTCTTTCTTTCATCTTATCACTTAAACTCCTTTAAACTGTGTGTGTCCTGGCATTTAGACTCTAACGTCCCTTGAATGTGACTCTCTATCACTCTATTGGCTTTGGGGGAGGCACTTGTTACAGATAGCCTGTCTTTTGTGCCCTTCACACACATAGACAACAAATAAAGGAGGTGGCACTGTTAGGTGGACAGTGGGGGTGTCGGCACGTCTTGGAGCCTGCAGGTGGGGTCTGCCCTAGCCATTCCTGTTTACAGAGATCCTGTGTGTTCGTTTGTTGACGTTGAACTCGTAATGTCGTGTTGTCTGAGTCACGATCACTCCTGATGTGCAGAATATTAATTGATGCCAATTTTACTTTGGAAAAAACAATTACATAAGATGACCTCTTATGCGGCGGAAGATATTTGATGACACTGCTATATCAACTAATTGTACCAGATCTGTTTATTACCATTTCTAGAGTACTGTACTTCTGTGGACAGACAACACACTATTTTCAACTATTTGCAACTATTTGGGTGAACTGTTATTTGTGGTACTGCCTGGCTCGGTAGGAAGTTGCCAACTAGCTCCACATTTAGTGTTGCCCTTCACCGAGCACGTGCACGCGATTATATACGCGAATCGCGTATATAATAACTTAAGTTAACACTAAGTTTCCCAAATTTATAGACGCGATTGCGTCCAAATTGTTTGCGTATATAATAACTTAAGTTAACACTAAGTTTCCCAAATATATATACGTGATTGCGTCTAAATTGGTGTTTAGTCCAAACCATTTATATACTCTATCACGTGTTAACTGACGGAATGGGTTAATGTCCACGGAAGAAGAACACCACGAGCATCTGCTAAGGCTCTGTACACAGGGTACATCATACTTTTTGTAATCAAATGTAGCGTAATAAGTTTACAGTTTAAATTTAAAAGCGCAGTTATACTGTCAAGAATAAAATTGTTTAGCCAACAGTTGGATAGTAGCCTACAATGCATTATCATTAGGTTCTAATTAAGTGTATATGCCACTTCAATACAGACAATGCTAATTTGGCGTATTTTTGTGACATTCCTTCCAGTGTATTCTTTGTTCTACCCAGAAGTAACACTTTTCTTCAGTGAATTTTTGTTATCCTACTTTATACTTTTTGGTCACAGCTAGCACAATAGTTGTTATACAAGCATGACCACATTTACTTGCAGCAGAGAGCGCATGATAATCCTCACATTACGTCTGCCTAACTTTAACCACTCCCAGCTGCCAAAGTTATGACAGCCTAAAGTTATAACAAACTTGATGCAATATGAGGGATACCATCGTGCGCACACACACGCACACACATACGCACAACCACACACACACACATATGTATATATACACACACACACACATACACATGCACACACACCAGTCATCGTAAATAAGTATTGAAATAGAACTATGACATATTACTTGTTTCAAAACAGTCAATACGAAAATATGGTTTTAATAAAACATCACAAACAGCGCAAAGAAGAAATGAGGCTATGAAACGAGAGAGAGAGAGAGAGAGAGAGAGAGAGGAGAGAGAGTGGGGGGGGGGAGAATATTAACCCATAAACGGCAACCGTCCTCAATTGAGGTTCTTGTGGTGCACTGAGACCGTCCTCAATAGATCCAGAGCATAACACAAAAATGTAAAACACCCCAGTGGCACTCAAAATAAAGCAATTTGTGATTAGGTGAGATAATTCCCCTCCACTACTTGCTACCACTCCTACATATGTGCCCCCCCCCCCTCCCTTCCCCTCCTTCCCCCCATTTTCCCCTTCCTCAATTATCAGCTATTTTTCCTCCTATTCCCCCTATTATTGGGTAATTTTCCGCGTGAGTTTCCCTTACGCGAACACGTGCGAGGCAGCTACATATCCTCGCAACACGGAGACTTGTATTGCAAGGCGTCAGTGCCGCTTTGGAGCTGGAAGACGACTAAGAGGAAAGATATACGCCCCCCCGGCTCTCGCCTCATGATACGACCGGGCTGCAATAATACGTCTTTTTCACCCCCCAAATGCTATTGCCACTTCTGTTATTGCTCTTAAATGTTCATATGTTCATAATAAAACCAAAAAAGGCGCATATGGATAAGTAATAATTATATATATGGTAAATATGATGATTTTCATCAGAATAGAACCAAATACCTTTGCATGGCGGGACCCTTTGGAATACCATAGCTTCGCGCTTTACGAGTTAAGGGGAGGTTACTAGCTTGATCCTTAGACCTCCATCAAGCTTAAAAATACACCCCATAGACCCCCTTTCATGATAACTTTGTACATATTTTGGTAGAAGAATGTCCCGGCCGAAGGACGGTTCCTCCTAAATTACGGGCTCCCTAAAGCTCGCCAGAAAAAAATAGACACCTAAATGTTACAAATGGTCTTAAAATTAACCAATTGACTGCGGGAGACGTTCCGGAATGCCATGGCAATTTACAGGCTTTTAAAGTTTCTTAAAACCTGTAGAATCAAGTTAGTGCGAGGGAGCGGGAGCGCGACAGGCCACCCATCCTTCCTCCAGCCAGCCGGCTGGTGCACTGAGGAGTATGAGCCATACTCTCGAGAGATATACAGTGCTGCCAAAGGTAAATGTAGTGCGACATTAGCAATAATTGCTCATTTTAGCAAATGTCTATGGTAGCGCTGTGGGTGTAGCCCGCGAGCTACGAAGCTTGTTTTGGTGTCATTTTGAAGTTATTTTCTACTAGTTTTTGGCTGAATACATTTACTTTCATTCATACACTTGCTTAATCAATCAGGAGTGCCTGAATGAGCCCTAATATGGCGGAATTATGCCTGCATCGTAAGTGTTAAGCACAATGGTCTTATAATCGGGCAGGACATTAGCTAATCCATAATGAACATAAACTGTCTGATTGACTTGAGAAGAGCACTTGATACCACGCAAGATTCCAATAATATCAACACAACAAATCATATTGCACTTAATACAAAACAATAAATCCACTGCCGTAAGTATGAATAGAATGGCATTATATTGAAACATTAGCCAATTTAAGGGAGTCACCTGCTTTGTTTCTCTTTCTCTCCTTTTCTCTCTTTCTCTGGCTTGTATCCATTCGGCCCCATTCAGCCAACTGCTTTAAGACGTTTATCCCCATCCAGGTGTCAATTTCTTCCTGGCGAGCGATAGCGAGCCAGCATTGTATGGAGAAATCCATTTTTCTATCGAAAAATGTACAAATTTAGCTTGCTGTCAAATCAAAGATATATAAATGCTGGCTCGCTATCGCTCGCCAGGAAAATATTAATACCTGGATGGGGGTAAACATCTTAAACTGTAGGCTGAATGGGACCGAATGGATACAAGCCAAAGAGAGAGGGAGAGGAAGGGGAAAAAAGGGAGGTGGGCCCCCACAAGGCAGAGCTAAAACAATAGTCATGGCATGAAAGGGGGAATAATTATCTCAATTAACAGTGCGACTCACAGATCATTCCTAAGTTGTATCAAATGATGACAGTCTTAACCCTTTCACGCATTTATGATGCAGAGGTTGCCAGATTAGCAATAAGAGACAGAGTTCTCTCACTCTTATAAATACCTCTCCAAAATTAGTTTTCTGCCCACAGCTAACTCAAAGACAACTGCAGAGGTTGAAGCAACTAAACTAAAGGTTTATAAATACCCCTGATGGTAACAAAGGCTTTAAAGTATCCCCAAATAGGCTCATAATCGCGTCATATGTCTGAGAGGGTTAATAAAAGGTGAATATGCCTCATCATAGATAAAAGGTTATTACAAACATGACCATAAGACCAATATATCAACGACACATAAGGTTAAGGGAACACTGGCTATTGTTTTGGTCTATTAATTAATATATTCATTTATTTTTTAGTTTCTTGTCTAGACCTCCATTCAGTTTAAAAAACACTCCCTAGACCCCCTTTAAGATAAACGTGTACATATTTTGGTAGAAAATGTTTGCGGCTAAAGGCCGATTTCTCAGGCTCGCTATCGCTCGCCAGGATAAAATCAATACCTAAATGGCACGAAAGGTCTTAAAATTGACAACGAAATGGGTTGAAAGGTTTTAAAATCGCCAAACTAATGGGATATATATATATATATATATATATATATATATATATATATACAGGGTGTCCCAGGAGGAAAGGGCATAACTTTGGGAAATGATAACACAAAATATTCTAAGCCTAAAATGTTCTATAAGAAAAATTCCAAATCTCAACCAATAAAGAGATATTGCATGTTGAAAATGGCATCTTCTTAAGTATTTTCCCATAAGGGTGGCCTAGCTGTCCTAGTACCTACCACACCTTCATCTAACTGCAGTTATTTTACCATCTTGTTGTAAAGATATTATAATTCTGTAAGTTGCAAAGTGATTATAGATATAATAGCTCACTTTGGACCAGTTGGAAACTATCTGACATGGAAGAGTCCATTACAGTGAGGCGGGGGAGGACACTATATAAAACCTTCAATATCTTTTTAACGGTTGAAATTTTGACTTTTGTTATAGAACATTTTAGGCTTAGAATGCCTTGTTTTATCATTTCCCAAAGTTATGCCCTTTCCTCCTGGGACACCCTGTATATACGGTATATATATATATATATATATATATATATATATATATGCCAATTATACTCTTAGTGGTCTGAGCACCTGAAAATTAGCCAAACTACTACATTACCAAATACCAGTACCCTAGTCGTAGCTTGGAAATTTTGAGGTGTGAATACATGGGTTTGGGATGCCCCGTTTCGATGTTAGCCTGATCTACATAAATCTTCGGTTTCGATAAAATAGTTTTGACACAGTGAAAGGACGATTTTTTGTGGAAAATAGAATGCGAGAAAAACAATGGGCGAGCCGGAATAGTGTGGTTGATTGGGTCCAGGTGTCTTTATTGACGGACTACACCTGATAGGTGTGGGGGGGCGGGGGGGGAGGGATTGAGTGTGTGTGTGTGTGTCTGGGGGGGGTGAATGTGAGTGTGCTTAGGGGGGTGAGTGTGTGTGTGTGTGTGTTGTGTCTAGGGGCGGGGGTGAGTGTGTGTCTAGGAGCGGGGTAGTGTGCGTGTGTCTAGGCGGGGTTGAGTGTGTGTGTGTGTCTAGGGGGGGGGTGAGTGTGGGTGTGTGTCGGAGGGAGGGGAGGGGAGGGGGGGGGGATCTGGCAATGTGTGATGTGCGTGTGTTTGTGTGTGTCAGAGAGAAAGATATATAGATAAAGCAATATAGAGAAAGTGGGTTAGACGAGGTTATGTGGTTGATTGGGTCGCAGATGACTTAAGAGGGTAGGGTTTCTTTGTGCTCTATTTACATATTTATTTTTTAGTTTCCTCACTAAAGCTCTATCAACATTTAATAAACACCACCGGGACCCCTCCTTCGAGATAAATGTGTACATTTTTCGATGGAAAAATGTCACGCCCGAAGGCTGATTCCTTCCTAAAATTGCAGGCTTGGTATTGCTCGCCAGGAGAAAAAACGACTCCTAAATGGCACGAAAGGTCTTAATATTGACAAAGAAATGGGGCGCAAATATGTTAAAATTGCCAACTTAAGGGGCCATTGTCTTAAATCTCAAAACTATTGGGGCTAAACATGAGGGAGAATGGGGTTCACATACAGCCACTATCTCCCCCTTAAAGGTGATTGGTTAGACCATCAGATGGAACTGTGGAACATTACAAAGTCTTCCATAATAGGTTGAGCGCTTTTCATTATAGTCATTTCTCAATCTATGACATCAACTATTGTTAGCCACATTTTAATGTCATCATACATGCGGTGTTACACTATCATGGGCATTATTTGATTATGCCATAATTGGCTTCATGGAATATTATTGATGACCGGGTGTTGATTGGTAGGTAGGTATGTGTAATAACAATAATAATAATGATTGTTAGTTTATTGTTCACTTTCAGCCATAAGGCTGAAAATCTACAGAGTTGTTTTATTAACCTAGGTACAGTACAATGCTTTTTATATCTTAACTACGAGGTCACAAGCAACCTTTGGCGACTGTGAGGAGCCGAGTTCCCACCATATAACGTGCATACGCAGATGCACTAGTGAACAGTCAATGTAAGCTAACACAAGCTGATAGTTGAGCAGCCTGGCTAGGTAGAGACCACGTTACAGTCCTCTCCATCAGGATGGCCGAAAAAATCTTTTGCATTCTGGTGGATTTGAACCCTGAGCATCGCGGTTACAGTACGGGCGCCTTAAACCGCTCGGCTGTGTGTGTGTGTGTGTGTGTGAGTGTTTGTTGATATACAGATACAGAGCACTAGAGAGAATACGCTAGTAAGCCGAATATGAGAATTATAATAATATACAAGTTAAAGATGCGGAGTAAATTCATATACGATACGAAGGCGTAACAGATTACCTTCGCGTATATAGGATAGTGTAATTTACAATAACCTGCTGTTCGTGTTCATTAACGTAAATATTGAAATACAAGACCATAATGGAAAGCGTTCAGTGTTGAATATCATGCATATGCCTTGTTAAGATATTGCCTTAATATTTACGAACATAGGGTGGGCAGCACCAGTCTCAACTTTATACTGCAATTTCAACGGTCGTAATACAAGTCAATATTAATAGTTATTTATGGTACAATATTTCAGCTAAAGGGAAACTATAATGTAAGACACTATTGTAACGAATATGGTTTCCAAAAACGATAATGCATATATTGTATGGTGTAATATAGTCTATATATATATATATATATATAATTTTACATTGTAGAATGTATGCCGGTAAAGAAAAAGAGCATAATTTTACTTTTGAGACAATATTAATTTCTCTAGGGAAATTCCATTTACACGTTGAATACATTACTGTCTCCACCTACGGACGGAAGGTACATTAAGGAGGAAGTCGCTTTTTCGCCTGTAATTTTATAAGGAATCGGCCTTCGGGCGGAACTTTTTTTACCAAAAAATTTACAAATTTATCTTGAAAGGGAGTCTAGAGGGTGTTCTTTAAGCTTGATGGAGGTCTAGCGAGGACACTCAAAAATATATTAATATAGCCCTCTTTTAACGTATTCTGTTCACTATAAACCCATCTTACACATATGCGTAGACTACATATCAAATGAAGTTGCTATAAATGTGCATAAATGAACGTCGCCATTAAGTAATTGTATTTTGTTTTGCTTGTATTTGATATATTTTTACCATGCTCTTATAAAAGACAAGTAAGAGAGATATTGTATGAATATACCTCCAAGGGAGGGAGTCCTGAGAGTCCATTCTGCCACCATGATAGACCATAATTATATGGACAACCAATTACGACAGTCTTACACAATGTGGTATAATAATAACTGATACTATTGATAATTTTTTACCATTTGTCATTGGCTCGAAACAACCTATTATTTATGTAACTCAAACGGAGATTAAATATTTGGAATTAAACAAATGTCACTAATAATCCGTTCTGCAGCACTATAGATGTCATATTCTACAATGCTGCACCTTCAAATGATGTCAATGATAATTCATTAACGTCTTTTAACTGTATACAGCAAACTATAAATATACACCTTCCTGGGAAGACACTTCGACTTGCAAGAACAAATCTGGCAAAGCCATGGAAAACTAATGACTTCCAGGCACTCATTGAAAATAGACACACACTTTACAAGACATGTTCAAAGAAACCTATGATACATGGGGATGAATATACATATAATAGAAACATGGTTAGTAATACATTAGAAAGGCAACAAATTATTACTATAAATCAAAATGTGAACAAGCATCTGGTAATAGCAAAGCGGTATGGAAAATTATCAAGGTCCTATTACACAAAAAACACAACGCATTAACGAGTTAGTGATAGATGGTCGCCTGGAACAGGATCCTGCAATTATCTGTAACTATGTGAACACTATGTGGCTGTACTCTCCTACCATTTATATCCTAGTTTCAAAGCTAAAGGCAAATGTTGTGTATACGTACACAATAAACTCGCTTGCTCTCGTGTACCCGACTTCGACTCCTCTGAATTCTCAACTTTATTGCTCAAACTATCCTGCCACTATCAAACTAAATATCTATGTACTGTTTATCTTTCCCGCAACTCTACTGACTTTCCCAAATCCTTTGGCTATCTAAACTCTAAAGTGGAACACATCCTATCCATCTCTCCTTTCTCAGAAATATCCATATTAGTAGATTTCAACGTTCACCATCGCTAATGGCTCTCCTCTCATTCCACTGTCAAGCCTGGTAAAGAAGCCTACATCTTTTCTATCCTAAATGACCTAGAGCAGTTGGTTCAGCAACCCACCTGTATCCCGGATCGCTTCGGAGATCGGCCCAACATTCTTGACTTGTTTCTGTTATGTCGGGCTATAATATTTACAGCTCGTGATATAGTCTTTACTAAAATCCAGATCTGGACTTATAGACCGTAAATAAGCCCAACAGGGTCACACCGAACACGTTCTTAATCTCACAAATAGGTATTCAACTAGGTACTACAGAACTCAGTAACAACAAGCATAGCAATTATACATAAGTTTATTCAAGAATATTTATATCTGAAATTCAGGATGCAGCATTACCTTGATAATTATTAGAACTATCAGGCAAGGAATAGAATACATATAAATAGTAGATCATGAATGGAGAGCAATTACTCTTCAACTGTGGTTATAAACAAGGTAAATAATATGCAACTAAATCATAACACGTGACTTATAGAATCAACCCTTAATAATAATAATGATGTGAGTCGAGTGTCTTCCGTGAATAAATCAGCAATAAAATATAGTTATTAATACTCTCGATATAAAAGAGGATGGATGAGTTGAGAGTTAAAACATAAGTACACGGGTGGTACGAGCTACGCTCACGGAGTGAGGGCGCGCGCGTGAGCCAGGTAGGCTGGCTAATGGGGGCAACTTATGTACAGGTAGCTGGTCAGGTCATATACAGTACTTTACTGCGATGTTGGAAAATACAATTCTAGTTTGTACAACTATGAATTTAGTTTCAATGATATTATGATGAAATTTGTGGCAGTATATTAATTAATTATTTGCACAATTTTTTATCAGTGGAACTCAAAATATGTAATTTATGATGGAAATCTTATACTCACTTCAAACGATCGTAGGTAATAATAACGAAACGGGTCGAGGAATTCAGATGTAATATTTAGCATACAATTACGAATCAACTATAGAACAATATCTACTAATTGTATTTAAGAACAAATCATAATTGACTAAACAAACTTAGTCAACGAATGCTCTGGAAACGCTTATGAATTAATTGCGTAAAGTGATAATCAACACAATATTAATTATGAAAGAAAATAATGCACACGACGAAGTTGTGCTAAGGAAATACTCAAAACAGTATAACCAAGATGTCTGAACGAGTTAACAGAGTCTTAAGAAATATACACCGTAATACGAGGTGTATTATATATGATGAATAATTAAGTAATAAACTATGCAATGCTAGAATTCCTAGGCATGAAGAATCAGAATTACTTACATCAGTAATCAAATGAACGTAAATAATAATTCATACAATAACTGCAATGGCAATTAAGTAATTGAACGCAGGTTGGGGGAGCTCGGGAAAGAAAACAGTTTATAGAATAATAACACTTATCCACGAGTAGACTAATATAAATTAATTATGAAAATGAGCGTAGGTTCTAGGCAATCATTTATGAATTAAGAAGGGGAATTAAAACACGAAATACACTTCGACCTCAACTTGCAACATACATAACATAATACATATATTAGGAAAATCTGTGAGTGCGTGGCGAGGTGAATTAATCAACACAATATATATAACGTATGCGTAGGACGTTCTAGAGAAAATTAATTAATTATGAGAGCAAGGTCTTGGACACAGATCTAGCAAGGAATTGATATAAGATTCAGAAGGATTAACACAGTACGCAATTAATGATCTTGGGCACAGATCTCAGAATAAATTATCACAACACGATTCACATATTTTTACCTATACCTCGACAACAATAACACAAAATAAGATACACAGGGACACTTATTGGAGGGTAGAGAGAGTACGAGTCTGGCCGACGTAGATCGTAGGTCCGTTGAGCAGCACTTCAGGGGTGTAGGGCGTCACTCGAGCAGGACTTCAGGTTCCAGACTTCAGGAGTGTAGGGCGTCACTCGAGCATGGCTTCAGGGGGCACTTCAGGCAAGTACACTCTCCGGGCAGGGTAGGGGCAGGCTAGTACAAAGCCACTACTGTGATTAGCTACTCTGCTCCTTGTTCAGGTTTAGGGTAGTACCGCAGTTGAGGTTTGCATACTTCTCTATAATTTCTTAGAAGTAATATGCGGCTTTATTCTTGACTCTCGTTTACAGGGGCTCAAAGTAGACAAGTAGTAGGGATATGGGGAAATTGGTTGTGATGAAGTTGTGAGGTAAATTACTTATCGTAGACATACATAATAGCTGTTTATATTGGTGCATGTATAACAGGTAGTTTATTTATTACTTAGGTACTAGTTACTAAGCCTATTAATGGAGCAATCTTACTTATATGGATTCTTCCATAATCTAAACTCCTAGACAAACTTTATTACAGCTCGCCTATTAGTTACTCTTCGGAGAGGGTTATGATATCTCCCGGTTTGTCATAATTTGCCCTCCTGTCTAAATCCATTTATATCTGTAGACTTCGGGCCGTTGATGTTTTACTTGCATAAACATTGCTTCATTGTACTGCATATCCGGGAGCTGAGGAAATGCTGCTCTGTGGTTGGCTGGCATGGTTGGAGAGCAGGGAGTGGATTGGCTGTGAGAATTTCTCATACTTGTGGCTGGTGGCTGATGTCTTAGAGCATGGGGAACCAGGGGTAGCTCCTGTATTCGTGTGGTGATTAGAGCAGGGGAAACAGGGGTGGCTCTTGTATTTGTTTTGTTTCTCTCCTTTCGTTCTCCTGTCTTCTTAGGGTCTTTTAGTTGTAGACTGGCTATCTTGCAACTGTTCTCTGCAGGGCTTGTCTTCAGACCCGTCATTTCAGTTTCTAAATTCTAACCCTTCCGCTTATATTGACGATCTTTTCTCTCCTTTGGGCTCCTCAAACCATAAACTTATCTCCGTCACCTGTCCTATCTCTCCAGTACGACCACCCGATCCTCCCAGCCGGCGTGGTTCCGTGGCCGGGGACCCTCGGAGAGTGCTGAACGCATGACCGAGGTAATCCTTTCGGGCATGGAGGCATACATTTAATCCTGCAGAGCTTCTTGCTATATACAGGGGCAAAGTGTGTCCATGTATTGAGTATTGTTCGCATGTGTGGGGAGGATCCTCTCACACAGTACTTCTAGACAAAGTAGAAAATTAGCCTTTTGTCTCATTAACTCACATTCACTCACCGATTATGTGCAATCTCTCTCTCTTCACCGCAATGTTGCATCTCTCTTGCTATTCTATCGCTATTACAATAATCAGTGTTTCTCAGACCTCTCTCAGTATATACCACCTCTTCTACATAGAGTATGTAGTCTTGAAACAGAGTCCCACCCATTTTCTGTGCAACTCTCCAACCCAAGAGTTAACAATGCTCTCAATCTTTCTTATATTCAACAGCTAAGCTCTGGAACTCTCTCCCCAAATCCATGTTTTCCTTATCCTATGACTTAAATTTCTTGATTTTGGCCCTAACACTCTTTCAACTTTGAGGGAGGCACTCATCACAGGGAGTGTTGCCTTTTGTCTCCCTCATAATCCACATAGGATATATGTATATATATACAGTATATATATATATATATATATATATATATATAGTTTATATATATATTTATTACCTGTTATCATTAGTCGACATTTTTCAGGTTAAAGCAGACCTGCTGAAGTCAAACTTCATCAGCAAGATAAAGCGATTAGGATTGATATTCTCTTGTCGTAAGGACGAATTATAAGAAGTAAAATTAGAGGGCGAGATGTAAGGAAATAATTAATTGATAGCTTCAGTCTTAGAATAACGATATTGCATTAATTATCAGAGCATAAATAGTTTGAGTTAACCACACACACACACACACACACACACACACACACACACATACAACACACACACACGAGTGCACAGTGTTTTCATCTGTACATAACCTACAGTGCATAACATTAATTCTACTTTTCCAACTCTGAATTGCCCTCGTTATGTCAAATATGGAAACGGAATAACAATGTTTGAAACTCAAAAGCGACATTGGACTGGCATGAAACATCTAATTACTGAGGTTATTGTCTTATGTGTGTGTGAGAGAGAGAGAGAGAGAGAGAGAGAGAATGTATGGCCATATTATAGGGGTAGGCCATACCTATTGATCTTGAATCTTTAAACATTGAATAACTTAATCATTATGTTTATGTATGAACGGATAAACAGGTGAATACATTGTTGTTGTTGTTGCTGTTCCCCAAGCTGCCTGGCCGAACAGCCCCAAGGCCCCGAGCAAGGCCAAGGCCATAACCGAGCGCCCCCCACAGAACCCTCCCTGCCGACCACAATAAAGCCCGAGTGACCGAAGCCACTCCATGACGGGGAGCCGAGGAGGGCGAGGAAACGCCCGGGAAACCAAAGCCCCACCCAGGGCCCTGTGCCCCTCAGCAATTATGAAGAGAAAGTTGCTTTGAATACATTGTTTATGTTAATTACTGTCAGCATTTCTTTGCATAGCTATTATCTCCCTCTTCAGTATTGCTATGGCTATCATTAGACAATTTTATTCAGAATAAGAAAGGCATGTGGGAGCCAAAAGGTGAGGCAAGATTATACCCTCTCAATCTGTAAAGGTCCTTCTCAGTCTTCATAAAACTGTCCATGTTAGCTTGAATTAAAGTTCAAAGTATGTCGTCGTACTGAAGGTGTTAATGACAATATACACTGCCCTATTGTGTATCCTCTGTAGTCGGATACAGTAATTATATATCACATTTAACAACAACAATGGCAACTAATATACAACAAAGGATGGTTGAGAAATATGAGTACCCTTGTAATTATATATCACATTTAACAACAACAATGGCAACTAATATACAACAAAGGATGGTTGAGAAATATGAGTACCCTTGTATTATATATCACATAACAACAATGGAAACATACAACAATGGCAAACTATATAGCACATTTAACAACACCAGATGGCTTGAGAAATATGAGTACCCTTGTAATTATATATCACATTTAACAACAACAATGGCAACTAATATACAACAAAGGATGGTTGAGAAATATGAGTACCCTTGTAATTATATATCACATTTAACAACAACAATGGCAACTAATATACAACAAAGGATGGTTGAGAAATATGAGTACCCTTGTAATTATATATCACATTTAACAACAACAATGGCAACTAATATACAACAAAGGATGGTTGAGAAATATGAGTACCCTTGTAATTATATATCACATTTAACAACAACAATGGCAACTAATATACAACAAAGGATGGTTGAGAAATGAGTACCCTTGTAATTATATATCACATTTAACAACAACAATGGCAACTAATATACAACAAAGGATGGTTGAGAAATATGAGTACCCTTGTAATTATATATCACATTTAACAACAACAATGGCAACTAATATACAACAAAGGATGGTTGAGAAATATGAGTACCCTTGTAATTATTAGAGGGTGGCGACAGTCTCGGGGGAGGAGGGAACAAACTAACAATATTACGGAGTATGGCAGTGTAGCTGATAAATTATACTCATCATAACTTTAGCTTATGCATAAGTGCGTGGAATTTCGATGTGAGTATCCTATGTTGGAGTCCTTGGAGTGCCACATGTATTTGTTGATTTCATTAATTAAGTTTAGATGTGAAGTTGGTTGGTGGGATAAATATAATAATTTTGTACTTCTTAATCTGAGGTCATGTCAATGCCTTACCTTAATGTAGACTATGTTATTCGGCTTTGGAAGAACATTAAGAACCGATGGGATACAATGGTTCTCAAGCATCCATATTACTCACACCATTCCATCTTTAGCTCACTAAAATATAACTGATTGTATTATTTGTTTAATTGGAATTAAAGGGAAAGTAGTCCGTTATAGTAGTGGTTTTCCTGTTGGCCGTGTTTATGTTTTGAAGGTTTGTTGTTTATTTAATCTTGGGAATATTCGAAAAATAGTTTTTTATCTAAAATCCCATGTTCCTGATAACGTTAAAATACTCACCCTATCTGAACCAATTTAGCTCAGATTTTCCAATTTTCAGAGAATGAACATCTTAAAATCTGAAGGTTGGCTATGATTTACAAGGTAATACAACTCTAGGCTCAATTAAGTCAACCAACAAAGCCTAACTCAACCAACTTATGTCTCAGTATCTACTGACTATCTTAACCAATATACTTATCCTAACGTACCTAACCAACACAATTTAACCTAACCTATAGGCAGTTTTGTCCTAGCTGACAGTATATATTACATGTTATATTCAGTAATAATTATAGGAACCGTTATTTCAACTCTCATATAATTTTAAGGTGATTTACTTAGTGTACAATATATTCATGCGGATGACTGTACATCCATGAGGGTATTCATTGTAACTTCTTCCTAGTGTTTACCATTTATTATGTTCCTTCCAACAACCAACAATACTCCTAAAATCGATTAATGAAATTTACAAACACATGTGGCAGTCCGTGGACTCGAACCCAGGATGCTCACACCGAAAATCGACACCTTATACATCGCACCACGAAGACAGTTATGTCAGATTTCTTTCCCACGCACCTTTAACACTTTAAGAGCGGCCTAGGCGGTAATTTCTATGTACCGCCCAGCGTTTTTTTTTTACCCTAAATAGGGTTGTTTCCGTGCTCATTTTCATGCATAAACAAGACCCAGAGCGTAAAACAAGTATCTATACCTGAAAGGGCATAAACAGAGCTTTCCAATGACACCCGAACCATCCTTGTACGACCACTGGTTCTCTTGCAACGATCGTGCAACACGAGTGCAAAAAACCTAAAATAAGGTAATTTCCGTACATAATTCCCTGTGTAGCGAGTGAGAAAGGGGGGAGAAGGGTGGAATACAGTTCAGTAGGTCCACGGTGGTCGTGGGGAGCGGTCATAAGGTTACTACGCTCGTCCCACTGCTCAGCTCTCTCTCTCAGCAACATTACGTGCTGAAAATGGCACTCGACAGCTGTCGTGCACCGCCACATAGTCCAAATTTATTTCACTCGACATATGTTGCGCGCCGCCAGTTATGGGTTAAGCTCACCTCGCAGTTTTGATTCTCTCCATGCTCTGTTCACGTGACCGAAAGGAGTGATGGGATTTTCCACGACTATAAGGTCGTGGCAGGGCAGGAGAGGTAGGTGGATTGAGAAGGCTTGGAGAACACTTAGACACGAGCTATGGGGACGATCACAACCCCGGGAGATTCCCTCCAGACTTGTGGAATTCTCTTATATACCTCTAGATCTAGCGGTATGGTAGCTAAATTGACAACAGTGACGGTCAGTCGTTTTCTGCTGTTACGAATGACAGTAAGAAATAGGAGATGAGGTGATATTTGAATTTATAAGGCTCGAATCATAGCTCATGTACAGGGTTTTTCCTGGCATACTTACAATAACTACAAACTCAGGGTTCACCAAGGTGTTTGGTTCTAGTTTCATAATCATGTCAAGATAATAAACAAGTAGCGCCAACCAGTGTCAAGATACCCCTTTTATGTATTTAAATATAATAGGGTATTGTGTCGTGGCATAGTCAGTAGAGTATCGGCTGCTGAGCAAAGGGTCAGCGGATTGATCCTGCACTGTCAAAATGCTATTGGTAGATGTCAAGCCCGAATAACTTTACCTAGAAATTTGTGACAAACGCCTACTGTTCTCGGGAATTACGGCGTCTGAGAAAGAAAAAAAATAAAATAAATACAAAATAAAGTAAAACCTTAATGTATAATTTAATTAAGTTGCTAACGTGTTTAATTACAAATCAAATGTCGACATTGTAATCGCAGCAATGCTTGTTCTTATTTAGTCCTCATAGTCATGGAGTACTAACTTTGGAGAACTGAACATTGTTTTCCTAAATTATATGTTAAACAGTTAACATTCTCTGGATATGAAATATGGCTGTCTATGGTCACATTCCAGGGAAGGGAATAATAACATTGTATTTTTATTCATGAAATATAAGATACACGTCAATGGCAGGCCGTGACGTGGTTCTTGGCTGAAGAATAGTGTTCTAAATAGGGCATGTATCCCTTTCTACTATCCTAACCAGCTTAACCTATTCTTGCCTACATAACGAAATGAATCTAACCAAATTAAATCAGAACTGAATATCTTATAAAGCCCACATAATTAATTAATCTAAAAAAAAAAAAAAAAACAAAAAAAAAAAAAACATAAAATCCACATTGCAAAAATACCTCCTGTGTAAGATAAGTGTACACAAAATGCAACCCAAGCGGTGAAAACCTGTATTTGAGAAGTACTTCTTGTGTAATGTATCCATATTGTTTACCGATTATTATATTGGGTGGTTTCCATGTGCCCTCCCCCTCTCCCAGTCACCACCTGAACCAGGCAGCAGGAACCAATAACGTCTTCCATAACAAGAAAAAAAAAATAGAACTTTATCTTTGGTTGTCCAGTTATCTGACAATCTCACATCGGGTTTTGTAACTTCCACATCACGGAATAGAGAGCTAGTAATTGTGTTTTAAATATATGCGTACACATTATATATTGCATATCTAGTATATATATGGCTTCGATGGTAATAGAACATACACACACACACACACACACACACACACACACACACACACACAAAGGACAGCAACACTAAATACAAAGTATAGCCTATCCTTCCAAACAATTTTGTACATGTACAGAGTATGCGTTTGCTTAGGGTCGTAGAGTTTTTAGATAGTATATATATATATATATATATATATATTCTGACATACGGAGCCCTGTATGTTAATTTAAGAGTTAGAATTAGAGTTCAAGGAGCCAAACTACCCAAGTGGTGAAGCAGACTAGCGAACGAGCGAGTGGGCAAACCATCTCGCCCCATACCAGCTCGCCCCATACCTCGATGACCGATGCTATGACGTATGATCGACGCCAGGAGCTGTGAGTGGACGACACACCTGTTATGTGATTCGAGGAGCTATGATTGGAGTAGGCACCACCTCCCGCCTCCTGATTCGTTCCTACACCATCATTGTTTGGTATATAAGACCCGAGTTGTGGGCATTCAAATCAGTCTCATTTGGAGTTGGGGAAGGTGAACTTGCAGCTGGAGGAAGACGGGGTGAAGTATTATAATGGGATTGTGACTGTCAGTCAGATTATATAAATGTGTGTTAAGTGTGTTCGGTGTAAACACTTATGTTATGTTGGTTAGTGAGATATGTGATTGGGAATTAACGTGATGTGTTTAATGTGTGTAATGTGTTTAACGATTTAATTGGGAATTAACGTGAACGCTACTATTATGTGTTTAACTATTTGATTGCGAATTAACGTTAACGCTACTATTTATGTACTTAACTATTTGATTGGGAATTAACGTTAACGCTATTATGTACTTAACTATTTTAGTTGACTAACTTGTGGACTAAAGCAACTCTTTAAGTAATTGGGTTATGATGAAAGTAATACTATTGTTTTATATTAATACTTAAGAGTTCTTTCATTTTCTTTTAATTAAGCTTATATTGCTTAATGGTGCTTAGTACGGTGATGCTATTGTCTCGTATTAGTAATATCGCCTTAGACTAACATGGCTGTGTTAATATTACTTCTAGTGATTTCTTAAGCTGAAGAAAATTCTTTTGCTTCAAAATATTATATTTTGCTTTTCATATTATTTGAGTGAGACCTGAATCGAATCTATGAAACGATCCTGTAACTTTATTTACTCATAATCAAACCTCAATGTTACGTGGTTAAGAAATACATTGATCTAATTATTAAATATATATCTAACTTTTTATGTGACTTTGATATTACTCCTGATGATAATAATAATATAATACTATTAACGTAAGACAAGAACCAAGAATAATTACATTAAATATAAATAAAAGGACATAGAAGAAAACTATCTATTCATTTCAAAAAGGGTAAGAGACAGAAATATTCTTACTTTAATATTTATCTTTCAAGACTTTTTATAGAATTATAGTCCTTCTTTAGTATACGTCTTCTGTTCATAACCATAGCCTACTAAGCTTCGGTTAAATAATACTCCTTTTAAATACTACATGACTTTAATTAGTTTCAGTATTTTTCATAAGTAAAGAGTATCAGTCAATAAAGGATACCAAGTCCTAAGATCCAAAAGGAAAGGAAGCAACAACAGGAAATTATTTTATTAGATTTTACTTTTGTTTTGCCTTCAGCTGACTGATACCTTAAAATATATCTCTGTGCTATCTAGATTCATCAAGTTAACCACTTGAGGATCAAGATACGTAACAGAAGAGTGGCGACCTCGCCAGGATTCGTTTCATACAGTTTCACTCAGTTTCATTAACGTTTCACTACTTAAAATCAAATATTAATCATGCCTCAACTAATTAATGAAGAAGATGCTCGAGTTTTCATAGAATCAGAACCCACAGCCCCTGATATTGACTGTATGTCAAAGGCTGAACTGAAAGTGCTTGGCTCATATCTCCAATTAACTGTCTCAAACATGTCTAAAGTAGAATTGGCTCAGACCATAAAAACCCACCTGTTCCCTGTAGAAGGCGGGGAGGGTGACGGAGCAGTTGGTGGGATCCCTAGTAAACCTAGCCAACTTGATGAACAATTGCCACCTGGTTTGACCGGTGATCAAGTACTGGAACTAGCCAGAATAAAGACCGAACAAACCAGAATAAATGCCGAAGCAAATGCCGAACAAGCCAGACTAAATGTTGAACTAGAACTAGCCAGAATAAAAGCAAATATCGAAGAAGCCAGCATAAAAGCCAGAGCAACGACCGAACAATGTGAATATCAATATCGTACGGCTCAACTAAATTTCCATACAAATGCTCCCGAAATTGCTCCCCCTCTGGGATTGACTATGACTAGTGTCATTCCACCTTTCACTGAGGATAATGTGCAGGATTTCTTTGTTTTGTTTGAGGAAGTTGCTGGAGGTATGAAGTGGACAAGAGATCAATGGCCTTTTATGTTACAAACTGTTTTGACAGGGCAGGCTCGAGCCACGTATTTGTCAGAAGTAGCAGAAGTTAGGCAGGATTATGACAATCTCAAAGAAGCTATCCTAAAAACCTATCAATTGCAGCCTGAGGCTTACAGGCAATCTTTCCGTAAAAACCAGAAGAAAGTAGAAGAAACCCATAAGGTATTTGCCAGGACCATGACTAAAACTTTCAATCATTGGGTCAAGAGTAAGAAAGTCACAAGCTACAACGATCTGAAGGAGTTGGTCCTGTTAGAAAATTTCCTATGGAAAATTGATTCTTCTGTATCCTATCATTTAAAGGGGAAAAAGGTAGATTGTCTTGCTGACGCCGCTGACATGGCTGACACATACGTGCTCAACAACAAATTTCGTGGAAAGAAGCCCTACGATAATTCTAGTTCTAATTTTAAGTATCCCAATCACAAATCTGACAGACCCAGTCACAAGCCTATAACGTCTTCCCCAGCTAGCCAAAATAGAATTGTTCCCCCAACTAAAAATGCGACTCAGGGCAATGGTAACAGAGGTGGGCCCCAAATAATAGTAATGCTCAAAGAGGGAACTTTCCCGTCCCCTAAATTATGTCTTTTTTGTGGCATGAGAGGCCACCTAGCTTATCAGTGCTGGGCCAAGGAAAAAACCGAGAGATCGGGGCAGACAGTTGCCGCCGTATCTCAAACTCCATATGTGCCTTTAATGCAGGGCTCCCGACAGAAGGAGTACCTAGCACCAAATGTTCCTTTAATGCAGGACTCCCGACAGAAGGAGTACCTAGCACCAAAAGTTCCTTTAATGCAGGACTCTCGACAGAAGGAGTACCTAGCAGCTAACGTAAATCATCTAGACAGGGGTGTAGTAGCATGTGTGGTGCAACCCACAAGGGTTAAACCAATAATAATTTCACCATCAGTGCAGGACAGTTACCGTCCCTTTATTTCATCTGGCAACGTGAGATTAAATGGTTGCATGCATGAGGTAAACATTCTGAGAGACACAGGTTCTACTAGCACCCTCATGGTGAATCCTTACACTGAGCGCCCACCTGGCGAACCAGTTGTAATGAGAGGTGCTGGAGGCCAGTTTTATGCATACTTGGTAAAAGGCGAAATTGAATGTGAGTTACTACAGGGTGAGGCCACCATAGCTTTGTGTAGGTCCCAAGATATCCCTGTGCCTGGGTAACACTCCTTTTGGGGAATGATGTAGCAGGTGAGAAGGTCCGACCAGACCCCATTTTGTCACTTTCCCCTGTTAACGAGCCACTAACCGGTGAGCTCTACAAGGAGTTGCCAACTGTTTTCCCTGTGTGTGCTGACAAACTTTCAATGTCTCAAGTAGCAGTTCCCTCAGACAGAAATGTACCGAATGTAAGAGTTGATGAAAGGGATGATGAGAGTGTGAATGATGCTCCAACTGTGCCTGATGATGTGACTGAGGTGGATTTATCTGACACCTTTATGGCTCATCTTGACCCTATTGATGACCATGAAACCCCTCCAAATTGTCCTAGCGGCCTGGTAGAGCTACAGAGAGATGATAGTGAATGCAAGGAGTTAGCTGCCAGGTCCGTGAGTGAAGAGGAATGTGAGAAGGAGGGTGGTGAATGTTTCTACCTCAAAGGAGGAGTATTGTGGCGAAGATGGAGACCGCCACACAGACCAATCGATGACGGGGCTTGGGACGTCCATCAAGTAGTAGTCCCCAAACCTTGTCGTAAAGATATCATGGAAATGGCACATTGTATACCATTGGCAGGACACCTAGGTGTGAGAAAAACTCTAGACCGAATCAGATCCCACTTTTACTGGCCAGGAATGCGTGCAGATGTAGTGGAGTGTTGTAGAGTGTGTCACACTTGCCAGATGACCGGAAAACCCAATCAGAAGGTGCCTGTACATCCTCTGGTGCCCTTGCCCGTTTTCGAGAATCCTTTTACTCGGGTGGTAGTGGACATTGTAGGCCCATTGCCTAAGACTTCCCAAGGTAACATTTATTTATTAACTATCATGGACATGGCAACTCTCTACCCAGAGGCTATACCCTTAAGGACTACCTCTGCTCCAACTGTAATCAAGGAACTGCTTAAATTTTTCACCAGAATGGGTTTCCCCCATGAGGTGCAAAGTGATCAAGGAACTAATTTTACCTCTAACATTTTCCAGCAGTCTCTGAAGGAGTTGGGTATCGAGCATGTAAAGTCTAGCACCTACCACCCAGAGAGTCAAGGGGTTCTCGAACGATATCATCAGACATTAAAGGGAATGTTACGGAAGTATTGTACAGAGACCGGAGTTGAGTGGGATAAGGGGGTACCTTTTCTTTTATTTGCTACTCGTGAGGTTCCAACTGAATCCCTGGGTTTTTCCCCTAATGAGCTAGTTTTTGGCCAACCTTTATCTGCCAGGTTCAGGGGCCCATATAAGATCATTCGGAGGGTGAGCATTACCGATTATCTAGTAACTACCCCAGACAGGAGAAAGCCCACGCAAGTATTCCATATAAATATGTTGAAGCCCTACCATAGGTCCCCTGATTCCTCTCCTCCAGATTCTCCTACTGTGGCAGTGAATGTCAGGACCTGTGAGCAGCCTGGTGCGGACACAGTCTTCAGTTCTCTTACTGACCCGCAACAGACTGTTCCAGAGCCTGAAGGTATCCATGCAGACTTTGACTTGTCATGTAGCCTATCTAACTTTCAGTATAATTCAGTGGCTTTGAGGGAATTACCATCTAAACTATGTCATCTTCCCTCTGATCAAGCGAACCAACTAATCTCTGTTTTATCTCAGTCTCCCAATGTGTTCCGTGATACTCCAGGGCTCACTTCTTTGGCCGTGCACGACATCGACGTAGGGGATGCAACTCCCATTAAACTATCCCCCTACCGTGTCTCGCCACAACGCAGGAGTATACTGCAGGTCGAGCTTGACTTAATGATTTACTAATGAACTGATCACTAGGGCTTTCAGCCAGTGGAGTAGTCCGGTCATACTTGTGCCGAAGCCAGACGGGAGCCATGGGTTTTGTAGGGACTATAGGCAAGTCAATGCTGTCACAAAGAACGATACCTACCCACTGCCACGGATCAAAGATTGCATTTACCAGGTTGGCCTCATGCAGCAGTAAGTATAATTTAATGAGAGGATTTTGGCAATTAGCTCTCCCTTGTAGCGAGGTAAATATCATGCTTTTGTAGTGCGCTTTTAAGCCTTCAGCTGTGAGATGCCTTGCAGTTCGAATAACGCTCCAGCTACGTTCCGGCTATGTTCTGATGTGGTACCTGGAGACGTTGCCTACTTTGGGTGATATCCTTATTATATCCTCATTATAATCTTGCTGTTGCCAATCTGGTGGTGAATCTATTTATGTATTATGTTTAATATTATGTACTATACTCCTTAAACTCTTTTCTAGGGGGGAGGTCTGACATACGGAGCCCTGTATGTTAATTTAAGAGTTAGAATTAGAGTTCAAGGAGCCAAACTACCCAAGTGGTGAAGCAGACTAGCGAACGAGCGAGTGGGCAAACCATCTCGCCCCATACCAGCTCGCCCCATACCTCGATGACCGATGCTATGACGTATGATCGACGCCAGGAGCTGTGAGTGGACGACACACCTGTTATGTGATTCGAGGAGCTATGATTGGAGTAGGCACCACCTCCCGCCTCCTGATTCGTTCCTACACCATCATTGTTTGGTATATAAGACCCGAGTTGTGGGCATTCAAATCAGTCTCATTTGGAGTTGGGGAAGGTGAACTTGCAGCTGGAGGAAGACGGGGTGAAGTATTATAATGGGATTGTGACTGTCAGTCAGATTATATAAATGTGTGTTAAGTGTGTTCGGTGTAAACACTTATGTTATGTTGGTTAGTGAGATATGTGATTGGGAATTAACGTGATGTGTTTAATGTGTGTAATGTGTTTAACGATTTAATTGGGAATTAACGTGAACGCTACTATTATGTGTTTAACTATTTGATTGCGAATTAACGTTAACGCTACTATTTATGTACTTAACTATTTGATTGGGAATTAACGTTAACGCTATTATTATGTACTTAACTATTTTAGTTGACTAACTTGTGGACTAAAGCAACTCTTTAAGTAATTGGGTAATGATGAAAGTAATATTTTATATTAATACTTAAGAGTTCTTTCATTTTCTTTTAATTAAGCTTATATTGCTTAATGGTGCTTAGTACGGTGATGCTATTGTCTCGTATTAGTAATATCGCCTTAGACTAACATGGCTGTGTTAATATTACTTCTAGTGATTTCTTAAGCTGAAGAAAATTCTTTTGCTTCAAAATATTATATTTTGCTTTTCATATTATTTGAGTGAGACCTGAATCGAATCTATGAAACGATCCTGTAACTTTATTTACTCATAATCAAACCTCAATGTTACGTGGTTAAGAAATACATTGATCTAATTATTAAATATATATCTAACTTTTTATGTGACTTTGATATTACTCCTGATGATAATAATAATATAATACTATTAACGTAAGACAAGAACCAAGAATAATTACATTAAATATAAATAAAAGGACATAGAAGAAAACTATCTATTCATTTCAAAAAGGGTAAGAGACAGAAATATTCTTACTTTAATATTTATCTTTCAAGACTTTTTATAGAATTAATAGTCCTTCTTTAGATATAACGTCTTCGGTTCATAACCATAGCCTACTAAGCTTCGGTTAAATAATAATTCTTTTTAAATACTACATGACTTTAATTAGTTTCAGTATTTTTCATAAGTAAAGAGTATCAGTCAATAAAGGATACCAAGTCCTAAGATCCAAAAGGAAAGGAAGCAACAACAGGAAATTATTTTATTAGATTTTACTTTTGTTTTGCCTTCAGCTGACTGATACCTTAAAATATATCTCTGTGCTATCTAGATTCATCAAGTTAACCACTTGAGGATCAAGATACGTAACAATATATATATATATATATATATCACTTACAGCCTTCCTTCACTTCCTTCATTGTCTTTTTCTTTTCGTCGTAGATATCTTCCTCACTATCTTAGTACCGGTATGTCTTAATCTAATTAAAAAGTTTAACAGTATGTGTATATTTTGTTAACCATTTATATATTTTGCAGTAAATTAGCAAGATAAGTCGGAAGGTAATTAAGAGAGATGAGGTAGGGTGAAGGTAAGCTAGGTTGAACGGTGGGAAACACTACTGCTGCAATATGGTGACGTTGAGATGAGGTAGGGTGAAGGTAAGCTAGGTTGAACGGTGGGAAACACTACTGCTGCAATATGGTGACGTTGAGATGAGGTAGGGTGAAGGTAAGCTAGGTTGAACGGTGGGAAACACTACTGCTGCAATATGGTGACGTTGAGATGAGGTAGGGTGAAGGTAAGCTAGGTTGAACGGTGGGAAACACTACTGCTGCAATATAGTGACGTTGAGATGAGGTAGGGTGAAGGTAAGCTAGGTTGAACGGTGGGAAACACTACTGCTGCAATATGGTGACGTTGAGATGAGGTAGGGTGAAGGTAAGCTAGGTTGAACGGTGGGAAACACTACTGCTGCAATATGGTGATGTTGAGATGAGGTAGGGTGAAGGTAAGCTAGGTTGAACGGTGGGAAACACTACTGCTGCAATATGGTGACGTTGAGATGAGGTAGGTGAAGGTAAGCTAGGTTGAACGGTGGGAAACACTACTGCTGCAATATGGTGACGTTGAGATGAGGTAGGGTGAAGGTAAGCTAGGTTGAACGGTGGGAAACACTACTGCTGCAATATGGTGACGTTGAGATGAGGTAGGGTGAAGGTAAGCTAGGTTGAACGGTGGGAAACACTACTGCTGCAATATGGTGACGTTGAGATGAGGTAGGGTGAAGGTAAGCTAGGTTGAACGGTGGGAAACACTACTGCTGCAATATGGTGACGTTGAGATGAGGTAGGGTGAAGGTAAGCTAGGTTGAACGGTGGGAAACACTACTGCTGCAATATGGTGACGTTGAGATGAGGTAGGGTGAAGGTAAGCTAGGTTGAACGGTGGGAAACACTACTGCTGCAATATGGTGACGTTGAGATGAGGTAGGGTGAAGGTAAGCTAGGTTGAACGGTGGGAAACACTACTGCTGCAATATGGTGACGTTGAGATGAGGTAGGGTGAAGGTAAGCTAGGTTGAACGGTGGGAAACACTACTGCTGCAATATGGTGACGTTGAGATGAGGTAGGGTGAAGGTAAGCTAGGTTGAACGGTGGGAAACACTACTGCTGCAATATGGTGACTTTGAGAAAAGAGGAAATCCAGGATAGTGTTTTGAGAAAGGTTGCGGGCGGGGAGGATAAAGTTTGACTGATGGATACAAAAGTTGAGGAAAAGTGAGAAAGTTAAGACGTAGGAGGAGGCAGTGAGGATATGGGTGTGTGTGTGTGTGTGTGTTGGGGGGGGGGGGAGTATTTAAGGGGGTGACCTGCTTTTTGTTATTTCTAACCTTTTCTCTCTTTCTCTGGCTTGTATCCATTCGGCCTCATTCAGCCAACTGTTTTAAGACGTTTATCCCCATCTAGGTGTCGATTTCTTCCTGGCGAGCGATAGCGAGCCAGCATTATATGAAGAAATCCGGCTTCGCCGGACACATTTTTCTATCGAAAAATTTACAAATTTAGCCCGCTGTCAAACAAGAATAAAAAATATGCTGGCTCGCTACCGCTCACCAGTAAAAAAATTACACCTGGATGGGGATAAACGTTTTAAAACAGTAGGCTGAATGGGGCCAAATGGATACAAGCCAGAGAAAGATAGAAAAGGACAGAACAAAAACAGGTCAGCCCCCTTAACATGGTTCATGATATTTCTTACATTTTGTTTCACACTTCAAACTCTTGGTATGTCTAGACAATTGTATTAAGTATCTCATACATTGATTTAAAATAGATTATATTGGTGTTAGTCAATTGTTGTAATGGGTTATTGTGAAATGATATTTTAATCAGTTTCCCTGTGACCATTGTTTTCATTACATCGGGCATTGATAGTACCGCTGTATGTGTGTGTTAATATTTTGGAAGATCTTAGCAACAGTCGGGTTATGTTATGTTCTCTCCACTAACCAACTTTACTCCTAAACTTATACATATGGTGGAATAAATTAAAAGGAATGGTTTGTTCACATAATAAGGTTTGCAGTTACCTGCATATAGTTACCTGCATATAGTTACCTGCATATAGTTACCTGCATATAGTTGCCTGCATATAGTTACCTGCATATAGTTACCTGCATATAGTTACCTGCATATAGTTACCTGCATATAGTTACCTGCATATAGTTACCTGCATATAGTTACCTGCCTATAGTTACCTGCATATAGTTACCTGCATATAGTTACCTGCATATAGTTACCTGCATATAGTTTACCTGCATATAGTTACCTGCATATAGTTACCTGCATATAGTTACCTGCATATAGTTACCTGCATATAGTTACCTGCATATAGTTACCTGCATATAGTTACCTGCATATAGTTACCTGCATATAGTTACCTGCATATAGTTACCTGCATATAGTTACCTGCATATAGTTACCTGCATATAGTTACCTGTATATAGTTACCTGCATATAGTTACCTGCATATAGTTACCTGCATATAGTTACCTGCATATAGTTACCTGCATATAGTTACCTGCATATAGTGCACTGGTATGTATATTTTTGTTTCCAATATTTCACATTACTAGTCTCTATATTTACCAAACATAGTAATAAAGAGCCTGCATTGATACCAGCGACAATTTGATGTAAATATTTCAAAGAGTAATCCCTACACACGCACTTTTACAATTCCTGACAATAAATTAAGGGGAGGTTTTTAGTTTGTTTCCTATTCCTCCAGCAATCTTAAAATGTCAACCCCTTGACCCCCTTTCAAGCTGAATTTGTACATTTTTCGGTAGAAAAATTTCCCGGCCGAAGGCCGGTTACTCTTAAATTACAGGCTCGCTATCGCTCGCCAGGATAAAATCGACGCCTAAATGGCACGAAAGGTCTTAAAATTGACAGAATGGGACGGACATTCTTAAAATCACCAAACAAATGGGGCAAACGTCTTAAAATCTCAAAAGCGATGGGGCTAGACATGAGGGAGAAAGGAGTCAAGAAAAGAGTCCTTCAAGTGGAAACCTCCCCTTAAGGATGATCTAACACCACCATCGTAGTGAGTCACATCAGACCTGTTGAATATACAGTATATGCCAACTGTGACTAGGGCAACTGAGCTCTGTAATACTGTTAATGGACAGATGGTCTGGTTGTCATAGGGTACGAACATTCTGAATCTTGACCAATATTTCCCCGAGTTCTACACATTAAGAAAACCAAAACAGTGATATAATAGTAAGGGGTTACATTGTAATTGTTCTGTCTATGTGTATGAAGGAGACAAAAGGCAGGCTGCATGTAACCCAATGTGTCCCTCAAAGCCAATAGAGTGACAGAGAGCCAAATTCAAGGGGCGTTGGGGTCGATATGCCTGAACACACGAAGTTTAAAGCAGTCTAAGTCATAGGATGAAAGAATACTTGATTGAGGGAGATAGTTCCAGAGTTTACTTGTTGAATAGATGAAAAACTGAGGACAATTTGCTAATTCTCAGGTAGGAGAGATGGACAGAATCGGACTGGGACTGTGTTGAAAGGCGGGTGCCTCGCACTCGACACAAGGGAGGGTATCTTGTTGGTGCCTCTGGCGTGTGTCGTCATTTATTCTATCTATCTATCTATATGTTCAGGCCCAATCCCCATTTTGGGGGTAGCCGACTCAAGACAGAGCAAGAACAGGGACAACACAAAAACAACATAAAACAACAAATAAACACAGATAAAAAGTACAAACTCACACACATCCAGGTCACCCAGGAGAAGACCCAGAGACCAGGGTCACCCAGGTCGCTCCAGCACTCACCCGGCCCCCGACCACCCGGAGAGGTTCCGATCTCGGCAGGCAGACATGCAGCGGAGCCAAAGCCACAAGCCCTCCCACCACACTTCCAGGCGCACCCTTCATATTAATCGTCTCCCCGGGCCAGGCGCCTGATGGACTATTATCTAGTCCAACTTGCGCCCGACCCCTTACTCCAACTGACCACGTGTTCACTCAACTATTCACAAGCATTCTCCATTCACTCCTGTCCACCACCACTTCCCCTGCCTGATCTATAGTCATTCCTCTATCATCCGAAGCCTTTCTTACACAGTCCCTCCATCTCAATGGGGGTCTTCCTGCCCTTCTATCTCCCCTTGTACCTGACTCACATATTCTCTTTGTAAGCCTTTCATCTCCCATTCGTTCAACATGACCATACCAACTCAGCACCCTTCTGTCCACTCTGGCTGACAAATGTTCCTGCTGCCCCACTCTCCTACGTATCTCTTCATTCCTCAATCTGTCTCTACGAGTAACTCCACACATACTCCTCAAGCAGCTCATCTCCATCACATCCAGCCCTCTTTTCTCCTTTTTCTTCAGAGCCCATGTCTCAGCCCCATACATCACTGTATGTTGTTATTATACTATACTTGCACATACAGAAGTGTTGTTATTATACTATACTTGCACATACAGAAGTGTTGTTATTATACTATACTTGCACATACAGAAGTGTTGTTATTATACTATACTTGCACATACAGAAGTGTTGTTATTATACTTTACTTGCACATACAGAAGTGTTGTTATTATACTATACTTGCACATACAGAAGTGTTGTTATTATACTATACTTGCACATACAGAAGTGTTGTTATTATACTATACTTGCACATACAGAAGTGTTGTTATACTTTACTTGCACATACAGAAGTGTGTGTATTATATACTTGCACATACAGAAGTGTTGTTATTATACTATACTTGCACATACAGAAGTGTTGTTATTATACTATACTTGCACATACAGAAGTGTTGTTATTATACTATACTTGCACATAGAGTTGTTTTATACTTATACATACAGAAGTGTTGTTATTATACTATACTTGCACATACAGAAGTGTTGTTATTATACTTTACTTGCACATACAGAAGTGTTGTTATTATACTATACTTGCACATACAGAAGTGTTGTTATTATACTTTACTTGCACATACAGAAGTGTTGTTATTATACTATACTTGCACATACAGAAGTGTTGTTATTATACTTTACTTGCACATATTGCTGATAATAATCCCCCCCCCCTACTCTCTCTCTCTCTCTCTCTCTCTCTCTCTCTCTCTCTCTCTCTCTCTCTCTCTCTCTCTCTCAAGCATATAAATAGCTGTATCGTACTTAAAACTTGGGTTGATCCGGTTCTGTCACTGCCCTAACGAGGGTTGGACTTAATCCCTATTTCCAGTTAGAAACGATTTATGCTTCAACTCTTTGTGTGTGTGTGTGTGTGTGTGTGTGTGTGTGTGTGTGTGTGTGTGTGTGTGTGTGTGTGTGTGTGTGTGTCTGTGTGTGTGTGTGTGTTTTAAATAGTGGGTATGTTATCCAAATACTGGGGATCGAACACATCATTTTTGTTAACAAATACTAAGGTGATCTTCATTATTTCCCTGCAAACCATTTAGGACTGTTTGTGAAACAAAAAGTTTAGGAAAATAATTCGATGAAACAAATCTATAGATACTGTATACAGTATCTATAGATTTGTTTCATCGAATATTATATTCCAATTAAATTTACTCGCCATACTGTATACAGTATGTCGGGTAAATTAGCATTGTTTATATAACTGTACTATCCTAGGATCAGGAGCTAGGTATCTTCTGCATCACACATTTGAACTTGATGAAATATAGCAGCATTCATTCTCCATAATATGGGTGTGTTTTTAGCATGAGAATATTATTCCAAATCCATTAATAATGTTTAGAATATTATCCGCATTAAATGCGTACAGGAGAGTGTAGTACCTTAAATAAGGTACTTCTTAATACACGATTTTGTTAGCATGATATTGCTTAAGGGGGGATTTCCACTTGAGGGATTTTTTTCTTGACTCCTTTCTCTCTCATGTTTAGCCCCATTGTTTTTTCTAATTTTAAGACGTTTTCCCCATTATTTTGACGATTTTAAGAACTTTCAGCCCATTTCTGTCAATTTTAAGACCTTTCGTGCCATTTAGGTGTCGATTTTATCCTGGCGAGCGATAGCGAGCCTGTAATTTAAGAGGAACTGGCTTTCAGCCGGGACATTTTTCTACCGAAAAAATGTACATATTTATCTTGAAAGGGGCTCAAGGGGGTGTAATCTTAAGCTTGAAGGAATTCTAGGGACCAAACTAAAAACCTCCCCTTAATGCAACGAATTACACAATATTAAATGCCTATGCTATCTTATCATAGCTATTATAAAAGAATGGTTGATGACCAAAATATGTGCTGTCATGAAAGGAAGGTGTTTGATGTGTAGGTTCTGAGATAGAAGATCTTGTTATCAGCCTCAGAATATTCAGTGGCCGTTCTCTCCTCTTCTTCTTTTACGAACCACTTTTGAACGACTTTTCTTGCATAACTTCCCCACTTTGTTGCTAAATATTATACATACCCTCTCTTTTAACCGAATACATGTTTTCCTTTTCTGTATTTAATGGCTAGAATTTGTCACATATGTAAATGTATATTTGCTAATGAAATTACAATATACCAACTGTGTACAAAGTGCAATTTTACTAGTATATATATATATATATACAGCATATATATATATATATATATATATATATATATATATATATATATACCGGTATATATAATTTGTATATTATTTATATATATATATATATATATTTATTTATATATGTAATTATATTTATTTATATAATCTTGGCGGTAAGAGGGTGGATGGAGGGGTATGGGAGGGGAGAGACACGTATAGTTAACGTTCTCCCTACCAATGCTTAACTTGCAGTAGACATTGGTCCACAGGTCTAGCGGCCCAACGGGTAGGTTATGGTTTGGTAAGGATGAACGAGTCTTCCTTCACCTCAACCATTTCGTTCAATGGTGAAAATTGTTACACAGACAAATGTTGGGCTCCATGGCCATATGTTGAGTTGCCAGGCCAAAAGTTCCTAGTGTATGGCCGCGCAACTGAGAGGTAAGTCGCACAGCGAATGTTTACCCAAGTGACTGAAAGGTTGGCCCCGCGGCCGACACTTGGGTGGCGTGACCCAAAGTGTGTTCGTTCGAAAGTCAGGTTGGCCAACTGAAAGGTAAGTCCTGCAGCCAAAAATAGAGCCACGTGGCCAAAACGTGAGGATCAATCAATATCACGTAGTGCATGAGTAGTTGAGATTTCCTATGTTCCTACTTTAGTTGGCAAAATACTCACCGACTGCTTACATTATAGCAATGTTCATGATAATTACATTATGGATAACACAAAGGCACGACACCAAAGTACACAAGATTGACTCACATAACTTTCAGCCAGGAGAGAAAACATCGCGAGACCTGCATAATATATGTTATATTGTTTAGGTATAAAGTTGTAGATCGTCAATCATGCCACTTGAGTACGTAAAGAAAACATCAAATAGTGTAGGGAATAATTATATTCGTGCACACTGATAAGTATTCATCCTTTAACCCTTCCTACCCGGGCAGCCTTTCTTAATGACGGAGGCTGTATCCGGGCGATCTGGCTGAAAACACAACAAAAGTAAACTAAGGCTAATCTTGCTTAATATACTACCTACAATAATCAAACATATGTCAAAATGGGCGCCTTACCTTCCCGCGTAGAATGGCATTGAGTAGAGCTTTCTAGCTCAAGTAGTTCCGGAGTTATGGTGATGGAAGTGGAGGTAACTTTTGCTGCGTATTTACCTCGCCGCGTCCGAACGCTCAACCGCGGCCCAGGCTACGACGAACGTTTTGACTCGTCGCTCTACCTTGAATTATGGCGGGAAGCGATTTTTTAGTGTTTTATTGTTTATTATGCCATATATTATTGTTATGATATTTTCACTCAATACATATATTTTTCTGAAGTAATTTGTGTGTCTGTCACTTATACTTAGTTTTATTGTTATTAGTATAGTAGTTATGATTATTTATACTGGACTATGGTAATTGATAGTGTAATTTTCACTTCTTTATTGTTAGGAATATATATTTTAGTGTCACTTTCACTTGTTCATATTGTTCTGAAGGCACTTATTATTACTTATGTGTGTCTCTTTCACTTAGACTTAGTTTTATATTCATTATTATAGTAGTTATGATTATTTATACTGGACTATGGTAATTGATAGTGTCATTTTCACTTCTTTATTGTTAGGAATATATATTTTAGTGTCACTTTCACTTGTTCATATTGTTCTGAAGGCACTTATTATTACTTATGTGTCTCTTTCACTTATACTTAGTTATATTATTATTATTGAGTGTCACTATATCACTGTCACTTACACTTCAATAGTTTGCCAGAGTGTGGAAATCATTGAAGCAAGTGCCGGCACACGGTCCCACCTGACACTCGAGGCATTGCCAAGTGGTTTTTGTGGGTTTGCTTGGTCGTCGAGTTGTGCGGGTGCACACATAGCACCTCTTCTGCATCCTTATTCGGCTGTTAGGACCCTGGAAAGGAAGGGCGACGAGCTGGTGCTTTCTGATGAAGTCGGCACACCCTATTCTGTCCATCATGCCTGGTCCTTGTAGTGGCCTCCCTGGTGTACCCGCATGTTTTACCAGGAGCTCATGTATCAGCTGATTTTGGAAGGTCCGCAGGCTCTTGTACTTGATGACTGGACACCTCAAACGGTAGATGTTGTACGTGTTGAGGACAGACATATCTACTGTATGCAGGACAAACTTCTTGTACCACCTGCAAGATGTTCGCAGGCAGTCTATGAAGCCCATCTGCATGTCGGACTTGTCGACGAGGCGCATGTTCAGGTTATAGTCCAGAACAGCAGCTGGTTTTGTGATAGGGTTCTTCGTTTTTCAGTCCACCTTCCCTGTGGGGACCATTTCTGCTTTGTGGCATGTGGTGAGGAGGTTGACCTTGCGCTGGTCATGCCAGTGGATGGAGAGGATGGGGCCAGTCTTCTTATGGAATATGTCCGTCTTCTTAGTATTTGTTGGGTAGGCTGGCATGCCCTTCCTCTTCCCCTTCACTGTGCCGACAGTTCCGGTCTTGCGGTCATGGAGGTACTTGGCGAGGATAGGCGACGTGTAATAATTGTCGGTATAGAGGACGTGGTTGTCATGGAAGTACCTCTCCATCATCCTCTTTAACACAGCGCCGCCAAAACCAATGAGGGGGTCAATCTCCACCTCACCACCCTTGCCGCTGTAGACTATAAAGTCGAGCACATATCCCGTCTTGCAGTCGCAGAGGACGAAGAGCTTGATGCCGAAGCGGTGTCTCTTTGACGGGATATACTGTCGGAAGTGCAGCCTACCACGGAACAGGACCAGAGACTCGTCGATGCACAGCTTCTGAAATGCAATCAGGTAGGTGGAAAACCGATGACGTATCATGTCATACAGTTGCCTGATCTTCCAGAGTGTGTCGGGCTCGTGGACATGCATGTTATTTGTCAGGTGGAAATATGAGAGGATGTCGAAGTACCTATCCCTTGACATGAATTTGCCAAATGCTTGAGTCGTTGTGAGGTCGCCAGTTATCCAGTAGTCGGCCAGCACGTGCTTCTTTATGTGTGTCATCAGCATTGTGAGTGCCAAGAACACATATAATTCTGCCACAGTGAGAGCTCTCCATGCCACCATCTTTGCACTTGTCTTCCTGCCAAGAAAGTTTGAACAGATAGCCTGGTGGTGATTTGTCTCTTTGACAAGGTATTCCATGACTTCATTGTCGTAGAAGCCACAGAAAAGTTCACTGGGGGTGGCATTTGGGCCACAGGGATATGCTGGTGACACCCCAGAACCCTGTTGTACCTCGTCAAAGGCAGGAAAATCTGGCACAAAATCCGCCCCATCTGACCACACAAACATTTCAGCAGCTCTAGGACGAGGACGTGGAGTTGCAGCAGGCACACGCCCTGGACGCCCTGGCACACGCCCTTGGCCATGCGGATGCCCAGACGGACGCCCTGCACGCCCACGCCCAGGCCCAGGCCCAGGGGCAGCGGCGTCGGCAGGCTGACCACGTCCATGACCTCGAGGTCCTTTGACTCTTCTTGTCGGGACTCCCTCTTCCTCTTCCTCTTCCTCTTCCTCTTCGTTTTCCTCTTCCTCAGGCAACGTCAGGTCATCTGGGGCAATGTCGGGGTCGTCAGCAGCCTCTTCAGGAGTCAACTCTGGTGAAGAATAGACCGGGCGTCAGCGGCGTGGGGCTGCGGGAGGTTGAGCAATGGGAGCCTCAGCCTCGGGAGTTGGGCTCCTTTTGCGGCTAGCCGTGGACTTTTCCGCAGGAAATAATGACCTACGATGCGGGGCCTATGGTGACACACTGTGGGAGGCCAATGGCGCACTTGTAGAGGCCCTTTGGTCATCTTGAGGAACAGATGAAGCTGAGGGCTGTGGGTGGCCCTCCCGGCGTCCCGGGTCAAGGCGTCGTGACAAAGGAATGCGGGTGGTTGCTAGGCCTGGGTCGGCGTCACTCTGACTATCTACGCCTTCCCTCACTTTTTCTGCCTCCCTGCGTGCTTTCTTGGCGGCACTTTTCACTAAAGACTGTTTATAGAAGTATTTACCCACTTTCAAGGGCGTACGGGCAGGAAAAGGGGAAGGTCCTGGCGTAGGGCTAGGGCTAGGCCTACCCTGACCTACGAAACTAGGCGAAGGGGTTGGCTCTAGCAGACTTGGTACTTCAATAGCACCTTCCTCCACCACTTCCACATCAGGATCATCACTACTATCACCCCCCTCAAATAAATCAACATTGTCATCATCACCAAATCCCACAAAATCATCAATTTCGCTCCCACTTCTACTCTGAATATAGAGGTTTTTGTCCACAGAGCTTTCACCACTGCTCAAATCCTGGTTGAAAAGTTCACAATGTATTACACTGTCACTTAGCAAACGTTTCACTTTCCTTACTTTCCTTTTCTTCTCGGTTGGCAGAGGCGTAGATGTTGCAAGCGGGGTAGCACTGGGACGCGCGGGAGATTGCACAGTATCGGACGCGTCGGAATTCATTTTTTTGCTGTAGCTCTCAATGGCGGCAACGTAGGAACTGATAAGCGTGGTAGTTGAGGCTTGGTGGCGCTACGATCGCCCTCGCAATGTAAAATTTGCCTGCGCGAAATTTAAAGCACGCTTTCAAGCAAATGCCTTACATAAGGCATACCGGGTTGCGGCCCTTCAGCCGCGCTGTCCTTACCTAAGGCAGCCCGGGTAGGAAGGGTTAACATTCAATTGACATTGATATTTTAGGAACAACTAAAATCAAATGTATTACTGTAAAACACCATAGAGTCAGAGTTCTTCACTAAAGTCAAGATTATATTGTATATTGTCTATTGGATTCCGTTGCTTATGTAAGCACATACTAAATTAATAGAATATTAGTTATATTAATTACTTTTTCGGAGCTTTCTCAATACAAGACCTCACGGGCTTCACTGTTCATTGTAAAGCGGTGAATGTTAAGGCTCTCAGCCTATGCCCGAGAGGAAGTAAGTTTGGAAAAAAAAAAATATATATATATATATATATATATATATATACCTCCTCCATTACGGGGAGTGGGGGGCATACACCTTTCAACACACACACACACACCTTCTGTCCAGCTTTCTAACCCAAGAATGGGCCGATTTTCCCAGTCTTTCTTCTACTCAACAACGGTTGGAACTTTCTCCCTCAATCTGTCATTTTGACTTCAATGTACTGTACCTTGAATTTGGCTCACTGTCACTCTTTCAGCTTTGGGGAAGACACTTGTTACAGGCAGCTTTGCATTATGTCTCCTTCATACACATAGGACAAAGAATGTATAAAAGTTTGGAATTATTTTCGATTTACACATGCGCGAGATATATCAAGCGTTGTAACGTATATACAATATTTAGGACCCATATATAATTCCTATACCGGTATATGTCATTACTTGCGGAAGTTAAATTATTTGTATTAAACTATGTGGGTTTAATAAGGGAAAGGCGGCCATCTTGAATCAGTAGAGATATAATTGTTGTCCCCTTTTCCACCGTATTTTTAGTATTTTGTGATTCTCTATATCAATGCTAAGACCGGCAGGGGTCGGGGGCGGCAGCCCCCTCGTTAGGTTTGGTTGTTAAGTTAGGTTTATTACAAAAATATGGAATTTGTTGAGGTGATGGAGTATGGCCAAAATGGGTCATTTCCGCAGCAAATAACTGCTAAAACCGCATGAATCACATGAAAAACAGTACAAATAACTATGTGTTGTCTTTAAAACTCGTGTATCTGTAAATCGAAAACTGTATTGACAAGTCTATATACTGTAGGTCTGATAATCATAATGTGAAATATAAGTATTTTTCCCACTAACCATGTAAATTGAGTGCAAGACAAACTGACAGGCAACATAATGCTAATGGAATATTGTTTTGTTATGAGTTAATATTGGCGGTGGGTGGTTACCCAGTATTGGCATATTGGTTTATTCAATCGTACTTTCTACTGGACCCAAACATTATGGAAACTGCCTTGATAATGATGTTGACGATGTGATGTTGGGTTCACCAAAATAAAGCCATTAATTGTTCAGCTTGTTAATTTACCTCCTGTAACCAAATACAGTAGTTTAGGTTGATGACTCAATGATAATTTTGGCATAAATGCAAATGTTTATGTTAGTAATTACAGGGATAATTTATAAACCAAATACTCATTCTGTCAAATTCCAATTAGTTACTTTTATATGATTCCCATACAACTAATTTATATTTTTCTACACCGACGGCACCACCATAACTCTACCTTGGATGATATAAGTGCTATTTCTCTCTCTCCACCCCCCTTTCTCTAATTTATGCCTAATATCTTGATCTCTTCTAGGGAATTACTTTCTGCTCGTTCTGGCCTTGATACTAAGAAGGCATAAGGACCAGATGGTATTCCTTCTGTTGTACACAAAAGCTGTTCTTCAGTGCTAACGCCTTGCCTTCATCTCTGTCTTTCCTCTAATATCTTCTCCTGTTGCTGAAAGATTGCTCTCATTCAACCTACCACAAAGAAGGATGACTGCTCTTAACCTTCCAACAACCATCCAATTGCTCTCATATCATGCATTATTAATATATTCTTAATTTGTTAAGCATTTGTATTTCCAAAATCTACTTTCAGACTGGCAATATGGTTGACTAAAACTTAAAGGCTACTCTACTAACGATCTCCTTTGTTATCTTACTAACTCTGGGTCATCCTCCTTTCAGGATTTAGGCATAACCTTTTCCATTGCACTGCACATATTTAAAGCCTTTGATAGAGTAATTTTATTTACCTATTATAAGAACCTGTATATTATTTTTAAATTAAGTAGGTTTTATATGATATTTGTTTTGATTCACTTGATTCTGAACTAATACACTATTTGAATATGTTAACTCTTCGGCAGTACTTCTTTGATTTCCCATGGCACGATTTTTGGTTCCGTTACAGGTGATCCTCAGAGTGTGCTGAACACATTATGGGTACTTCACACATGTCGTGACAGACTAAGAATCTAAAAATTGGCGCGAATCGCCGGAATATTATAGGGTACTTCACACATGCACGACAACCACCGTGAGGGGCCACGACTCTCAAACTCGGAAGAAATCGGCAGAACAGCTGAATTTTGTGCCAAAGGACCGTGGGACGACGGTATAAAGAAGGTAAAAAGAGAGTATACGAGGGTGGCACAATGGTACCACGAGTGTCACGACTGCCGGCCATGCACGAGTAAGACCTGGAAAGACGGTGCCACGGTGGCAGACAATGGCGATAAAAATGTGACACGAGTGTGTCACTAGTGTGTCATGATGGCTGGACGAGGACATGTGCAATGGTCGATGCCACTCAGTGAGCAGATATAAGGGGACAATAATACTTATAATGTTGATGTGTGTGTGGTATATTCATTATCATTATTTTATAGCATATCATTCATTGTGATTTGTATTCATGTCCATAATATTATCCATTGTGTTGAGTAATGATTGCTTCTATTGACCTTTATTATTGATTTCAATTGTGCTAATTATATATTATGTTCTCTTTCCCAAACGTAGTTATATGTATTGTTATGATATTGTTTATTATAAAATATAATTATTTGATATAATATATTTTTATATATCAAAGAAGATATCAAATTATACATTAAATGACATATAGTACCTTACTATTATATAAATGTTATTATTATATTAATAGTCATGATTCTCAAAGGGTTAGTATTACAATGTATGTAAGACAACAATTATTTGTAGTTATTTCATATGTTTATATTGCTCGTGCCTTGATGTGAGAGGCCAGGGGAGTTAAGGGGGGTGACCTGCTTTTTGTTCTGTCCTTTTCTATCTTTCTCTGGCTTGTATCCATTTGCCCCATTCAGCCTACTGTTTTAAGACGTTTATCCCCATCCAGGTGTAATTTTTTTACTGGTGAGCGGTAGCGAGCCAGCATATTTTTTATTTTTGTTTGACAGCAGGCTAAATTTGTAAATTTTTCGATAGAAAAATTTCTCCGGCGAAGCCGGACTTCTTCATATAATGCTGGCTCGCTATCGCTCGCCAGGAAGAAATCGACACCTAGATGGGGATAAACGTCTTAAAATACTTGGCTGAATGGGGCCGAATGGATACAAGCCAGAGAAAGAGAGAAAAGGACAGAAATAACAAAAAGCAGGTCACCCCCTTAAGCGAGTTAGTATGCTAGTCTTTATGTTGCCCTGATTTTTAGGGTAGCGGGCGAGGGGGTGCTAACAATTTATTATATTATATCTACGATTTTTATTTAATGTTTTTGTTATCTTATTGTTGGAGCCGTAAGGGTGACAGGGAAAGATATGTGTCGCAGATATTTGTGTCTGTTTCCAGCTATTTGGCTTAATTTTGGCAAATTATGATGGTGAAATAATGATTAATGAAGCCCATATATATCAATAAATAGTCACATATATATCAATAAATAGTCACATATATATCAATAAATAGTCACATATTAAATTAACACCAATCAATTCAGTACCTGTGACATCCTTTTCATCATATGCTGGACACTATTAAAAAACAATTGTATTCAGCTTAGAAAAGATCTGTGGAACCTCAAATAATTCAATAAGATACTCGATCTGTAGTCTAATTATTAGAGGTCCTTCGTAAGCTAAGTAAAATCGTATAATAGTTGGCAGAATATAATGAAAATGGCGTCACTGGTCTTGAATAGGTGAACAGTATATATAGTATTAAAATATGAGTGAATAAAGAGTATTGACTTTTGTCATGATTTCCGTTTATCTGAATAGCGGATAAATCGTGAACGATGGTGGTAGAATGGTGCTGCGACAGTAACGTTAGTGTAAGGACGTAACCAACAGTCCAACGATAGTGAATTTAAGGCACAATGACGGTGTACCAGCGAAAAACAGTCACCGACCTTCGTGGCCAAATTTCAAACATTTTGACATTTTTCGCGCCGCAACGACCGGACGCGGCAGGACGCCGCTAGGTCGTCGCCACACTGACATGGGACAGCCTACGGCGCACCCAATTAGCCCTACGATTGTGCCAAGTTTGCACAGTCGTGGGCCGTCGGGACCAAAATCGTGAATGTGTGAAGTACCCTTTAACGAGGTAATATTCTCAGGCATGGAGGTATAAATATTCCATTGTCTTTCTCTCAGTCTAATGCAAAATCTTCTTGATTTACTCATGCTTGTTGTACAGCTGTCTGTAATAAGGAGAAAGAATGCAAACGGTACCATTGCCTTCAAATTCAAGAATCTTGTACTTTCTATATGTTGACTCGCCATAAGCTCTTTCATCAAAAACAAATGATCTGTACTTTCCAACTCTAGTTCTTTCCAAGCTTCCCAAACGTCTTCGACAATATCGCTTCCTTGCCATTCACTCCTCTTTTCCACTCTAGCAGCAACTCTGTCACTTCTTCCTCTGACAAAGCTGACCTATTTGCTCAAACTTTCACTAAAAACTTCACCTTGGACGATTCCAGTGCTATTCCTCACTCTCCACCCCACTCCACTCTTTAATATGCTAATATCTTCTAAGTAGACTTTCTGTCCTCTCTGGGATTAACTCTTTCAGATTCGGTTATGTTTCCTGGAAACTTATTACCTCAACCGTTCTTTCTCAAGTGTTCATTGCACTACCGCGAGCTGATACATGCAAGTTATCGCTTTGTTTCAGCCCACAATAATATATCCACATGCAGTGTATTATACATCCAAAGATATATCCACATGCAGTGTATTATACATCCAAAGATATATCCACATGCAGTGTATTATACATCCAAAGATATATCCACATGCAGTGTATTATACATCCAAAGATATATCCACATGCAGTGTATTATACATCCAAAGATATATCCACATGCAGTGTATTATACATCCAAAGATATATCCACATGCAGTGTATTATACATCCAAAGATATATCCACATGCAGTGTATTATACATCCAAAGATATATCCACATGCAGTGTATTATACATCCAAAGATATATCCACATGCAGTGTATTATACATCCAAAGATATATACACATGCAGGGTATTGTACATCCAAAGATATATCCACATGCAGTGTATTATACATCCAAAGATATATCCACATGCAGTGTATTATACATCCAAAGATAAAGCAAGACCCATACCGTTATAAAACCTGAACACAAATCATATATGATCAAATTATCACATTGAAAGTTGAAATACAAGAAATGCTGAATTGTTTTTCCCAGTTTAAGCCGTCAACATTCTGTTATATGCTGAGCAATGAAATAAATTATATTTTAAATTAGAAAACAAAATTCACGTTCATTCCACATGCATAATCAGAATTAATTTATCATCAATCGTTGTCTTCATATAAAAAAATATATATTTGGCGAAGAAAAATTATGTTTGCGCAACCAAAATATTCACCTTACATCAGTTATCAGCAACAACAATTACGTTGAGTACAATCTATTATATCTCAATAGAAAAGAAAAGGTTGATCTACAATATTACCATAGGAAAAACTACAAACAAAAAAATATACCGGTAGATTATGATTGATAAATGCGATGTTGATTGAACTTTGTATGTTTCTCCAACATTGGTTCACTTTGCACCGTCATAAATAAACATTTTCAGCAACGACAATAGGATTTTATATATGATAAGACAAGTATTTTTTGTTTGCTCATTCCAAAAATGCAACTACAATTTGTTTATTGTCAATAGTTTTTGTATATGAATATTATAGCACAAGCGTATACAATCAAGGTTCTTGGATGTGTACGCTTATACAGTTGCTTACATTATTCTAGTTTGATTTTCTTTCAAGGTGTTTTATAGCTATAGATTATATCAATAAAGTAGGTGTGCAGTTTTCGCATTACCAAAAAAAAAAAAAAATGCATACGCAACTCTGCGACCTAGAATTATTCTGCAAATAGCATTGAATCTCTTAGGTAAAATCGGTTCATATACAGTATATATATATATAGATATATATATACTATATTTTAGTTTATGCTCACAGCCGGACTTGAACCACCGACAGTCAGAACAACCCATACTTTAATCCACTATACCACAGCGTGATAGAGGATACTTGTGTATAGTGAATTAAAGTATGGACACTCGTCCTGACTGTTGGTGGTTCATGTCCGCCTGGAAGTGTATATATATAAATATATATATATATATATATATATATATATATATATATATATATATATACAGTACCGGTATATAAAATTACATTTAAGATCACATTGAATCTTAACCATTGGAATATTTATCTATAATAAGGTCAGCGAAACACTATTTTGTAGCATTTTGAATATGGTGTAATTCAAATTTAAAATATAAATAAGAAAGAAATAGTGACCATAATCTGTGACCTTCAACATTCACCTTGACCTTTGAATAACAAAAACACAAAATTTGGAAAATCGTTGCATTGACCAACCAAATTTGCCAGCAACATTTGGTGACGATACGTAACCCGTTCAGTACAGTTCTGTCGGTTTAATTTCATACTGGATATTAGGACGATTTGATTTAGTTTATGAAGGGCCTCCATAAAATTAGCAGGCTTTCAACTATCCTAATTAACCATTTTTACTACCACAGATCCTTCATAAGCTCCACAAAATCGTCTAATTATAGCTAGACTACAATACAAATGACGTCACCGGTACACAAAGGGTTAAACAGTTTAGGAAGAGTTTAAAGACAATTATTAACACTCTTCTTTTGTTCTTTGACCTTGACCGTTAACCTTAAGTATTATATATATATATATATATATATATATATATATATATATATATATATATATATACTGTATATATATATGATTGAAATATATGTCGGTGGGTGGGTGTGGATGTCGGTGGGTGGGTGTGGATGTCGGTGGGTGGGTGGGTGTGGATGTCGGTGGGTGGATGTGGCTGTCGGTGGGTGGTGGATGTCGGTGGGTGGGTGTGGATGTCGGTGGGCGGGTGTGGATGTCGGTGGGCGAGTGTGGATGTCGGTGGGCGGGTGTGGATGTCGGTGGGCGGGTGTGAATGTCGGTGGGCGGGTGTGGATGTCGATGGGCGGTTGCGGATGTCGGTGGGCGGGTGTGGATGTCGGTGGGTGGGTGTGGATGTCGGTGGGTGGGTGGGTGTGGATGTCGGTGGGTGGGTGGATGTCGGTGGGTGGATGTGGATGTCGGTGAGTGGGTGTGGATGTCGGTGGGTGTGGATGTCGGTGTGTGGGTGTGCATGTTGGTCGGTGGGTGGGTGTGGATGTCAGTGGGTGGGTGGGTGTGGATGTCGGTGGGTGGTTGGGTGTGGATGTCGGTGGGTGGGTGTGGATGTCGGTGGGTGGGTGTGGATGGTGGTGACTGGTGGGTGGGTGGGAGGGTGTGGATGGTGGTGGGAGGGTGTGGTGGATGAAGGTGCGAGGTGGGTGGATGTGGATGATGGTGGGTGGGTGTGGATGCCAGTGGATTGATGTGGATAGCTTAGGTGGGTACGGATGGGTATGAATGTGACAAATACAAAATCACAAAAAAACATAGAAAGGAAAATGAGTCCAATGCCAGAAGAAAAAAACATTTAACGCCAGAAATAAACTCCAAAACAACAACCTACCTTGCCGAAGTCAGGGAGGCAGCCAACTCGGAAGTTCAGCCAGCACAGGGCAATCTCACCGCCGCCATCACCACCTACGAAGAACGGAGAGTCAAGCCTTAGTCCAGAACGGTCACTTCACTAGTTACTCTGCTACAGTCACGCACACGTACATGGAGAACACACGTAACCTAGTATCCGGATGACCCACACGCAAGCTAGTATCCAGGTGAGGTTGCAAGCCATTAAACGCACACGCAAACAAATAAAGCACACAATTTCTAAGAGACACACGAGGCACGGCCCGGGGAAACATGCGAGTGAGAGGAGGAGAGGCAGGAGGCTGGGAGGGTGGAGCTTCCGGTCTGCCAACCATTCACGGGAGACGCAATGAAATACACATACATTAGTCTTCACGTGAATTAATATTTTCCATCAGTTAAATATAAAACGAATATTATCTTTGTTTTTACTCTCATACGTGGGTACTAAATATGGAACAACGTAGAGTTTATGGTACAAATGACTACGGCAGGTAAGAGGGGACTATCATACGTTCAGTTGGTACCCGTGCTTGCCCGATCATGCGCACATCAACAACCCCACCTTATGTTGCTACTTCATCTAATCTGGGACCGATTTAAATGGATACCGGGCATATAAACTAAACCTACGAACGCTAATTATCGTCTATAGCAAACTTTATACTACATTTAGGTTTTAAAAGAACGATTTCTCAAGGCTAAAATGGTTAGTATTTAAACTGGCCATTCAATAGGGTAAGCACAGAGAGAATACCAAAAGTGAGATGAGACATACGGCTTATGCAGACGGGACAAGGAATAGTATAATCATATATACAAGAACATTTAGGTAAAATACGCTACGAGTATATTATACATTAACACATATATAGACTTACCTAAATTAATTATACCGAACGCGAGATTATAAACGTAAAATAGCAATACGCTACACTACGGATAAATACAATTACATGTATTGGCTCAAGTGAAAGATGGAGAAAGCGAAAATATATAGAAAATGTGGAGGAAAACGTTATTGACACTGCGACAAGGCATGCAAGCATTTACACATTAGTACAGTTACGTCTTTTTTATTTTATCCCAGCTATATATAGACAAATGCATGCAGCTTAGGAAGGATATATGGTAGCTATAAGGATTAATCATATTTATCTATTTCACTCCCAACACCAAACACTTCCCAATGAAATTAATGAAAGCATGTGGACCTATAGTCTGCAGCCTGTTAATGTGTAGATGTCCTTCCTAAGCTGAACAAATTCGTCTACTAGCAGCCAGAATATAATAAAAACAATGTCACCGGTACCGTACTGCATGGATTAACTAACAATGTCACCGGTACCGTACTGCATGGATTAACTAACAATGTCACCGGTACCGTACTGCATGGATTAACTAACAATGTCACCGGTACCGTACTGCATGGATTAACTAACAATGTCACCGGTACCGTACTGCATGGATTAACTAACAATGTCACCGGTACCGTACTGCATGGATTAACTAACAATGTCACCGGTACCGTACTGCATGGATTAACTAACAATGTCACCGGTACAGTACTGCATGGATTAACTAACAATGTCACCGGTACCGTACTGCATGGATTAACTAACAATGTCACCGGTACCGTACTGCATGGATTAACTAACAATGTCACCGGTACAGTACTGCATGGATTAACTAACAATGTCACCGGTACCGTACTGCATGGATTAACTAACAATGTCACCGGTACAGTACTGCATGGATTAACTAACAATGTCACCGGTACCGTACTGCATGGATTAACTAACAATGTCACCGGTACCGTACTGCATGGATTAACTAACAATGTCACCGGTACCGTACTGCATGGATTAACTAACAATGTCACCGGTACAGTACTGCATGGATTAACTAACAATGTCACCGGTACCGTACTGCATGGATTAACTAACAATGTCACCGGTACAGTACTGCATGGATTAACTAACAATGTCACCGGTACCGTACTGCATGGATTAACTAACAATGTCACCGGTACAGTACTGCATGGATTAACTAACAATGTCACCGGTACCGTACTGCATGGATTAACTAACAATGTCACCGGTACCGTACTGCATGGATTAACTAACAATGTCACCGGTACCGTACTGCATGGATTAACTAACAATGTCACCGGTACCGTACTGCATGGATTAACTAACAATGTCACCGGTACAGTACTGCATGGATTAACTAACAATGTCACCGGTACCGTACTGCATGGATTAACTAACAATGTCACCGGTACCGTACTGCATGGATTAACTAACAATGTCACCGGTACCGTACTGCATGGATTAACTAACAATGTCACCGGTACAGTACTGCATGGATTAACTAACAATGTCACCGGTACCGTACTGCATGGATTAACTAACAATGTCACCGGTACCGTACTGCATGGATTAACTAACAATGTCACCGGTACCGTACTGCATGGATTAACTAACAATGTCACCGGTACAGTACTGCATGGATTAACTAACAATGTCACCGGTACCGTACTGCATGGATTAACTAACAATGTCACCGGTACAGTACTGCATGGATTAACTAACAATGTCACCGGTACCGTACTGCATGGATTAACTAACAATGTCACCGGTACCGTACTGCATGGATTAACTAACAATGTCACCGGTACCGTACTGCATGGATTAACTAACAATGTCACCGGTACCGTACTGCATGGATTAACTAACAATGTCACCGGTACCGTACTGCATGGATTAACTAACAATGTCACCGGTACAGTACTGCATGGATTAACTAACAATGTCACCGGTACCGTACTGCATGGATTAACTAACAATGTCACCGGTACCGTACTGCATGGATTAACTAACAATGTCACCGGTACAGTACTGCATGGATTAACTAACAATGTCACCGGTACAGTACTGCATGGATTAACTAACAATGTCACCGGTACAGTACTGCATGGATTAACTAACAATGTCACCGGTACCGTACTGCATGGATTAACTAACAATGTCACCGGTACAGTACTGCATGGATTAACTAACAATGTCACCGGTACCGTACTGCATGGATTAACTAACAATGTCACCGGTACCGTACTGCATGGATTAACTAACAATGTCACCGGTACAGTACTGCATGGATTAACTAACAATGTCACCGGTACAGTACTGCATGGATTAACTAACAATGTCACCGGTACCGTACTGCATGGATTAACTAACAATGTCACCGGTACCGTACTGCATGGATTAACTAACAATGTCACCGGTACCGTACTGCATGGATTAACTAACAATGTCACCGGTACCGTACTGCATGGATTAACTAACAATGTCACCGGTACCGTACTGCATGGATTAACTAACAATGTCACCGGTACCGTACTGCATGGATTAACTAACAATGTCACCGGTACCGTACTGCATGGATTAACTAACAATGTCACCGGTACCGTACTGCATGGATTAACTAACAATGTCACCGGTACCGTACTGCATGGATTAACTAACAATGTCACCGGTACCGTACTGCATGGATTAACTAACAATGTCACCGGTACCGTACTGCATGGATTAACTAACAATGTCACCGGTACCGTACTGCATGGATTAACTAACAATGTCACCGGTACCGTACTGCATGGATTAACTAACAATGTCACCGGTACCGTACTGCATGGATTAACTAACAATGTCACCGGTACAGTACTGCATGGATTAACTAACAATGTCACCGGTACCGTACTGCATGGATTAACTAACAATGTCACCGGTACAGTACTGCATGGATTAACTAACAATGTCACCGGTACCGTACTGCATGGATTAACTAACAATGTCACCGGTACCGTACTGCATGGATTAACTAACAATGTCACCGGTACCGTACTGCATGGATTAACTAACAATGTCACCGGTACAGTACTGCATGGATTAACTAACAATGTCACCGGTACCGTACTGCATGGATTAACTAACAAATCGAAGTAAATGTGATCTAAATGTCTCGAGCAGTTTTCCAAAATAGTTCGACCGTGCGTCCTTACTGTGTCTCTAAAAAAAATGTCTAGAATGTCTTGATCACGATTGTAGTCACGAGCATAAATACTGCGACATCAACCAGATAACGCCAACTCCTTCATCACGAGAGGTTAATACTCACGAGAGGTTTATACTAAGCTGAATAAAATCGTTTGGCGGTAACTAGAATGATATATAGAAATCATTGTGAGTTTGAATACAAAGTTTCGCAATACCTTTGGAGACGAAGGGGCGAATATCATCTGGTTGGTGTCGCAGTATGTATGCTCGTGACTGTACCTGTATAAGACAAAATACTAAAGTTATTGATGCCGTTCTTATAACTCCACGTTCTCTTTGATAGTAAAAAGTTAGAGAAAACGGATTGAAGTTCAAGCTTAATGTTTCGAAGCAGTTTCAATCAGTGATTGAACCTGATCCACGGCTTACAAATGGTAATACTTACCCAATATCCAGTGGATTATATTATATATTTACCCTTTGAGTACCAGTCGCGTCTTGTTAACATTTATTCTAGCTATATTTAGACGATATTATGCAGCTTAAGAAGGATTTGTGGTAGTTAAAAGGGTTGGTTGAGATTGTTTGAGGCCTTATTATTGCTAGAGATCTTTCCTAAGCTGAATACAATCGTCTAATCATTGCCAGAATATAATTAAAAGGATTTCACCGGTACTGAAGTGGTTCAACCTATAGTATATAGGCTATAACTAACACACATATTTGTAAAGTATAAAAATATACTATAATTAATTTGGCTTAACAATTATCCCATTCTGTACCAGCGGCGTCTTTTTAACTTTATTCTAGCTATATGTAGACTATTTTATGCAGTTTAAGTTGGATCTGTGGTAGTCAGAAGGGTTAAGTGAGATAGTTTGAAGCCTGTTAATTGCTAGAGGTCCTTTATAAACTTAATAAAATCGTCTAATAATAGCCAGAATATAATAAGAGACATTGCCGGTACAGTAGGGGTTAATCAAGACCTCATACTTAATTTAACCTACATATACTTGTTCGCTGTTTTGTCTTGTGTTTTGTGTTTCCCTGTTCTTGCTGTCTTGAGTCGGCCATCCCCAAGGACAAAAAATATATAATAATAAAATAGAGGAAAATAAAATATAAAATAGGAATACACCGTGCCGTTTCGCCCAAAATCAAAACGGCATACCCAACTCTGCGAAGGGTCACCATCATCACTACTTGTCACTATTACCATTACTATCATCAACACTACTACTATTATAGTCATCACTACTCTTACCATCATCTGTCACTGTCACTGTCACCATCACTACAACTTTCACCATCATCACTACTACTCACCATCATCACTACTACTGTCACCATCGTCACTACCATCATCACTAATGTCATCATTATCACTACAACTAGCATCATTACTTGTCACCATCATCACTACTATCATGATCATCATCACTACTACCAGTACTGTCACCATCATATCTATTACTGTCATCATCATCTCTACCATCATCATCACTGCTGTCATCATCACTACAACTACAACCATCATCACTACTATTATCACCATTATCACTACAATTACCATCATCCCCACTATTACTACCATAACTTCTAATGTCAACTAAACTAACTTAACCTAACAATTACGGGGCGAGATGTTTCCGCCCCAGAACAAAGGCGTTCTGTGTGTGAGCCCCTACGGGGCACACACACACAGAACGCCATCATAGCAGAGGGGATGGGGGGGAGGGGTTCTGGGGGGGGCCCCCTGGGTGGGGGGGGGTTAAACCATATTTTGGATCTAAAATCATAACTGTTGCACAAATTTAAAAAATCATTTTTGACTGACGTTCGCATTCACCCAACAAATGTTTGTGTGAAATTTGGTAAAAATCCGTCCAACGGTCTAGGAGTTTCGGGACAGACGGACGACGACGACGACGACTACGACAGATATTTATTTCCAGTGGTACCCACTATACGGGGGGGGGGGGGGGGGGCGATACCAAACTCTGCTTACTCAGAGTTGTGTGTGTGTGTGCCCCTACGGAGCACACACACACACAGGGAATAGGTACAGGGTGGGGATCCTTAAAGGGGCAGGGGGGGGAACCATTTTTAGGACCTAAGATCATAGCTATTGCACAAATTCAAAAAAGAAAAATTTAATTACCGTCTAAATCACGCACCGAAGGTTCGTCTGAAGTTTGGTGAAAATCCGTCAAACGGTCTAGGAGGAGTTCTCGGACAGACAGACTGACAGACAGGCAGACATTTCGGTTATCATGTACCACTATACAGGGGGCGATACCACTCTGCTTACGCAGAGTTGATAAGCATAGACCATGGTATAAGAAGAGAACAAAACAAACCCAAAGTCCCTACTCTAAATATTGGAATATACAAGATTATTTATGATTAAGGAATCGTCGGACAACAGCTTTAGCCCTCGTAATGGTTTTAAAATTGAAATGGTGTATACTATGGACTGATATCAACTTTCACTAGATGTATGTAGTAACAAAATGTATTCTAAATTATATAAACCTATTATCTAGTATATTATAAGACCTGTAATCCAGGAGGAATCTTCGCCATCTTTAAAGCCCTCACGAAGCGTAGTCTCCCGCTAACTGTCAGACACATGCTGATGACTCGCTCTCTCTCTATTGATCGGGAGAGAGGAAGTTGAATCTGAGCAGTGTTGCCAAGGGTTTTGTAATAGCCTTTATCCGCAAAATCCCGCAACCACAAAATTACCCGAGTTGACGTCTGGGATAGCGTAAAATAGTCGTCGGTGGCGAAGTCTAATAAACCCACCACGTGAATGACCACGAGACTATCACCTGGTTCCTTCAAGGAGAACTAAGGTTGCTATCCTATTGTACGTCCGTGGTAGTACAGTCGGATAGCACGCAAGCCTGGTAAAAACCTACCGAGGTCCCTGACACAGGGTTCGAAACTGCACCAGTCTGATAAAACCTATTGAGGTCCCTAATCAGGGTTCGAACCTGCGCCAAGCACCACCACTGGGCCTGGAGATCTTCGTGAGAGTTAAATTCCCTTAACACCCAGCATTTCAGGTTTCATTCAGCGTATCATTACCAAAACTTATTGTAGCCAATAATATATGCAACTCGAGTATTCAGTTTCCATTTAATTAATTTTAAAGTATCCAATAAGCTCATGGTGTATTCATGCATTTAGGGGCATGCTTCCTGAATACACGATTCGACTACCCAAGCGGGAGAGGATTAATACTAAGAAGGCATATGGACTGGATGGTGTTCCTCCTGATGTATTAACAAATTGTTCTTCTGTGCTGACTCCCTGCCTAGGCAAACTCTTTCATCTCTGTCTTCCCTCTAACGTCTTCCCTTCTTTCTGAAAGTTTGCTCTCATTCAACCTGTCAACCTCACTGCTCTCAACCCTCCATCTCTCGTCCAATTGCTCTCAATTCTTGCATCTCTAAAGTTGTTTAATATATTGTTAATTCAAAATTTCTTAAGCTTTTTATTTCCCATAATCTACTTTCTATTGGTGATCTTCTTATCTTACTAACTTTTGGTCATCGGGCTTTTGGGATTACGTTGAGACCTTTTGTATCGCACTTGACATATCGAAATCCTTCGATAGTCTGGCACAAATCTCTAATATATAAACTACGTACCTATTTCTGTTTCTATCCCTCCATCTGTGCCTTTATCTTGAATTTCCATTCTGGCCTTTCCATAGATGCGGTTGTGAAAGGCCACCCCTCACTTCTTCAAACTTTGGTGTTCCTCAGCATTCTGTCCTGTCACAAGTTCTCTTTTTAACCCTCTCGCTATCCTGTGGACTCAGGGGTTGCCGTTTAGCATTCAGAAATAGAGTTCTCTGAATCTCATAATTTCCTCTCCAAAATTAGTTTTCTGCCCACAGCTCACTCAAAGACAAGTGCAGAGGTTGAAGTAACTAAACCAAACATTTCTAAACACCCCTGTTGGTCACAGGGTAAGTATTAAGTATCCCAGAAAGGGCGCAAATCGCGTCCTGTGGGTGAACGGGTCAAAGTTCATTAAAGATCTTCTCAACCGTATCGTAATCCTATCCACTCATATGCTGATGACTCTCTCTTAAACTATTCAACTAGCTTTCCCCAACAACTCACTATTCAATTACTCCAAAACTCATGTAATGATGCCATTGCGTGTCTGTCTTCTGATATATCAACTACTTTCGATCGATTGGGGCAGATAAAATTATGTTACTTTCAATGCTTCCAAAGCTCAATTTCTGTATTTACCTGTCACAATCTCCCACACGACTATCCCTTACTCTTCAACACGACGCAAAAATCAGCCTTCATATTTTTTTGGTGCTTAATTTTCTCCTGACCTTTATTGGAAGGGTCACGTTACAACTCTTGCTAAAACAACTTCCCAGAAGCTAAGTGTGCTCAACCGTTTCTGTGGGTTCTTCACCCCCGCACAGCTTCTTGCTCTGTACAGAGGAAGAGTGTGCCTATGTATCGAGTAGTGTTCGTATGTGTGAGTAGACTCAACCCATTTAGTACTTATCAAAAGAGTAGAGTCAAAATGATTTTGTCTCATGAACTCACTTCCTCTTATTAACCCACTGAGCCCCAGCGACGCAAACAGTGCGTCGGTAATGTATGTAACGCTAAACTCCTGCGACGCAGACGTCTGCATCAGCGTCACTCCGGTCCCAATTACTCCGGTCCTATGGCACCTAGAGGGCTCAGATTTGTATGGGAATTGTCTAAGTATCCCACACACCCATGCCGATGGTTGAAAACTCTCAAAGTCCAACCGCGTGCGTGTGAGCGCGCAAAAACATGTTTTTTGGGGGAAATTGCCTTCAATGTTTTACTCTTGTAAAATCCGTTTTTGGGGGCTCTGTATGACCATTTTTTGAGCTTTTTGATCGGTTTTTCATGGTTTTTCCTTCATTCCTAACCCATTCGCTATTGTTTTTGGAATAAAACAAAAATCAGAATCAGCCGGTCCTGGGTGGTACATTTATAAATATTTAGCTGGTACTCAGCGGGTTAATTCCCTACAATCTCTCTCTATACGCCAAAGTGTTGCATCTCTCTGATTCTTCTACCATTAATACAGTAATCAGTGTTGTTCAGGGCTTTCTCAGTACATACCTCCTATCTTACAGAGGGGGGAAGGCACCTACTTTTCAACACACTCCCATACCTATTCTGTCCACCTCTCTAACCCAAGAGTGTACTGGTTTTCCCAGTTTTTCTTCTACTCAACAAGTAAGCTTTGGAATGGTCTCCCTCAATCTGTTTGTCTTTCTGTATATGACTTAAACTGCTTCAAAATCCGAGTGTCAAGACATTATGACTCTAACATACCTTGAATTTGGCTCTCTATCACTCCTTCAACTTTGGGAGAGACAATTGTTACCGGAAGCATTGACTTTTTGTCATTCATACATATAGAACAATAAAAAGAAAGAAAAAATACAAAGATAAGATGGAACCTGTGGGGCTCCGTGATTAAATTTAAGTAGACACTGTAACACAATGTATTTACATATTTGGTTACTCCTTCATCCTTCTACCAGCAACTATTATATACTGTATATCCACAATATCTTATATACTCCTATTATTCATTATAATATATAACTACACTTAAACACCCATAAAAAGACACCTGCATTACCTCACTCGTAAACAACCTTACACACCAGCCTTTATAATCACTCCTATATTACTCCTATGTTCACCTCGCAGTTCTCTGATATAGCTGTGGTGGTCAAGTGGTGAGCACGCTCGCGTGTGAATCTGAAAGACCCGGGATCGAATCCCTGCCACGGCGGACATTTAGTGGGTGCGGTAGTACGTCCTAGCATGTTTCACATGCTTGCACCCAGTCAGGGGACATCCTGATGACGTATACAGACTAAACACACATAACAAAGCCACTCCAACACCTTCCTCTCTCTCCAACACCCCTTCTCCCCTCTCAACACTCTTCTCTGAGCTAGTGCCGATAAAACTGTCATGGTCAGTCCTGTAAAGAATCGTAAGATTCAGAGTCGTAAAGATTCCAGGACGAGCTCATTAGCGGCGGATTCCCAGATCGACCGTGGTAATTGTCACCTAAACATCTACAAAAGTACAAAAAGTAAAAGCAGTTACATATGACGATTACATCAGTATCTCATGAAACTTTAACACCCATCGTTTTCTCTCACTCGAGATTATAAGTACAACATCCATTTTCTGTTGGAACACAAATCTTACCACTACCTAAACAATTATATATATATATATATACATATAATATAAATACAAAAAGCGTTGCCTTCTTACTGCCTGTTGCCATATTTTTAGGAACATACTTCTTTTACATACACAATAAATGTCTAACAAATTATATATACTTATACAGATATGCATATACATTGAAATATGCCTGACAATACAATCTAATCATGTATACAATGTTATACAAATCAATGCACTTGCAGATCCCTTTCAGACTTTTATAATTATAACTTATGTAAATATGAAGCAATACATAGATATATACATATAATTACATATACATACACATATACATACATACTGTATACACGCATACATTACATACATACAAATAAAAATTACATACCAGTATATAAAAACAAAAGCAAAATGGGAGTCTGCAGAAAGCAGATTGGTCCACACAAGGCAGATCCTTCCCACACCCAACCCTGATTATAAGGCCGAATTATAGGCCCAACTCACTAATACTATGGACCCTGGGGACTGACCTTCCCAAAATGGTCAGATCAACATAAGGAAAAAAGGAGTCTGTAGAAAGCCGAATGGCCCACACCTGGCATATCCCCCTCACAACTAAACAGTATATAAATTATACATAAACACACATATACATACACACACATATACTATATACATACATATATACAATAATTATTATAAAAGAAAGAAAACTACATAGTGATCATACCTCATGTGTATAGTATTAATTAGATACCTAACTATCTAATACTATGAGGATTGACCTCACCAAAAGGGTCAGATGTCAAACTACAAGCTGTTTCAGTCTATAATCTGACGGTCTGGCCATCTATTTCTAGCTCTTTTTATTTCATCATTTTCATGGAGAAGATTTAGCAGGATGTTATCTATTTTGTAAAGGCCATCATTTAGATTCATAGTGTTTCTAAATTCTCTGATCAAGGCGGACTCGGCAAATAGTCTTTCATAACAGCAGCTTGACCAGTAGATCATCTTAGCCTCATCCCAATTTACATGATGGTTTTCTGTTTTTGTTTATGTTTAAAAATACCATTTAAGACATACGAGGTTGAAAGAAATGGCAATTTCTACGTTGGAAATTGTATTATTCAAAGTTTCCAGGTCTCTGATGAGTTTTCGCTGGGTGGCAGGAAGTAGATGAATGAGATTAGCAAAATTCATGGTGGTACAGGGTTACATTAATGTACATGATGATCAGGATATACGACGCGTTTCACTGGACAACCAGCATTATCAAGTAAGGATAGAATGATATAAAAGGTAAACATCTATCTATCTATCTATCTATATGCTCAGTCCCAATCCCCATTTTGGGGGTAGCCGACTCAAGACAGAGCAAGAACAGGGAAAACACAAAAACAACATAAAACAACAAATAAACACAGATAAAAAGCACAAACTCACACACATCCAGGTCACCCAGGAGAAGACCCAGAGACCAGGGTCAACAAGGTCGCTCCAGCACTCCCCCGGCCCCCGACCACCCGGAGAGGTTCCGATCTTGGCAGGCAGACATGCAGCGGAGCCAAAGCCACAAGCCCTCCCACCACACTTCCAGGCGCACCCTTCATATTAATCGTCTCCCCAGGCCAGGCACCTGATGGACTATTATCTAGTCCAACTTGCACCCGACCCCTTACTCCAAATGACCACGTGTTCACTCAACTATTCACAAGCATTCTCCATTCACTCCTGTCCACCATCACTTCCCCTGCCTGATCTATAGTCCTTCCTCTATCATCCAAAGCCTTTCTTACACAGTCTCTCCATCTCAATGGGGGTCTTCCTGCCCTTCTATCTCCCCTTGTACCTGACTCACATATTCTCTTTGTAAGCCTTTCATCTCCCATTCGTTCAACATGACTATACCAGCTGAGCACCCTTCTGTCCACTCTGGCTGACAAATGTTCCTGCTTCCCCACTCTCCTACGTATCTCTTCATTCCTCAATCTGTCTCTACGAGTAACTCCACATATAAAAGGTAAACATGAAGGGTATATATAGAGGGTGGAGGATCAGCGGAGGCGAAAATCAGGGGGCAAAAGTCTGCTAATGGTGGAGGGGTATTCTAGGAGTGCAAAAGAGAGAACCGCTTCACGCAGGCGCACTGAATGCGGGAAGGTGGTGGTCGGTTGGCGGGGTCGAAGCTGATTGGCTGCGTGTCGAGGGGCGTGGCCTAAGTTGCGTAGTACGTGTGGCGCCGGCAGAAGACGAAGCTGAAGGAGGTAGCGCGGGGGGCTGCGTCAAGGGCACCGGGGGGCGAGGGGGGACGTTAGGTCCTGTAGGATAGTGCCTTTTGGCAGAAGGAAGGATCTGAAAGTCCAGAGTTTGGTTGCTGATGTTAGGATATAAGGCTTGGATATATGACGCTTCGAGTATAGGTAATCTCCTTGGGTCACTTTCTTTATCGAGTATGGTGGTGTGTTTCTCTAACTCGTTGCGTGTGAGGTGGGGGTGGTTAGGGGTGAGATAGTGGCCTTTGATGGCTCCAGCCTGAAGGTGAAAAGTTAACCGACGTGAAAGACGAGTCTGCGTCATGTCAATATAGGAATGAGGTCCACAGTCCTCATAATTACAGGTATGTTGGTAAATGACGTGATCGTCGGTCATCGGGCTCTTTATCTTGGTGGAAGCTGGTTTGTTGCGGAGAACGAGGTTGGAGGTCTTGGAGGATTTTATGAATAATAAAATATCCAACGCAGAAATTGCCATTTCTTTCAACCTCGTATAATTATGTCTTAAAGAAAATATATATATATATTAAAATGTAAAACTTGCAAACAAAGTTAAACCAAAACTGGGACAAAGACAGTATAAAGTCAAAACAAAATATCAAAATCGCTATGTGGAAACAAAGCTTACTAAAATAAAATGTATGAAATGAAAGAACACAATCCACCACATAGGGTGTACATTACTACATGAGCAAGTTAATCTGGTTCCCAAGCAAACTAATTGCACACATAACAACGCACTACCGTCACCTGACGTTCAGGGAATTAGTCAATTTGGGAAGTCCGGGACGTTCTGGCAAATATTACTAAACTCTGCATAAATAAAAGAAACTACAATTAGTGTTAAAATGTTCATTTAAATTCAAATTTGCAACTTGACAAGACATTAACAATAGTACAAAATAAAAATATTGATAAGATATATAATGTTACAAAAACAAATATATATATCACTCACTAACGATAGTGCTATCGGGTAGGTACCTGTAAGCATAGCATGCCTCAAGTGACCCCTATCAATAACTACCCTACAAATAACCTACATTTATCGTACAAATAAACTAAGTAAATCGAAAAAGCAAGCAATTGATACTATCGACAATGAATAGATATAATATAAAGACAAATAATTACTAAATATGAAAAAGTAACAACAGATTTAAAGAAAGAGTAATCTTTTAACAAGAACAATTAATTTAAAAAAATCATCAATATTAATAATAGAAAAATATAAACAATAAATACAAACAGACACAAAGTAAGCAGGGGTTATACAAGAAACTTCACATTAAAAATGCTTGATTAAAATTATTTATGTCAAATTTTTGAATACAGTCACAGTAATTGACCCTAAAAGATTACATTTATGTAACAATTTACTTGCCTCATATATATATATATATATATATATATATATATATATATATATACATATATACCCGGTATATATATATATATTTTTTTTTTTATTTTTTTTTATTCCAACTACTCCCTCTCGTCATAGGCTGAGAGCCTGTACATTCAACCGTTCTACATTGCATGGAGAAACCCGTGAGGTATTGTTCCAGTCTAGGGGGTGAGACATGTGAAGCACTTCTTAGCTGCAACCAGCCCCTGCCATCTTGCCTTCGCAGGATGCATGGGGCTTAGTTGCTCACTCACGGCTCGAAGCAGCCCCATAACTGAAGCTGCCTCGCTCCAGTGCTTCACTGTCTCACCACCAAAGTTGTTGTTGTTAAGCTCGGCTGCAAGTTGATGCAAGGTTGTTGTTGTTGTTGTTGTTCCCCAAGCTGCCTGGCCGAACAGCCCCAAGGCCCCGAGCAATTCCAAGGCCATAACCGAGTGCCCCCACAGATGCAAGGTTAATGAGTGCAGTATTACTAAAGGATTACCAAAAGTATTTTAGTTTGAGAAGTTTCGCTAAAACATTTTACACTATATTCAAATTTAATTATTGCCAAAAGCAACACGAATGTCCACAAATAAATATATAAACATGGGCATGCAATACATTTTACACTGTATTCAAATTTAATTATTGCCAAAAGCAACACGAATGGCCACAACTAAATATATAAACATGGGCATGCAATACATTTCCAAAGTGTCAGAGAACCACTTATACAAGGTTCCTATTTAATGATGAGTGACCAAATTATTTGGGTGTGCGAATTTAAAATATTGCTGTTCATACCGGAATACCTTTGTGTAAAATGTACACAGCTAAAATGTTCAAACTAAAACACTTTTGGTAATCCTTTAGTAATACTGCACTCACCAACCTTTAGTAATACTGCACTCACCAACCTTTAGTAATACTGCACTCACCAACCTTTAGTAATACTGCACTCACCAACCTTTAGTAATACTGCACTCACCAACCTTTAGTAATACTGCACTCACCAACCTTTAGTAATACTGCACTCACCAACCTTTAGTAATACTGCACTCACCAACCTTTAGTAATACTGCACTCACCAACCTTTAGTAATACTGCACTCACCAACCTTTAGTAATACTGCACTCACCAACCTTTAGTAATACTGCACTCACCAACCTTTAGTAATACTGCACTCACCAACCTTTAGTAATACTGCACTCACCAACCTTTAGTAATACTGCACTCACCAACCTTTAGTAATACTGCAGTCACCAACCTTTAGTAATACTGCACTCACCAACCTTTAGTAATACTGCACTCACCAACCTTTAGTAATACTGCACTCACCAACCTTTAGTAATACTGCACTCACCAACCTTTAGTAATACTGCACTCACCAACCTTTAGTAATACTGCACTCACCAACCTTTAGTAATACTGCACTCACCAACCTTTAGTAATACTGCACTCACCAACCTTTAGTAATACTGCACTCACCAACCTTTAGTAATACTGCACTCACCAACCTTTAGTAATACTGCACTCACCATCCTTTAGTAATACTGCACTCACCAACCTTTTAGCAACCTGCGCCCGAGCTTAACAATAATACACTCAGTAATCCCTCACAGTGATTATAGGCTTATACAACATCAACAACTCACTATATCTATTTATATAACAAAGCGAGTACATATATATTAATAATACAAGTAAATGTACTATAACTGTGTATGCTTTTGTAAAATTATCAATATTCGAAAATATAATGTATACTAACTCCCCAAGAAGCTTATATATATATATATATATATATATATATATATATATATATATATATATATACCGGTATATATATATATGTATAAATAATTAAACATCCTGTACCACTTTCTTTTAATATATTTACGTCCTTTATATGACTAATTAATGCTGGTGTGTCTCCCAGTTCTAAATTGAGACTCCTGGTGCCGATTTAGTTGTGTATTCTACTCATTTATATGAAGTGAAAACAGAACAAGTACACCATTAACTTGGAATATGTTAAAATAAAATATAATTATATCGAAAAATGTATATATTGAAGTAAAGTCGGGGGTGGGGGGTAAGCTTCATCGAGGTCGATGGAGGAAGCTACAACAATAATAAAAGGATACATATATAAATGAGCAAATAAATACGCCCATCCCCCCTTAAAGGTGAAGTACAGGGATGAAAGAAAACACGAAGTTTACTACAGGTTCATAACTTGGCATGAATATACTGTAATATGTATATGGGCAATATTGATATAATTATATTAAATTCCAGAACAAAATAATATAAAACGCCGTTGGCATCCTCGGCCGTCAGTTGGGAGAGATACAGCGGTTTCGCGTGACGACATATTATGTCAACATTGGATATTTGCCCCCATCACACACGCTCGTCTGTATTTCTTAATTAGTATCTTTCAATTCAATATTCAAGTTCTGCAAAACATCGAACAAGGTCCATAAGATGTGGTGCACATCAAGAAATAATCCAATCTCGCCAACAATAAACATACAGGCAGTGTTTTCGAGTGCTTATCTTGGTCCAGAGTCAAGGGAGGTCGCTTGTAAGGCCTATTTCTTAATTATAGTATCGTTTTCTGTTAAATGTATATATCCTCTATATCGCAGTCCCTTGACCAGACAATAATGAAGCCATAATTATGTTGAGCTGTAAACGTTCATACAATTAATAAAAGTCTCTCACATCAAAAAGACCACAGATTCACTCATTTCCCATGTCGAGTGTTCCTGCCATTGACAATAGTGACGTCATGGTAAACACACCAGTTCTAGCCACATAAAATAACTTAGATAAGCTATATTTCCATGTTGCTAGGACACATTGATGACAGTTCTTCAGTATCATACCCCTACAACCAAGCAGATCCCAATGGACATTGTAGTTTGAATAGGTTTCACTCCTGGAATTCACCTTTAAATGTAGTTGTCGCGGCAACACCAGGATGTCGTCTTGGCTCGGTCTATAAGGATGGCTACAGTGCATTACGTTACACCATGTTTAATATTGCAATGTGGCACTTAGCAATATCAATGGATTAGTGACTCCAAGCTCCTACTACGACATTGTTCAGCCATTATAATATTATATGTGGTGCATATCGAATGCGAAATGTGTACAGTAAATTTAACGTATATTCTCATTTAAAAAATATATATATATATATATATAAATTTAATGGGATGGCAACAAATGCAAGTCAAAACATTATGGTTTCAATATTTGACCTTAACTTCTTCCATTCAAATATTTACCTCCAATATATACCTCAAGCATATGCATTTCATTATTTTATATATTATGGCATACTATAATTATATTCAAAATATTTAAGTTACGTAAACGATATTGGCATTGTATCTTAGTGATTATTACGATAGTTTTTTATTGTATCTTAGTGATTATTACGATAGTGTTTTATTGTATCTTAGTGATTATTACGATAGTTTTTTATTGTATCTTAGTGATTATTACGATAGTGTTTTATTGTATCTTAGTGATTATTATGATAGTGTTTTATTGTATCTTAGTGGTTATTACGATAGTGTTTTATTGTATCTTAGTGATTATTATGATAGTGTTTTATTGTATCTTAGTGATTATTATGATAGTGTTTTATTGTATCTTAGTGATTATTACGATAGTGTTTTATTGCATCTTAGTGATTATTACAAGTGTTTTATTGTATCTTAGTGGTCATTACGATAGTGTTTTATTGTATCTTAGTGATTATTACGATAGTGTTTTATTCTCATGTTATGACAGTTAGTTTGCCGTATTTACTGCATTATGAAAATCAAGAGTTCATGTCAAACTGTTGCATGCAGTATCACACATAATTATATACATATATATTAATATAAATGCATTATGCAGCACACCACCTGGATGTAAATTAATTATGCACATGGTGAGTGAGTAGTGCACCAGAATAATCAAACATAAACGTCCCATTAAGGGGGGGTGACCCATTAAGGGGGGGGGTGACCCATTAAGGGGGGGGTGACCCATTAAGGGGGGTGTGACCCTTTTTTTTATTTTTCTCCTTGTCTCTCTTTCTCTGGCTTGTATCCATTCGGCCCAATTCAGCCAACTATTTTAAGACTTTTATCCCCATCTAGGTGTCGATTTCTTCCTGGCGAGCGATAGCGAGCCAGCATTATATGAAGAGATCCGGCTTCGCCGGAGACATTTTTCTATCAAAAAATTTACAAATTTAGCCTGCTGTCAAAAACATTTTAAAAATATGCTGACTCGCTACCGCTCACCAGTAAAAAACTGACACCTGGATGAGGATAAACGTCTTAGAACAGTAGGCTGAATGGGGCCAAATGGATACAAGCCAGAGAAAGATAGAAAAGGACAGAACAAAAGCAGGTAATGACTGTAATGACATTATGTTAAATAACACCCTCAGGCCGAGCATTGTGTAATAGCTGACGTAATACCATGTAATCCTGTGTTATTAACGTGTAATTACAGTGATGAGAGGGAGAGAGAGAGAGAGTTTCAAATAACAATGAATATTGAACATTACAGTTGTTAAAAGAGAATATGACTTAACCCGTGAAGCCCCGGCTAGTTTTGTAATGTTTGCGCACCAGAACCCGGCCGGTTTTCAAAAAATTGTTTTATTCCAGAAACAATAGCGAATGGGTTAGGAATGAAGGAAAAACCACGAAAAACTGCTCAAAAAGCTTAAAAAATGGTCCTACAGAGCCCCCGAAAACGGATTTTACATGAGTAAAAAATTGAAGGCAATTATCCCAAAAAACCAGGTTATTGCGTGCTCGCGCGCACGCACGTGGACTTTGAGAGTTTTCAACCATCGGCACGGTTGCGTGGGATACGTACACAGTTCCCATACAAATCTGAGCCCTCTTTTGTGGCTACACCTGAGGTTACGGTCGGCGCAATTATGGTGACGCGCCAGGCGCGTCTCTGGGGCTGTGCGTTACATACATCGCCGACGCGTCAGACGCGTCACTGGGGCTATACGGGTGGGGGTGACCTGTTTTTGTTCTGTCCTTTTCTATCTTTCTCTGGCTTGTATCCATTTGGCTCCATTCAGCCCAATGTTTCAAGACTTTATCCCCATCCAGGTGTCAATTTTTTACTGGTGAGCGGTAGCGAGCCAGCATATTTTTTATTTTTGTTTGACAGCAGGCGAAATTTGTACATTTTTCGATAGGAAAATGTCTCCGGCGAAGCCGGATTTCTTCATATAATGCTGACTCGCTATCGCTCGCCAGGAAGAAATCGACACCTAGATGGGGATAAACGTCTTAAAATAGTTGGCTGAATGGGGCCGAATGGATACAAGCCAGAGAAAGAGAGAAAAGGACAGAAATAACAAAAAGCAGGTCACCCCCCTTAAAGTAAGATAATGGGAATTTAACTTAAATAGGAATCATTGTATTACCTTTCAGTAAGTAAGTGTATTTAGAAGTATGCACAATTGTATCGTTTTAAGGGGAGGTTTTTAGTGTGGTCTCTAGATATCCATCAAGCTTAAGATTACACCCCCTTGAGCCCCTTTCAAGATAAATTTGTACATTTTTCGGTATAAAAATGTCCCGGCTGAAAGCCGGTTCCTCTTAAATTACAGGCTCGCTATCGCTCGCCAGGATAAAATCAACACCTACTATTGGTCTCAGAGGCCGTGAGGCATCGTTTTTCGAGAATAACTTATTAATAAACAGTTGGATCAGTATGATATTTTGACACAGCTTGTTTCACACCGTCCCCTAATTTTCGTTAATATTGTGCATTACCAAAAGTGTAGAATTAAGCCACTTGTCCCTGTGTCATGAGGTTAAAGTGTAGAATTAAGCCACTTGTCCCTGTGTCATGAGGTTAAAGTGTAGAATTAAGCCACTTGTCCCTGTGTCATGAGGTTAAAGTGTAGAATTAAGCCACTTGTCCCTGTGTCATGAGGTTAAAGTGTAGAATTAAGCCACTTGTCCCTGTGTCATGAGGTTAAAGTGTTGAATTAAGCTTGTTGTCCCTGTGTCATGAGGTTAAAGTGTTGAATTAAGCTTGTTGTCCCTGTGTCATGAGGTTAAAGTGTTGAATTAAGCCACTTGTCCCTGTGTCATGAGGTTAAAGTGTATAATTAAGCCACTTGTCCCTGTGTCATGAGGTTAAAGTGTAGAATTAAGCCACTTGTCCCTGTGTCATGAGGTTAAAGTGTAGAATTAAGCCACTTGTCCCTGTGTCATGAGGTTAAAGTGTAGAATTAAGCCACTTGTCCCTGTGTCATGAGGTTAAAGTCACACCTGAATGACCAGAAAACGGACAAAGCTACCGCGGCGTACTTGTGAAACCACCGAACCATTATTGCTCCTCCATCAAACACGGTCGTTCCATTCAGGTTATATGGCACTATCAAATCACTTATATACAAGAATAACATCATGTGTGTATATTTTTTTTTTATAGTGCCATATAACCTGAATGTAACGACAATAGTAGGGTTGGGTGGTGGCTGATAACGACCGACCATGTTTGATAGAGGAGCAATAATGGTTTGGTGGTTTCCACAGGTACGCCACGGTAGCCTTGTCCGTTTCCTAGTGCCATATAACCTGAATGTAATGACAATAGTAGGGTTGGGTGGTGGCTGATAACGACCGACCATGTTTGATAGAAGAGCAATAATGGTTTGATGGTTTCCACAGGTACGCCACGGTAGCCTTGTCCGTTTCCTAGTCATTCAGGTGTGACTTTAACCTCATGGCACAGGGACAAGTGGTTTAATTCTATACTTTTGGTAATGTATAATATTGACAAAAATTAGGGGACGGTGTGAAGCAAGCTCTGACAAAATATCATACCAATCCACCTGTTTGTTTAATACGTTGTTCCCGAAAAACGATGCCTCGCAGCATCTGAAACCCATAGTAAATTGCACGAAAAGGTCTTAAAATTGACGGAAATGGAGCGAAAGTTCTTAAAATCGCCAAACTAATGGGGCGACTGTCTTAAAATCTCAAAAGCAATGGGGCTAAACATGAGGGAGAAAGGGGTCCAGAAAAAAATCCCTCATGTCGATATCTCCCCTTGAACCCTTCCGTACCGTCGACATCCCTTTTAGATTAGTTTGGCTACTACTACTCCATTTTACTTAGTTTAGGAAGGATATCTAGCAATTATAAGGCTTCGAACTATCTCAATCGACCCTGTTAACTACCACAGACACTTCGTAAGCACCATAGCATCGTCAAGATATAGCTAGAATAAACTATAACAAACATCGCTGCTACAGAAAGGGTTAAGGGGAGGTTTCTAGTGTGTTGCTTAGACCTCCATCAAGCTTAAAATGACATCCCCTAGACCCCCTTTCAAGATAAATATGTACATTTTTCGGTAGAAAAATGTCCCGGCCGAAGGCCGATTCCTCTTAATTTACAGGCTCGCTATCGCTCGCCAGGAAAAGATCGACACCTAAATGGCACGAAAGGTCTTAAATTTGACAGAAATGGGGCGACAGTTATTAAAATCGCCAAACTAATGGGGCAAACGTCTTAAAATCTCAGAAGCAATGGGGCTAAACATGAGGGAGAAGGAATTTCGAAAAAAATCCCTCAAGTGGAAACCTCCCCTTAAGGGGTCGTGCTTGTATTTTGGTCTGTATATACAGTATAATATTATGTATTAATTTATGTGTGAGTGTCTTCGCTAGACCTCCATCAAACTTTTAAAAACACCCCCTAGATCCCCTTACAAGATAAATGTATATAGTTTTCGGTAGAATAATATATGCAGGTAGATGTGTGTGAAGGTCATGTCTACCCTTAAACATGTGAACAGGGTTTGGTCAATCCCATACAGTGCACACTACTGTAGGGTAAACTACAACACAATCCCATACAGTGCACACTACTGTAGGGTAAACTACAACACAATCCCATACAGTGCACACTACTGTAGGGTAAACTACAACACAATCCCATACAGTGCACACTACTGTAGGGTAAACTACAACACAATCCCATACAGTGCACACTACTGGAGGGTAAACTACAACACATTTATGAAAAGGAACTTAATATTACACACGACTTCGTAATAAACTCCCTCTCTCTCTGTCTCTCTCTCTCTCTGTCTCTCTCTCGCTCTCTCTGTATACAATATTATATATATATATATATATATATATATATATATATATATATATATATATATATATATAATAGTTCTTTCGTTAAGGAGAAAGGTATTGGTGTGGTAGCGGTTAGGGATAATCCATATTGTGTAGTCGTGAGAGAAAGAGGAAGAGTGAGAAACTTGTATGTGGCCGGGGAACTCTGTAGGTCAGAGAAATCCATTTAACTAATATAATGGTGGCCGGGATTAAGGGAAGTAGAGCGCTGTGGTGGACAATATTAAGGGATGGTGGGTTCGTGTATATGTGTTTGTGTGTGTGGGTGTGTGTGTGTGTGTGTGTGTGGGTGTTGTATTAAGGGATGGTATGTGTGTGTGTTCACCATAACAGACACACTGTAGGCCAAGATAACATACTGTACATTATATTCAACCCTTCCCCACCACCTGTGCTGCCTCCTGGCATAGAGGCTGGGGCAGACAGCAGAAGGAAGGCACCAAGTGTGACAATATAATTATAAGCACCTTAAGGGCAGATGGGTTGTTTTTCTGGACCCCTTTCTCCCTTGTGTTTAGCCCCATTAGTTTTGAATTTTTAAGACGTTCGGCCCACTAATATATCGATTTGAACACCTTTAGCTCTATTTCGTT